>CM065484.1:30528054-31128054 GCA_032873175.1 Leptopilina drosophilae
TGCAAAACAAACCAAAATCTTTCATCGAGCCGTTTTTGAGAAAATCGATTTTTTTGGTTAAAAAATTTAGTTTTAGTATTTTTATTTAAAGTATGTGCAGGATTTTAATGCAAATTGATTCTAAAATTAATTTTTAGCAATAAGAGTATTTTCTATTGTTATTATAATTATATTATACTATTATTATTATTATATTATATCATTATAATTACCATAAAAATTAAAATCATTAAAGAGCGATTTTTAAATTTGTGTGTAATTGTTTTTGCGGTATTCAATTTTTATACACTATCTGTTATTCAACAAGTTTTGACGTTTAAAAATGTCGAAGGACCATGCGAGAACACACGATGAAAATCGTTTAAAAGTCTGTTTATTGTGTTTTCATAGTAAGAAAAAAATGATTGAAATTAAGAAAATGTTAAAATCCGACATTGAAAAATTGTTTCCTGACTATGTTGACGATGAAAGAATACCTAGCGCTTTATGTAGTACATGCAAAAGAAATGTTTACGAAGTGAAAAGTGGAAAAAATAAGGAGTTAATATTTCCCGATTTGTCAAAGTTTTACTCTCCAAACACCCGATCAAAAGATCAGACAAAATGTAAATGTCACCTTTGTGAACTCGCATTCGAACGTCAAAAATTATATTTTCCACAACAGAATAGAGATCGAGGACCGCTGGCCAATATTTCAAATATTGTAATTCGTAAGTAACCTCACTGGGACATTTTCATTTTAAATATTTTTATTTAAGGGCTTTGTAATTGTTATTTAACCGATGGTAAATTACGGTGGTGAGACTCCGTGGCTTGCGATCATCGAGGTTAAGCAACGTCTAGTGCGGCTAGTACTTGGATAGGTGACCGCTCTTCGACTCGCGCTATAGCTCGGTGTTTTTCTCACTACTTTCGTAATTTTATCAAGCAGGAGGACGTACTCGCAAATGCGAGTACTCCTAATTTCAAGACGTTCTGTGGACGCAAAACTTAGTAAATTAAGATGTAGCTTGCAAGAAAAATTTCCTCGGGACACTTGAACGCTAGTCTTAAGGCAAAAGACAAGTGTATAAATAAATAAAAATAAATAATTGTTATTTCAGGGAAGGAAAAAATACCAGATCTGGAAAAACGTTGCAGTCGTTGCTTTTCGATAATTGCAAAAGGTAATTCTCACAAGTGTTCTTCATCCTCTTTAGTTGAGAATTTGAGTGCTTGTTTAAGCAGTTCATCTCAAAAAGTACAAGATCAAGTTATTGCATCTGTAATTAAGAAAAAAACGATTGAAGAGGATACAAATACAAAAAGTTCAGCATTGCAACTTAGTCAACGTTTCGGTGGAAAACCTTTGAAAATTACTATTGACGGAAAAAAAGAAAGCACATTAAAACAATCAACAATTAGTGTAGACGATATATTTAAAATAAAGTCGAATTTAAATCTTTTCAATCGCGCCACACAGGAAATTGCTTCAGCTATACGTGTAGCTACAAAGAATAGGAGAATTATTGAATGCGGATTGAAAGACAAGCTCAAAACCAAAACTCATTCTGTTGACAAGTATTTCGGCTGCAAAGAATTTAAATTTTTAAATATCACAGCGAATAAAGTTTCCAACGATGCAAAAACTGTAATTTACTGTACGGATCTATCTGCTTTTATTGAGCATGTGAAGGAAGAACGACAAATGTCTGAAATGCATTTGAAAATCGGTATTGACGGTGGAGGGGGATTTTTAAAAATATGTTTGTCGGTCCAATCACTGGATAATGAACATCCTATAACTAGACGTTCTTCGTACGAGGATGGCATTGCAGCCAAACGTTTTAAAGACTCTGGAGTAAAAAAACTATTCTTACTGACTGTGGCTCCGAAAACTCAAGAGAATTACAAAAATGTTTCACAGTTATGGAAGGAATTAAATATTTGCACGTTTGATGCTACAATTGCGACCGATTTAAAATTAGCAAATATTATAGTGGGCATAATGTCTCATAGTAGTAACTATCCATGTACGTGGTGCTTTACAAAAAAAAATCAACTTCATATTTGCGGCATTTACAGAACAGCCCAAAATACGCTCGAAAATTACAATAAATGGTGTGATGCCGGCGCAATAAAATCAGAAGCGAAGAATTTTTACAACTGTATCAACCCACCATTACTGAACACTGATAGCGACAAAACATTTCTCGATCTCATTCCGCCACCAGAACTACATTTGATGTTGGGCGTGGTGAATGTAGTATTTGGAAGTCTTTTAAAACAATTTGAAGAAGAAGCTCTAGCTTGGGCAACGGAATGTCACGTTCAACGTGAAATAACAAATTCTGGACCATCTTTTAAAGGAAATTCATGCAAAATTCTGTTAAACAAAGTAGACCTTCTACGAAGATCAGCAAACCTGGAAATTCTAAAATATGTCAAAGTGTTCGCAGACTTTAACAACGTTGTTGATGCGTGTTTTGGAAGTGATTTGGATACTAATTTTCAAAATTACATAGCTACATTTAAATTAAGCTATACTGATTTGGGAATAAGCATTACTCCGAAGTTGCATGCTGTACTTTTTCACGTAAAAGATTTTTGTGAACAAAGGCAAGTAGGCTTAGGACGCTTTAGTGAGCAAGCGATGGAGGCTGTTCACCACGACTTTTAGAATGTTTGGGAAAAACATAAAGTATCTCATAATCACCCTGATTACTCAAAAAAAATTTTGAAAGCAGTTTGCGAATATAACAGTATTCACGTCTAAAGAAACTTTTACATTTTTAGTACACTCTCCTTAAACTTATTTATTGCCTTATTGAAATTATTAATTTACCTAGTTTTTTTAAATGTAGTTTATAAACAAACCATTGTTATTACGTTGACATTGTTATTTTAAATATATTTTACCACAAAAATAATGTGTTTTCATAATAACGTTTATTTTGTTATAATCCTGCACATACTTTAAATAAAAATACTAAAACTAAATTTTTTAACCTAAAAAATCGATTTTCTCAAAAACGGCTCGATGAAAGATTTTGGTTGTTTTTTTGCAAAACACTTAGAACAGTCTCCAGATTCAATATATGAAAAAACATTTACAGTGGGAGCACTTTTAGGTTAAAATGGTTTAAAACCCACCGTGAGCAACGACAAAATCTTCTTTGTGTTGCATTAGATTTATTATCTGAAATTTGTTTTTTAAGTGCTGTTTTGCTCCATCGCTAAAATAAAATATTTTTTTTAGCTGAGGAATAATTTTTCGTAGTTCAGGAATTAGCATTTTCTGTGCAGTATACACTGCAGCTGTGTCATGAATGCTATTTGACAGGAAAATAAAATTTTCGTATTCAAGTTTCGACTGTTTGTAATAACACACAACTAGTAAAACGGTACATTGTGAATTATTGAAATGAAATCCTTGCGACGCATCTTGCACAACATACTTGTAATTTTCAGAAAAATTTATTACAACTAGAAGAGTTGATCTATCAGTAGTTGTCCAGACGCTGAATTGTATGTTGTAAATACTTTTCTCTTCTAAAATTTCACTAAACCGTTTCTTCAATTTTATAATATTAGGGCATTAAAGACATTCATCTAAATAGTAATTTCCATTAGGATTTTTGCATAAAATTTGTCCCAGGCAATCTTTGTAATTGGCTAGAATCCTGTCAGAATCTTTAGTAAGATTTTTTAAATTGACAGAGTCAATCATCAAATTGCAATTTTTGTGTATAGTACAGAAACAGACTGAATGTGTACCACAACCACCAGCGAGAATGCAATTCTTTTGTCGAAGTTGGGCAAATTTACTAAAACTTACTAAGCTATTAGGATTCTTTTTATTATAAATAGCATAAAGTTCTTTTAAGTCGGCAAGAAGGAGTCGCTTTTGGATAAGTTCTCTGCCCTTGTCACTTTTCACAGATACAACATCCTTAATACCGAGCATGATTCTACTATTTTCTTCACTATTATAAAAATCATAAATTAATTTCTCAGTAATTTCCGGCAATGATTTACCCTTCTAACCAGTAGTTTCTCCTAGATAGTGATGCACGACGAGACTCTGTCCTTTCATAAATCAAAAAAGAGGTACTGTAGTCAAAATTTATAATCTAAAAGCTTCATTAACTTCAAGAGAAGAGAATTTATTTTTCAACCCATTCAACATCTCTTCCAATTGAACCATTCGTTGTAATTTTGTATTTGATTGTAGTTGATTTAAGGAAGTTGTTTACAGCATTTGAGGGGCAGGCAGGAAAGGGGAGTTCCTATGTTTTAGCATACGAATTTTCCTGTCATACCAACTAAATACATAATACAAATTCTCCATTTACTTGTATTTTATGAACTGAAATACACTTTAATGAATTTATTTTAACTAAATTTTAATATATTTATTTATTGGTTTATACACCTGTCTTCAGCCTTACATACTTGGATATACAAGTGTTTCTTACAATTTCTTGCTTTTACAAATTTCCTTATATACAATTCTTAATACTAAGTTTTGCGCCTACAGAACGTCTTTTCGAAATTAGGAGTACTAGAACCAATTTTTGCGCGCTACGCGCGCCTATTTTGTGATTTTTAACTTTAACTACTAATATAAATTAAATAGTTTATACCATCTATTACAACCATTGTGATGATTAAATATTTTAAAATAATCGAATTTTCTTTACCTGTCTGTTATTTTATATTTCAATATTTAATAACATATAATACCTGACAATTTCAAAAAGTATGTACTAACTTTAATTGTTATATATGAGGAATTCCATTTGAGATTTAACTATGATCTATAAAATTCGGATAAACATATTTTATCTTAATAATTTATAAAAAGACATGAAATAAATGTTTTCTATTTTTGTTGAATTGTAATTATATTGCAACATTAAAGAACAAAATTTTTTGATGACGAGAAACCAAAGTTAACTAATTTTAACTAATATTGTTTAGCTAAATTATTCATTTTCAAGGAAAATTATACAATTAATTTGTTAACTTTAAGTTTAAGAAAAATATAAATAAATGAACATTTTCAGGTTTGCATGTAGTGGTATTTTAAGAAATTATTTCCCTTTAATTTAAAACAAAAAATATTCAAATTATTTAAAAATTATAGGCTGTAGACAGTTTTAAATAATAAATTGTGAAAAAACTCCACATTAAGGCGTAGCGTAGAAAGCGAGCAGCTTGCACGTGATTTTGAAAAATTCTGTAAAACTCATTATATGCATCGGTTAACTCTAAGACTTTTTGGAAAATCTCTATCTTGTAAGGTATAAATAAATTTTTAAAAATCCAAAAAATTGTGTCCAGTGTTAAAAAAAACTAAAACTTTTATTCTATAAAAATGTTGTTTTATACCAAATATTTTGAGAATAATAGGTTACTGAAAATAGGACTACATTTACAAACCCAAAATTTCGAAAATTCATAACTCATAAATATTAACATAAATTATTTATAGTACAAAAAAATTTAAAGTTTACCATTACTTTTTTTTCAATTATGAACTAAAGCTACTATTTTATAACGAAATTTGTATTATGTAGCACCCCCACCACTAGGATTTAGCACTGTATTTGTGGTAGTAAATACAGGTTGAGCAAAAAGTATAAGAACTTGAGGTGGAAAGTATAGTGCGTTGAATAGCATTACGAGGCGAATTTTAAAGGTCATAAATAAATCTCACGTGGAATTGCTCACAACTAACTAAAATAATAAATTCTTTAACAAAACAAACTGAATTAAGCAGAGTCCAAAATTTCACTATAAACATAATTTTTTATATACATATTCCTTCTATTATCCTCTAAATATATTTTTACGGAATCAAATGATCGCACCCTTAATAATGTAACATACATCTGACCATGATTAATTAACCCTTTAACGACGAGATGTGCTACTTTTCAACATGAATTTCAAACGCTTGGAATTAGTAGAAAAAAACCATAAAATTTTTCAAAAGTCCATCTCCCACTATTTTAGGGGTCGCTCTTTCGAATGGCGTGGTCAAAATTTTCAAACAATCATATTAAACCCTTCTTTTTTTAAAAAATACTTGAAAATGTCAGTTTTTTTATTGCAATTTTTTTAAGAAGAATTTTTTTCTTCGCCATAACATTTTTTAAATAGAACAAGAAGTATCGGAAACGTGTTCCCAATAGTTGTACTTGAAAAATATCCATTTCTAATTTTTATTTTTTTCGATTTTGAATTTAAAATGGCGCATGAAGGGCAAAAAAATTTCCAAATTTTACGTAAGGTTACCAACTTTTTCAAAATTGCTCAAATATAATTGAAATTTGTTACTCGGGGGTTTTAGGGGTCGCTGATTACGAATCTGAAGTCAGATACAAAAAATTCAAAATGGCGGATCCAATATGGCGGTCAAATTTTGTAAAACTCATTCAATTTAGTTGAAACTCGTTACTCAGAGGTTTTTGGGGTCGCTGATCACGAATCTTAAGTTAGATTTAAAAAATTCAAAATGGTGGGTCCAATATGGCGGTCGAATTTTGTGAAACTCATTCAATTCAGTTGACATTCGTTACTCGGAGGTTTTTGGGTTCGCTGATCACGAATCTGAAGTCAGTTTCATATAATTCTATATGGCGAATCCAAAATGGCGGCTTAATTTTCCAAAATTACTGAGATTTGCAAGAAATTTGTTACACTGAGGTTTTCAGGGTCGCTGATTTTGTATATGAAGTCGCCTTTAGCCTTTAAATAATTAAAGTTGCCCGATTCTCACCACAAGGAGGTAGACGATATAGAGAATCATTTTTTTTACTTTTTTAGTACTAACTTTGTTCAAATAATCTTTGCTGATGCTCATAGCCAAAAATTTTGTACTTTCTTTTTCCGAACAAAGAAATACTGCAATACATGCAAGTTGTATTACTGTGACAATTGCTTCAAAAAAGCGCATAATACAAATAAATAGTTTTTAATAAAAAGTTAAAAGAAGTAATTTAAAAAATTGAAAAAACAAAAAAATTAAAAGTCACTGAAAAAGTAAAAAAAATTGTTCTCTATATCGCCTACCTCCTCGTGGTGATAATCGGGCAACTTTGATTATTTAATGGCTAAAAGCGATTTTATATTCAAAATCAGCGACCCCGAAAACCCCAGAGTAACAAATTTTATGCAAATCTTAGTAATGTTGGAAAATTACGCTGCCATTTTGGATCCGCTATTTTGAATTTTTTGAATCTGACTTCATATTTGTAATCAGCGACCTAAAAAACCCCCGAGTAACAAATGTCAAGCAAATCTAAGTAATTTTGAAAAATTTAGCTGCCATTTTGGATTCGCAATATAGAATTTTATGAATCTGACTTCAGATTCGTGATCGGCGACCCCAAAAACCTACGAGTAACGAGTTTCAACTAAATTGAATGACTTTCACAAAATTTGATCGCCATATTGGATCCGCCATTTTGAATTTTTTTAAAATCTGACTTCAGATTCGTAATCAGCGACCCCAAAAACCCCCGAGTAACAAATTTCAATTATATTTGAGCTATTTTGAAAAAGTTGGTAACCTTACGTAAAATTAGGAAATTTTTTTGCCTTTCATGCGCCATTTTAAATTCAAAATCGAAAAAAATAAAAATTAGAAATGGATATTTTTCAAGTTCAACTATTGGGAACACGTTTCCGATACTTTTTGTTCTATTTAAAAAATGTTATGGCGAAGAAAAAAATTCTTTTTAAAAAAATCGCAATAAAAAAACTGACATTTTCAAGTATTTTTAAAAAAAAGAAGGGTTTAATATGATTGTTTGAAAATTTTGACCACGCCATTCGAAAGAGCGACCCCTAAAATAGTAGGAGATGGACTTTTGAACAATTTTATGGCTTCTTTCTACTAATTCTAGGCGTTTGAAATTCATGTTGAAAAGCAGCACATCTCGTCGTTAAAGGGTTAATCAATTCATTTCTTCACAAATCAATAAATATTTTGTTAAATGTTTGTCCTTGCGATTTGTTAATGGTCATTGCAAAAATCAGTTTTATAGGAAATTGGCTTCTTTTAAAAGTAAACGGATATAAATTTTCACATTATAAAGTTACTCGATGTAGAAAAACAATATTTTCACTTTTATCACCAGTTAATATTTGACATTTAATTACATTATATGACAAATCTAAAATGATTAACCTTCTTCCGTTACATAATCCTTTATTAATACTAAGATTTCTAATAAACATTACCACAGAATTAATTCTTAAATGTAATTCATGTGGTAGTAACGAAGGTGGAGAGAGAGTATATAAATATTCTGGTAATAAAGCTTCAGAAAATTTTCCATTATCCCAATTTTCAGTAGAATCAATACTTTGATATATTTTTTCACCTTTACTGGCTAAGAGACCACAACCACTCTCTTATTAATATCGTCAACATCAACGTTTCTAGGTGCTAAAATTGCACACCCCGACAACTCTTTAAATTTATTCTGTGGTATTAAATGACCATACATTTCTTCAGCTATATCTATATTGCCTTGTTGAATAATATGTTCTGGTACTTGGATGTTATCATCTATATCATTTAATTCACCATTACTAACTTTATGTAGGAAATCTACAAATTCTGTTTCTTCTGGTAAAGTTCTCATATATTCTATTAATGTGTACTTTCGGAAATGTTTCCTTAATTTACTATTTTTTATTGAGAAATTTATTATTTCTGATCTAGTAGCTCGTTCTTTTATCGGTAAAATTGGTCGAAAATCTCCTCCTAGGAGAACAATTTTGTCACGAAAAACTTCATTTGATTTCATTATGTCTCTTAATAACTTATCCATAACTTCTAAGGCATATTTTTCAGCTATTGATGCTTCATCTCAATTATACTACATTAGAATTGTCAACAACAAATTCGTTAGGTCGTTTATACATTTTATTATTATTTCTTCGCCGACAACGAAAATTACAAACTTCTTTAATTGTAGTTTCTTCTTGGTAGCTTTTTGGAAATTTTTTTTAATATTTACCATCAATTAAACACGAATCTCCATAAGGTCCATGAATGTTATTTTGCATTATTATTTTATGCAAAGAAGGATTGCTATTTTTTCAGGAATTTCTGCTGAAATATAACGATCAACACTGTCAACTGTTCATAATTTTGAATTTTCTTTCAATATAACTAACAAATGAATATGTGGCAATCCTCGCTTTTGAAATTCAATAACATAAACATAAGACTTCACTTCTTCAAATAACTTGTTGTAAACAATAGCCATGGCATCCTGATATTGCTGCATCATATTACAAGGTGATCCTATAAAAGTTTATGACAATATAAGCTTTTTCCTACATGTACATTATTTTCTAACTCATGATTTTATAAATAATTGATTAGCCCTTGATATGTTTCACTTCTCAATTGAGCTTGATTGTTTGCACAAAATCGTAATCTATCTTTCTCTATTTTTACATAATTGTCAACAACCCATTGTTGAAATAATCTTCCCCTATATAAAAATTGTTTAAATTCCTTATCTCTAATACCTATTTTGTATTTACAATAGGCAGATCGAGAAATAGTATGGTTTTTATTTCTAAAAGCACTATCACTACGAATCATATTAATATTATAACCTATATTTCCGAGAGGATAAAATATGGGATAAATCCACGGTTTAACAGTTAAATCTAAATTACTTACTGATTTTAATTCCTTTGTAGACTTATTACAACCCGTTACATAAGATTCTGGTATTTCTCCTTCTGAATTTGTTTTAAAAATAGCAGCAATTTCATTATAACTTCGAAAATTGTATTTATTTTTATCAAAACCTTTTTTTAACGTAAACAACAATTGTAACTCAGGAGTTTCTTCATTTTTTTGTCTTGCTAATTCAGTTTTAATTTTAATTATTTCTGACATAATCATAAAAGATTTTGTGTATGCAGTAGAAGTTCTCATAATATTTTTTATAGTTTGTAAAAGTTCTTCATCCAAATTTTCGTTACTTTTTAATCTACGAATTGCTTCTTCATGATCGTAAATATACAATTGACCAAAACATGGGTCTTCACCTTTATCAGGATATAAAGCAATATTCATTTGGTAATAAATTTGACCTTGAATTTTGTAACAAAATGGTCCTCTTTTTCTGTTATTAAACTTAATTACGTTAGCATTTAAAGATGCAAAACAAAAAGAATTGTTATACAATCTTATATTCTTTTTAAAATGACCTGATTTTGTATGAAGTCCTTCTAGCAAAATTCTTAATTCTTCTGGATATTGAACAAAAGGCAATAAAATACCACCTTGACCACAACAATCATTAAAACTGTCTTTTTTGCCAGTAACTCTTTTATTTTTAAAATACTTTGCTTGACAATCATTACAATAGTAATTCGTTATTCCTAGATAATTTTCAATAGTATTGGATTCAATAATAATTTTGTCATTTGATATACTTGACAGAGGAACAATTGATTTTTGTAAACTAAATGTATTTATTAAATCAATAGATTGATTACATTTAACATTTTTAGAGTCATCAAGCAAAGAGCTTATTTTAATTTCTTTTTTTAATTTATTCGAATTGACATTTTTCAAATCATCAAACAAAGAGCTTTTTTTCTTCTCTTCTGATTTCTTTTCTTCCCTGTATTTTTTTGTATTCTGTCTGAATCTTTTTTATTTTTACAGACGAAACATCTACTTCGTCTAAATGATTAATAATATTAATTTTTCTTTTCAATTTTTGTTTGGCACGATAATTTCTTTGAGTTTCCACTGCACTTTTTCAAACATTTTTAAATAAAGAATTTATTTCGTTAACACTGTCATGTGCACTCGTTATTGGAGAAATAGAAGCAAAGATATTTTCTAAATTAACAGATTCATTTATGTTATCATCATTTGAATCATTAACTTGATTCATCAAATTTTTATCATCAAACAAAGATTTTATTTTATTTCCTTTTTGTAAATCATTAAAAATTACATTTGTTGAATCATCAAATAAAGAGCTTATTTCCTTCTCTTTTGATTTCTTTTTTTCCCTGTATTTTTTTTGTATTCTACCTGGCTCTTTTTTATTTTTACAGACGAAACATCTAATTCGTCTGAATGATTAATAATATTAATTTTTCTTTTCAATTTTTGTTTGGCACGATGATTTTTTTGATTCTCCACTGCACTTTTTTGGACAGTTTTAAGTAAAGAATTTTTTTCCTTTACACTGTCATGTGCATTCGTTATTAAAGGAATAAGAGTAATGAATATATTAACAGATTCATTCATGTTAGCATCATTTGAATTAATAACTTTACAGAAAAAATTTGTATGCTTCAGTAATCCTCTATATTCTTTTTGACATTGTACACTGCTTTCTTTTTGATAAGAGTCTACTTCATTATTTATAACTTTATTCTTTCTTTTATCTGAATGTTGTTGTTGGAACTCGAACTGACTTGTTCGAATTTTTTTTAGAGGAAACGTCTACTTTATCTGAATAAAATATATTTTTAATTTTACTATTGGATTTGAGTATAGCACTATATTATTGCGTCTTTAAAGGATTATCAATTAATTTTGCTTTATTTAAAATTCTTTCACAAGGAATTTTTTTATCAATAATTTTATTAGGGTTTATTTTTCAATATAGGAGTTTTTTAACTGAATCATTCAAAAGACAATCCCAATCATACTTCATCATTAAACTTCGATTAGCACAATTTTTTTGTCGAAAAACGACTTAAATGTTTTTAAAAATTAACTTCAAATGATTTCTCATTTGATAATAATGATAATAAAGAGTATTTGGCATTTAAAAGCAATTTTTATTATCAACTATATCATAATTTTTATCACTTAAACTAAAAAATTATTTTTTATTAGCCATGGTTTTATTTCGTAAAGTTAACAGCTTGAAAAATTATATTAAAAAATAAATTTCAATTTTTTATCAAAAGGACATTTTTAATTTTTTTCTAACAAAATTTTTATCATAAAGTTGAGGTTTTTTCCTATAAAAATGTATAGATTAAAAAGGGGGACAAGAACTTTTAATTGGTCAAAATAAACATTTACTTCTGCAATCCACTGCCCCTGCGCGTTGTGTGGCTCTACATTGTTTATAACAATAAAATTCAATTATTTTATACTTTATTAATTATCTGGTGGTCATATTGGATAAATTTGAATTGATTTAGATCATATGTAGCAACAAGATAAGAAAATAGATGTCCTTTTTTAAAAAAGTGTATTAATTTGTTAACTTTAATTAAAAATAAATTATAAACAATTAAAATCCCCAAAATCGGCCTCATGTGATGTCTTAAGAATTTATTCCCCTTTAATTTAAATGCAGAAGTAAATGATTAAATTGGCCATTTACAATTTCTTGTCCCACTTTTTGACCTATACATTTTTTTAGGAAAAAACCTCAACTTTATGATAAAAATTTTGTTAGAAAAAAATAAAAAATGGCCTTTTAATAAAAAATTAAAATTTTATTTTTAATATAATTTTTCAAGGTCAAAAAAAATTTTTTTCTGGCCTTTTTAAAGACCAGAACATTCTTATTTGATGTTTTGAGGTAATTCATTTATTATTGTAGCGCCGACAAAACAATGAGTGTAGGCACGTAATTTATTCGTAGTAAGTGTGCAAAAATGAATACATTTTGTCAGAATATAAAATATGAAAATAAGTGACACGTCTTTAATTATTTTTTAAAATGATATTTTTGAATTTTATATAACGTAATTAATGAATTTTGAAATATAAGACTTAAGAGATTATAAATAACTTTCGTTTAAATATAATAAAAAAGAATGTACATATTAATTATTGGAGGCAATGTAGTACAAGTGCCTCGAGGACAGGGACAGTAGGGGACATTTAGTCTGCTTTTTAGTCCGTCATTTCGTTTTAAAGCATCTCAAAGTTCTTTTTAAAATAATAAGAAACTAGACTATGTCAGATATTAATAAAATAAATCGAAAAAATTTAATTTGCTATCTAAAAACTTTTTTCCGACCAAGAAACATAAATTTTACATTTTAAATAAAATGAGCCATTTGTATCTGTACAATAGACTGTCTACTGGTTAAAAGGAACCCTTCGAACAATAGGACAGGTAATCGAAGAGACCTTTGGTTTCTCTTTACAGATTTTTGTCTTCTTCTTTCTCTCGGTAATAATAAATCTAACGCTATTGCTTTCTTTCTCTTTCAAAGACAAACAACATTCAAATGCCTCTTTTTACCTAATTTGCATATCTACTGATTTCATAGAAGGACTCGCATTAACCTGGATTACACGTCTAATGGGTTTTCTCGCCAGAGGAGAGGGAAACTGTAGAAAACCTTCTCCTGAGTACAACCGGTTTATCGACAGTCGAGTTCTAATGGTGTGTACCGGACAATGATCGACCGGCCGAGATCGAAGTCTCCTCGACATCCAAAATTCGACTTTCGAATTTAAATATCTCATGTACATATTCTTATTGGAAATTTCATTGCGCATATTTTTTTTATGAAATTTTTTTGTATCTATTACCGTTTTCGAAATATAAGGGAAAACTGCTTTTTTAAGAAACGAAATTTTAATTCTTTTTTTCACTTTAACTCGCGATTACTCAGTCAATTTTACATATTTTTTAATGAAACAAAAACGAAAATACGCGTTATTTTATCCTACGAGTGACTAAAAAACATGATGTTTTAATTATAAATAAAAAAGTTATTAATTTTTTATTGAGATATTGCAAGATTCGTAAACTAAAATTTTCACTAAGCGGGGAAGTTGAGCAAATTTTGAGCAACAAAATTCTTCTAGAAAGAAAGTTGTTTATTAAGGTCTAAACAAGTTTTTTCCGAAAGTTACAGTTCAATTAAACAATTAATTAACAAATAGCGAATGTTAAAAGTTGTTGGCGTCTGAACGCCCAGAGCGCGTATCTCACCTTATAGTAAGCTGGAGTTTTATTCTGCGTATACATAATACGGGTGAGAAACGCGCGCTGGGCGTTCAGCCGCAGACGACTTTTAACATTCGCTATTTGTTAATTAATTGTTTAATTGAACTGTAACTTTCGGAAAAAACTTGTTTAGACCTTAATAAACAACTTTCTTTCTGGAAGAATTTTGTTGCTCTAAATTTGCTCAACTTCCCCGCTTAGTGAAAATTTTAGTTTTCGAATCTTGCAATATCTCAATAAAAAATTAATAACTTTTTTATTAATAATTAAAACATCATGTTTCTTTTTCAGTCACTCGTTTTGTTTCATTAAAAAATTCGTAAAATTGACTGAATAATCGCGAGTTGAAGTGAAAAAAACAATTAAAATTTCGTTCTTTAAAAAACCAGTTTTTTCTTATATTTCGAAAACGGTAATAGATACAAAAAAATTTCATAAGAAAAAAAGATGCACAATGAAATTTCCTATAAGAATATGTACATGAGATATTTAAATTCGAAAGTCGAATTTTGGATGTCCAGGGGACTTCGATCTCGGCTGAGAAAAATTTACGTGCCCTTCTACGATCCGGTGGCACATATAAAGGAAGGTTTATTAATAAAAAATAATTAGAAAAACGTATTAAACAGAGTGAAGGAGGTAAACAGAGAATTAAAAATTTGTGTGAAAATGAAAAACAGTGCATAGTTCAAGGGCGTCGCATTGTAGAATTAGATGTTATTGCTCAACATCTTTACTGTACATTTTGTAAGAAGTCAATGTTATTAGAAGATATCGAAAAAGAAACTAAAAAAGGACTGACGTCGATTTTGTTTCTTCGTTGCAAAAAACGTCTTACTTTAAATTGTGTTCCCACGGGAAATCAACACGAAGGATCGTGAGGTTCTAATTTGTACGACTCAAATACAAAAGCTACTGTAGGTAAGAAAAACTATTTTAGGTATTTTAAGAAATGAGAAATAATCTCTTTCATAAATAAAAAAATTATAAAACCAAATTTGTTTAATATATTTTTTCATATTCCCATCGTTTGTAGGTGCTTTGCATTCCGGCCTGGGTTTTACTGCAGTCAACAAATTTTTAAATGTAATAAACATTTCCTTTATGTCGTCGAAGACATTTAAATATCACGAAAGAGAAATTGGTCCTCTTATTGGAATAGTTGCTGCAAAATCGTGCGAAGATGCTTGTATGGAAGAAAAATTGAAAGCTCTTTTAAATTTGGAAGAAATACATAGGCGATTGTAAGTAGTTTGTGCTCCGTAACAATATATTATTAAATTATATTATTATTATATTTAATTATTAAGTTTGATTGATTATATGATCAATGTTTAGAATAGTTAATAAATTAAATACGTGCAGATTGTTAGTAATTGACGAATCAAAATTATTCTTTTACGATAATGCTAAAATATTTTCTCTTTTACATTAACATAAAAATGTGAAAGAATTTTTAACATAAGTAATAATTTACTTCAAGAGAATGAATAAAATTGTATGTAGCCTATATTCTTTGGTCCGCCTATGTCTTTTGTGCAAAACATATTGTATAAAAATGTCAATGGTTTGTTATATATGTACGTATTTAGATTTTAATTTATATTTATAATATTATAATTTGAAATTAAAAAGTTATTCCTTTTTCAATTTCTATTTGTAATTTTTATATCAAGAAATATATGACAATCTAATAAAAACTTGTTATTTCTTAAGAGGAAGATAATGACACAATATATTATACTTCAGGCCAGAAGACACCGAATCAACATTCCTTACACCAGATCGTTTGAATTCATCAGAAGAATATATATCAGATCAAAATAATAACACAGGCCTGCATCATTCCGGGATAATGAATGCGGCAAAGTATTTCCGAAGGCAAATTTTGCCCTGATCACGAATCTGAGGTCCAAAATGCTCCATCACGTCAAGTTTTTGAAAAAAGTGGGGTTGAAACCCCTAAAAACAGCGTTTTTGGCAGTTTTTGAAAAATTGTGGGCAAAAATCCTGAAGTGATAAAAACTTCGCTATTATCAGAAATTAAAGCTTAATTCATGCCCTTTCAAATGATCCCTTACCCGATTAATATAGGGGAGAGTGGGGCAAACCGGATCGGTGGGTAAACCGGACTCCCCTCTATATCCCTGAAATGGCGAAATTGTCAAAAGTGCTATTTAGAAATGTGAAACAACCATGTGTAGTATACTTTTGTTTGTGCAACGCTGGGAGCAAAAGTTTTTTTTTAGTTTTTTTTCTACACTTTTACAAATCTTTTCTTAAGAAAATTCTGAGAAAATCGTGTAATATTTCCAAATATTAGCTCTTGGGTTTTAAAGGTACATGCCTCAGGAATATTACCACCAAAAACTTTCATAAATTTGCAAAGCGTTATTTTTTGGCAAACATTTATTCTCAAAATGAGCCTGTGAGGCAAACCGGACCGTTTTCGGTGTGGCAAGCCGGCCATAGGATATTTCCATTGAATTAAAGTTTCATAAAAATTATTTTTAAACAAAATGTTTCTTTCACTAAAATATTTACTTACAATGAAAAATAATTGTCTTCCAATGAGAATTGAACCCTTTAATATTGTTTCTCTGGTGAAGACAAACATTTTTATTTTTTTGATAAAAAAAATATTTATTTAATTAAAATTCATTCCCGAATTATTATTCCCATTACTAAAACCATTGTTTACATGATTCTTTATGTTTTTTTATTATTATAGATTATGTAAATGCAATATTATAAATAAAAAACCAAACGGTCCGGTTTGCTTCATGGCTAAACAATAAAAGATGAATTGTAGGTGTCTCTGGGAAAAAGTTGCGCATTTAAATGATCTATCAAATAAGCCCTCAAAAATGAAATCGGTTGATTCGTTTAGTCAGAAGAGTCAAAAAACCGTTAGAGGATCCGGTTTGCCCTACTCTCCCCTACTTCAACCCCTTAAGCAGGGGGTATGTTTTTGCATAGGGGTGCAAGCACTTTAAAATACAAAATATTGGGATTCTAGAGAATTCAAAAATGATAATTAGAAAAGAAAAAACCGTGTAGTCAAACCTCTTGCTGAAGAAAATTTGTCTTAATTCACTACCCCTAAAACCAACCCTTAAATAATTTTTTTTTATAAAATAAAAAAAATATCTGCAGAAAAATATTTTAAATTTTATATTGGCCATTCTCGTACACTAAGCAACCTTACAAACAATTTAGAACAACATTTGCATAAAAACAACCATTTATCCACCCCAAAAACAACCCTTGAAATCGAAATCCCTCGGCATTCGTACCTTACATTTATTGTCAACTAAAAAAATTTAAAACCTTTTTAAACACTAAGCAACCGTTATACATTGTTAAACATCTATTTGCTTAAAAACAATTGTTTATCAGCCACCAACAGCAACTTTTAAAATTAAAATTCTCTCCTTAAATTAATTGGCAACTGACAAAAAATTTAAAACCATATTCTTCAAACACTAAGCAATAATAAAAGTTATAGAGCTCGGAAATACCTTTAAAATGATAGGTCATATGTTAAAATTGGTCCATTTGTTTACTTGCAAATGAATTTACACCACTAAAAATGGCACTTTCTTATTTGTTTAATAACTTGAACAAAAGTTAACAAATTCTTTTGATATTCTCCAAAAATGTACCTCTCAAAACTCTCAAGATGTGTGCCAAATCTGAATACGATTCGATAAATAGTTTATGAGAAATTCCATTTGTTAACTAAAAATATGATTTTTTAAAATGGAATTTCTACATTTTTGGCCGGATGAAAATCAATTTTTTTTGTTGGGTTCTCTTCCTGAAATGTCAATCTATCAATCACAATTTGTAGCGAATTGAATTTTTATAAGAAAACTGGTTTTTTGGGAGGAGAAATTTTTGGCTTATAAACAAATGAACACTACATCAACAATTTTTACTTTAACAATTTGTCATAAACGCCATTTGATTACTTATTCTTTCCTGCAAACTTTGCAAAAAAAAATTTTTATCTAGGTCAAAAGGGGAGGGAGATAATTTTTTTATTTCAAAAAATTCCTGAGCCTTTAATTATTAATATTTTTTATTTTTTTTATTATATTTTTTTAGTTGATTAGTCATACTAATTATAAAAAAATCAATCTAAACATCTATGCACTTCTTGTTTGTAAAAAAAATCCTAAAATGTATGCAACGTTTGAATGCAACGTAGAGCAGCCTATTTGCTCTAGGCTACGTAGTGGGGGACATCATCAGTCGCTCGCGCTAAAGTTGAATTCAAACTTTTAAATTCGTAAAAGTTGTCATAACATTCAAACAAATTGATGAATTTTGATCATTTTTGTTTTAAACTGGGCTAAAATTTTCTCAGGAATTCAAATTTTTTAATTGTTTTTTGAAAAATTTATAAATAATGTCAAAAAATTATTAATTAAAAAAAATTTTTTTTTGGTTTTTTTTTAAATTTCATTTTTTTATATTTTTTTAATTTTAACTGCTCGAATAATAAAAGAAACACTAATTAATTATTTTTGCATTAAAAGAATTAAGGTTTTCGAAAAAATGCTTTTCGCAGAACAATATTATACTAATAATTTGACATATATTTCGAAAATACCTCAATTTTGGGTAAGAAAAAATTTCTGCGAATAGCATTTTACAAAAACCTTTATAAATTTGTATTGCTTTTATTATTCGAGCAGTTAAAAATAAAAAATTTGAAAAAAATGAATTTAAAAAAAAACCAAAAAAATTTTTTTTTAATTAATAATTTTTTGACATTATTTATAAATTTTTCAAAAAACAAATAAAAAATTTGAATTCCTGAGAAAATTTTAGCCCAGTTTAAAACAAAAATGATCAAAATTCATCAATTTGTTTGAATGTTATGACAACTTTTACGAATTTGAAAGTTTGAATTCAACTTTAGAGCGAGCGACTGATGATGTCCCCCACTATGTAGCCTAGAGCAAATAGGCTGCTCTACGTTGCATTCAAACGTTGCATACATTTTAGGATTTTTTTTACAAACAAGAAGTGCATAGATGTTTAGATTGATTTTTTTATAATTAGTATGACTAATCAACTAAAAAAATATAATAAAAAAAATAAAAAATATTAATAATTAAAGGCTCAGGAATTTTTTGAAATAAAAAAATTATCTCCCTCCCCTTTTGACCTAGATAAAAAATTTTTTTTGCAAAGTTTGCAGGAAAGAATAAGTAATCAAATGGCGTTTATGACAAATTGTTAAAGTAAAAATTGTTGATGTAGTGTTCATTTGTTTATAAGCCAAAAATTTCTCCCCCCAAAAAACCAGTTTTCTTGTAAAAATTCAATTCGCTACAAATTGTGATTGATAGATTGACATTTCATGAAGAGAACCCAACAAAAAAAATTGATTTTCATCCGGCACAAATGTAGAAATTCCATTTTAAACAATCATGTTTTTAGTTAACAAATGGAATTTCTCATAAACTATTTATCGAATCGTATTCAGATTTGGCACACATCTTGAGGGTTTTGAAAGTACATTTTTGGAGAATATCAAAAGAATTTGTTAATTTTTGTTCAAGTTATTAAACAAATAAGAAAGTGCCATTTTTAGTGGTTTAAATGCATTTGCAAGTAAACAAATGGACCAATTTTAACATATGACCTATCATTTTAAAGGTATTTCCGAGCTCTATAACTTTTATTAACAACTTTTTCCTCTATAATTTGATGGGAAAGAACGGTCATCAAAAAACTGTTTTTCGGCACCTTCAAAATTGTTTATAACGCGCAGCATGAAAAATCTCGAGTTGGAAACATATACATATTCATACTACCACCCCACACTATATGAATCCACAATCAGACTTCAGGTATCAATTTTGGCACGAAAAAACACAGGGCGACTGGACTACATGCCAATTCAACTGCAGCAGTTGAATTGAATTATTCATATTGAATAATAGAATAATCGAATTTACTAAACATTATACATTTATAATATCAGCAAAAAACTCGGCCATTAAAGGGTTAAGGTTGATTAACCCTCTCCCGTAAGCGTCTATTTAAAAAAAAATTTCTACTTATCAAAATTTTTTAAATCGTTTTCTAGATTCTTAAAGTGCACACTTTTACCTTTAAAATTACCAAAAATACAAAATTTTCTGTTCATAATTAAATTAGTTATAAAGCTTTTAATATAGAGTTTAGTAGATTTAGCCAAATTTTACTAGTCAAGGCCCAGGTAAAAATTATTTGTACGAACTTCATACGAAATTCCAGCGTATACATATATAAAATTACAAGCGAAATTAATTCGAATTATGTACGAATTTTAAATGGAAATTTGAACGAATATTTTTGAAAGGAATGTTAAATGACATTTTGTGCGAAATTTCATACGAATTTGCGTGCAGAATTTTGTAAAAAAATTTCCAAAATTAATTCGCTCAATTTTCATATGAATTCCATACGGAAATTGGATTGAAAATTTTCGAAAAAATTTTTAGTTGACTTTTCGTGTATTATTCGTTCGAAACAACGTTTTAAAATGCCGATCGAATTTCTCTAGTAATTTTAAACGAATTCGCTCGAATGTGGAATAAAATTCGTATGAAGTTCGTTCAAATAATTTTTACCTGGGCTTTAACTAGTAAAATTTGGCTAAATCTATTAAGATATATATATATATATATATATATATATATATATACCTTTTTGACCACAAAAAGAGTGATTTTTATAATTATTTTTAGAGTTCTCATTCACCCTCACGGGCTGGAGCCGGGTCCCTTGGACCCGGAGGAAAGTTTTTTTTATCTTCTTCCGGTTAAAAAAATATAATTGGAAAATCAACTTCACATTAGACTTGAGGGCGTAAAAACACAAATTTTTCACTTTTTTAAACAATTTTTAATTCAAAAAATACTCTAAAAAATTCCTTTTAAGTCGAATATACGTAAAGACTCAAGCCGGGTCCGAGGGACGCGGGTTATAAATACGTATAAAAAGTTAGACATTTTTTTGCAATGTTGCATTATTTTGTAATGTTTCAACATCACATACTGTAATAAGTGTAAACATATGGGTCATTCCAGCGAAAATCGTCTAGAGCTGGTTGCTCGATGATTTTAAAAAATGCTGTAATTAATATATATAATATATATATATATATATATATATATATATATATATATATATCTATAATATTAAAATGTTTCCTAGTCGTTTCGTCGGATTCGTCTTTCGGCAACATATATATAGATCGGTTAATTAATCGATCATCATCATCATCATCATCGGTTCATCGATCGGTAACATATAAAACATATACATAAGTACAGTAGTATACATATGTATACTTAAGCATATCCACACAATACATACACATGTATACTCACACATATCCACACAATACATACACATGTATACTAGCATATATAATGTACCCAAAAAAAATTGTTGTGGCTTTTTCGAAAATAAGTTTAATTTAAATATGTTTTGTTATTGAATTAATTTTAATTTGTATCAAACGAAATTTACTATGCATTGAATCAAAATTATTATGTTTAAATAAAACATAATTTTTGGTTGACTGTATGAGTAAGATAATGATATTTGATTTAAATATATTGTTTTCTCAGTGGAAATGTCATTTTATTGTTTTTATAATAGTTATTGCTAAATGAATTTTTTGCAACTTTTTAAACAAAATTTTATTTCTTCTAAATAAATAAACGGATTGAAATAAATCAAGCTTGAATATTAAGGGGATAAGATACAATTTCGTTAAGAATTAGAGACTTTTTAAAGAGTTTATTTTTGAATTATTTATTTTAAAAATTTGTTATAAACAAATTTTTTTTAAATTTTCTGCGCCTTTGAAAAATTTGATAAATATTTCAACATAATTAAAACTATTAGAAATCAAAATGTATAGTGCAACAAGACTATACTTAGTTTTTAATCAATTTTATGGTTACATAAATGTTAACTGGAGTGTATTTTGTTTATTTCGTAGATGCAAACAATGTTTTAATTCAGAAAAACATCAAACTCGCATCTCCGCTGCAATATAACTTTGATTGTAACTTTTCAAAAATTGTTCCTCTAATAAATCTTTTCAACGAATTTTGATTTCTTATAGTTTTGATTTTATGTTGGAATTTTCAAAAAACATTTAAAAGACGCAAAACATTAAAAAAATTATTTTTTCATGAAATTAAATAATTATTCAAAAATAATCTCTTTAAGAAGTCTCGAATTCTAAACGAAAGTATAATTATTTTATCCCCTTTATTATTTCCCCGCATGATTCATTTAAATCGGTTCATTCATTTAGGAGAAATAAAATTTTGTTTAAAAACTTGCAAAACATTCAATTTGCCGTAACTTTCATAAAAAATATTTTTATTCCTGTTTTTAGTAAACACATTCCTAAAGTTAAATAGAAATGTTTTTAGCATTTCGATTTAAAAAGTATACTTTATATTTTTAGGAAAAATTTCACGAATTCTGACCAAAGTAATTCGAATTTGCTAAAAAAATTGCTAAATATTCCATACTAGAAATTGATATTTTCAGAACCTTTTTGAAAAATGAGCATATTGGGCCAAAATTTTCTTTATTTTCTTCATTCGATTGTTGAACTATTGCTATTTTTTGTAGTGGAAAATACTAATAGTAATTATTGCAGTATTCACTTTCAAAAATTGCATTAAGAATTTTAATTTTTACATCGTCATTGTAATTTTCATTAAATTTTGTATTACTTTTTACATTCAGTATGTTGTACATATTACTTGTAGATATTTTAAAGTTTCAGTTTTTAACTTTTTGCTCGAAAAAGTAGTGATCCGTATCGCTATATATTAAGGTTATATATTGTTATAATAATCATTTATGCTAATACTCCCAAAGTTCTATATTTCAAAATGTGCAATTTTAGTTTTACACTGAAAAAAAGTGCTGTTGAATCAAATAGATCCATGCTGTTGAATTTCCCGTTATTAATTCAATAACACATTTATTAATCGAACAGTATATTGCTTAAAACGAAAAAATGAAACTGTTTAAATTAAAAGTACGATACTGTTAAATTAATGATATTCTACAAATTGTTTCTATAGTTCATCTATATATAGAGCAACAGAATAATTTATTGCTTCTTTGACATTATTCCTTTGAAACATCTAATAGATAAATTTGAAGAAAATGCGTGTAAATTTGAATCAAATGAAAAGTTATTTGCTTCAAAGAAGCGCGCTTTTGAAAATGAAAGCATATGCTTTCGTTTCAATGAGTGGTGCTATAGCGGACTGCCAATAGCATATGCTATAAAAATAAGGACACTATGTATTTGAGACATTGACAGGTGCTAAATTTATTGAAATACTTATTCACACATATTTATATGTTTATTAAACCTGTCGTTTTTGAAATTCTTATATAAAAAACTATTATTTAAATTGTTTTAAAGAATTAAGGACTAGTTAAACATAAATTCCCTATATAAATTCCCTTATTCACGAGAAAAATCTCGCGCACGGTATTTAACTACAAAGTAACTGCTCAATGTAAGAAGCGAATGTATTACATTGCAGCGCGGCAGTTCTCGTCTATCACGAAAGTTAAGCACGTTTTGTCGCGGTTACTACCTGGATGGGTGACCGATTGGGAACAGCGTATTTTTCAGACTCAAAAAATTATAAAGTGTGTTTGAATGTGTATGTATGTGTGTTTGTCGTTGGAAAAAATTTAAAAAAATAATAAAGATGTCTATGTTAGTGTGTAAAATTGAAAAAAAGATGTATATAAGAAGTGTTATGTTGAAGGTGTGAGAATTAGTATATAGAAAATATGTGAACAAAAGTTTCATTTTTTCAATTTATCGTTGGTATATCTTTAACCACATAAAAGAATTGACTTAACAGTATGGTGTTATTCAATCGATAGCAGCAACTAAAAAAATTGAAAGTACAAATTTTTGTATCATAAAAATGATGCTTTTAAATTTAAAAACTATAGTCATTGACTCAAAAGCATATACTGTTAAATTAAAAAATTTTGATCGTTGATTCAAAAGGAATACCTTCAAATTAACATAGTATGCTGTCAATTTAAGAAATATGCTTTTGTTTCAACGAAAGTGATACTATCGAGTCATTAGAATCGGTGCTTTCAAAACAACAGCATATACGTTTGGCAGCCCGTTATGACACTATTCAATGAATCAAACTCATATGTCTTTGATTCAACAGCATTTATTTCTCCGTGTACATTTAATTATTTATAACATTTATTGAAATAATTCTTTTTTATTTTTTACAAAATGAGAATAATGAATGTAAGAATAATAATCTAATAATTTAATAATTAAAATAAATAATTTTAAATTAAATATACTGTTCCTTATTATTATTACAGTAATATTATTGTAATATTTTAGTATAAAATTACAGTAATCTTATAGTAAATTTTTCAAAGCAAAATTAATTTAACATTCCAGTACTATTACTCCAGCATGTAAGGTAGTTATACGTTTTTCTATTATGTCAATATTACAGAGTAATGTTAAGATAAAATTATAATAATTTTTTAATTTAGAAAATAACATTTCACCAAGCTGGACTCGAACCCTGAACCTTGTGTACAGCAAGCAAGAGTCTTACCAGTGAGCCAATCTTACTTGAACTTATTGAACACAAGGTTCATGTTTCGAGTCCAGACTTGGTGAAATGTTTTATTTCTAAAATAGAAAATTATTCTAATTTTATCTGTATATTATATTAATATTACAATAAGATCACAGTGCAACATTTCCTTCACATTGTGAGGTAATATTACCTTAATATTCCCATTAATTTACCGTAATTGTACAACATAATATTACCTACAGGCAGACATTTTGATATTCCAGTAAGATCACTGTTATATTACAGTGCAGATTACGAATCTCCAGTGTAATATTACAGTGATGTCACTATAACCTTACATGCTGTTTGGGAACTGTTTTGCAATTTTTCTATAAGCGTGTAATATTAAAGAAATCTTACTGTCATGTTACAGTAATATTAATGGATAATATTACCCATCAGACAGTAAAAAAAGTATTAAAATTTTTTTTTAAATGTAAATACAAAAAAAAAAAATAGTAAAAAATAGTAAAATAGTAAAAATAGTAAAATTTAATATGACTATAATATTACTGTAATGTTACGTTTATATATGGGAAAGGGATATATGCGTGTAACTGATATTTTGTTTCATAGCGTTTGCTTTTTCGAGTAAAAACTAAAAATCTATACAAAGTAGTAATAATTGCTGATAGATAATAAAAGTTGCTTCGCTCAAAATATTAATTGCTAGGGACATTTGAAATATTACTCGGCTTTTAATAACATTTATTAATTTTATTAATAAAATTTTAGTTTAACATTTAATTTTAACATTTAATTAATAACATTTATTATTTTTAATAACATAAATTCAAGAACCGGTTGGTCACTCGGTCGACAAATTAGTAAGATGATGATAAAATTGATCACTCCGAGTCAGGATCCTGACTCGGAGTGATCGATTTTATCATCATCTTACTAATAACATTTATTATTTTTAATAACATAAATTCAAGAACCGGTTGGACGCTCGGACGACACGCGCAACTTTGGGTTCCTCACTGCTACCCGACTGGTACTAGCGCGTGTCGTCCGAGCGTCCGACCGGTTCTTAAATTGGAAGCCTTAATTGTAGACCTATATTCAGTAGCTTATAAGTCCGAAAATATTGAGTTTAGGAAAAAGTTGTCAAAGAATGAAAGTTTTGGATTTATTTCGACTTTTAAGAAATGTAAACAAAAATTTTTTTATTAAAAAATTAAGTTTTCCTTTTAAAATATACGTTTATTTTTGGATTCCAGTACTGCACATGTTCTAAATTAGTTTATATTAATATAATGTAACCTACAGTTAAAAAAAATTAATTTGTTTATTAAAAAAATTTTTCTTTTTCATTTCTTAAAAGTCAAAATAAAACTAAAACTTTCATTCATTGCCAACTTTTTCCTAAACTCAATATTTTCAGACTTACACAAGATAGGGAATATATATATATATATATATATATATATATATATATATATATATATATATATATATATATATATATATATATATATATATATATATATATATATATATATATATAAGTAGAAATATATTTATTTTATAATTAGAAAATTAATACTTTAAAATTAACTATAGGTAGGTAAAAATAATATATCAATATTTAAAATAATTAAATCTTAATTTATAAACAAATAGAAATGTTGAATATCAAATATTTCAAAGCAAACAAATAATTTTTCAAAAGAAAATAAAAAAAATTATTATTTACATACACATGTATATTCACACACAAATTCATAATGTAATGTCAAAGTTAATAATTATAATAACATTTGTTAATGTCATTATACGTTGGGACTAAGAAAAAACGCTGGCATGGTACCGGCTTTATAGAAACAACTTGCAGAAACTTAGTATAATGAAATTAATATAAAACCTTGTTAGATTATCAAAATTTTATAACAATAAATCAAATTAAACCTGACCAAAATTATTTTAAACGAACAAAGTTATTATAGGGTGTCTAGTAATTCAGCAGTAACAAATTCTCGGATTTTTGAGTGATTTTCCCAGACAATTTAAAGCTGAATTAATAGAGTTTAATGAAATGTAATTTTTCCAACTATATAAAAAAAGATTTTAAAAAACATTTGATTTCGAGAGATTTGATTTTCCTATTCTTCCGAATAAGTGTAAAAAAATTTCAAAAAATTAAAAATTTAGACTTTTTAAGACACAAAAATATTATGCCGGCAAAAGTTCATCACCGGTGTAAAAATGTATATATATATATATATGTATACACTAGCAGCGTTGTCCTCGCACACTCGGAAGACATTTTATTTATTTATTTTCACTTATATAAATTTATTTAATAGCATCTCTATTGATAACACCGGCACACAAAAAAAATTTTGAGTGCAAAGACTGACGCATGGTACTTTCTCTTCTTTGGGGTGTATCTAAGGAGAAAAAAGTAGTTGGACCAAAAGTTTAGTGCTGGTATTTTTTTACACGCCTACTAAGATAGTGAAGTCTGAGAAAATTATTTGCATAATAATTTGCATAATTTTTATGTTTTAAACAGACTTTTCGCATATTTTTATTATTGATTTAAATTCAGTGACTCCAATTACATAAAAATTAAAAATATAAAAGATGTTAAAAATGGCAGATCCAAAATGGCGAATCCAATATGGCGGACAAAAAAATTAAAAATTAATCAGATCCACTTGAAAATCGTTTCTCATGGGTTTTCGGGATAGTTGAAAATGAATATGATGTCAATTTTCAGAAATTCTAAATGTAAAATTTACAATACTTTTAATCTTTCTTTCTTGAATATCTTATCTTCTTCTTACGATCCTGGTCGCAAAAATAGAAGAAAAAGAAAAAACTGCGGAAACTAATATTTTACAAATTAAACATTACTTAAAACTGTATATTAACAAGTGACTATATAGAAAAAATTTGGACTCATTTTTGTTGCAGCTCATAATGAGTTTTTTTTACTTATTTTAAGTTCTTTTCTCGGTACATTTCAGAAATAGGAAAATTTCTAGTTTACTATTACCCAGGCAAAAAAGTCGGTGGTGTGTCGATGCCTACGACCGGTTCGACACCGGCCCGGTGGTAAAGTCGGACAATAACCGGTACCGGCACTATGGTACCGGGCCGGTTTCGGCATTCGATACCGTTTTTACACCGAAAACGTAGCTTTGCCGGCATCAAAATTAGTACTGGCCCGGCACCGGCCCGGTACAACTACTTGATACCATTTTTACACCGGTGATGAACTTTTGACGGCATAATATTTTTGTGCCTTAAAAAGTCTAAATTTTTAATTTTTTGAAATTTTTTTACACACGGAGAAATAAATGCTGTTGAATCAAAGACATATGAGTTTGATTCATTGAATAGTGTCATAACGGGCTGCCAAACGTATATGCTGTTGTTTTGAAAGCACCGATTCTAATGACTCGATAGTATCACTTTCGTTGAAACAAAAGCATATTTCTTAAATTGACAGCATACTATGTTAATTTGAAGGTATTCCTTTTGAATCAACGATCAAAATTTTTTAATTTAACAGTATATGCTTTTGAGTCAATGACTATAGTTTTTAAATTTAAAAGCATCATTTTTATGATACAAAAATTTGTACTTTCAATTTTTTTAGTTGCTGCTATCGATTGAATAACACCATACTGTTAAGTCAATTCTTTTATGTGGTTAAAGATATACCAACGATAAATTGAAAAAATGAAACTTTTGTTCACATATTTTCTATATACTAATTCTCACACCTTCAACATAACACTTCTTATATACATCTTTTTTTCAATTTTACACACTAACATAGACATCTTTATTATTTTTTTAAATTTTTTCCAACGACAAACACACATACATACACATTCAAACACACTTTATAATTTTTTGAGTCTGAAAAATACGCTGTTCCCAATCGGTCACCCATCCAGGTAGTAACCGCGACAAAACGTGCTTAACTTTCGTGATAGACGAGAACTGCCGCGCTGCAATGTAATACATTCGCTTCTTACATTGAGCAGTTACTTTGTAGTTAAATACCGTGCGCGAGATTTTTCTCGTGAATAAGGGAATTTATATAGGGAATTTATGTTTAACTAGTCCTTAATTCTTTAAAACAATTTAAATAATAGTTTTTTATATAAGAATTTCAAAAACGACAGGTTTAATAAACATATAAATATGTGTGAATAAGTATTTCAATAAATTTAGCACCTGTCAATGTCTCAAATACATAGTGTCCTTATTTTTATAGCATATGCTATTGGCAGTCCGCTATAGCACCACTCATTGAAACGAAAGCATATGCTTTCATTTTCAAAAGCGCGCTTCTTTGAAGCAAATAACTTTTCATTTGATTCAAATTTACACGCATTTTCTTCAAATTTATCTATTAGATGTTTCAAAGGAATAATGTCAAAGAAGCAATAAATTATTCTGTTGCTCTATATATAGATGAACTATAGAAACAATTTGTAGAATATCATTAATTTAACAGTATCGTACTTTTAATTTAAACAGTTTCATTTTTTCGTTTTAAGCAATATACTGTTCGATTAATAAATGTGTTATTGAATTAATAACGGGAAATTCAACAGCATGGATCTATTTGATTCAACAGCACTTTTTTTCAGTGTAAAACTAAAATTGCACATTTTGAAATATAGAACTTTGGGAGTATTAGCATAAATGATTATTATAACAATATATAACCTTAATATATAGCGATACGGATCACTACTTTTTCGAGCAAAAAGTTAAAAACTGAAACTTTAAAATATCTACAAGTAATATGTACAACATACTGAATGTAAAAAGTAATACAAAATTTAATGAAAATTACAATGACGATGTAAAAATTAAAATTCTTAATGCAATTTTTGAAAGTGAATACTGCAATAATTACTATTAGTATTTTCCACTACAAAAAATAGCAATAGTTCAACAATCGAATGAAGAAAATAAAGAAAATTTTGGCCCAATATGCTCATTTTTCAAAAAGGTTCTGAAAATATCAATTTCTAGTATGGAATATTTAGCAATTTTTTTAGCAAATTCGAATTACTTTGGTCAGAATTCGTGAAATTTTTCCTAAAAATATAAAGTATACTTTTTAAATCGAAATGCTAAAAACATTTCTATTTAACTTTAGGAATGTGTTTACTAAAAACAGGAATAAAAATATTTTTTATGAAAGTTACGGCAAATTGAATGTTTTGCAAGTTTTTAAACAAAATTTTATTTCTCCTAAATGAATGAACCGATTTAAATGAATCATGCGGGGAAATAATAAAGGGGATAAAATAATTATACTTTCGTTTAGAATTCGAGACTTCTTAAAGAGATTATTTTTGAATAATTATTTAATTTCATGAAAAAATAATTTTTTTAATGTTTTGCGTCTTTTAAATGTTTTTTGAAAATTCCAACATAAAATCAAAACTATAAGAAATCAAAATTCGTTGAAAAGATTTATTAGAGGAACAATTTTTGAAAAGTTACAATCAAAGTTATATTGCAGCGGAGATGCGAGTTTGATGTTTTTCTGAATTAAAACATTGTTTGCATCTACGAAATAAACAAAATACACTCCAGTTAACATTTATGTAACCATAAAATTGATTAAAAACTAAGTATAGTCTTGTTGCACTATACATTTTGATTTCTAATAGTTTTAATTATGTTGAAATATTTATCAAATTTTTCAAAGGCGCAGAAAATTTAAAAAAAATTTGTTTATAACAAATTTTTAAAATAAATAATTCAAAAATAAACTCTTTAAAAAGTCTCTAATTCTTAACGAAATTGTATCTTATCCCCTTAATATTCAAGCTTGATTTATTTCAATCCGTTTATTTATTTAGAAGAAATAAAATTTTGTTTAAAAAGTTGCAAAAAATTCATTTAGCAATAACTATTATAAAAACAATAAAATGACATTTCCACTGAGAAAACAATATATTTAAATCAAATATCATTATCTTACTCATACAGTCAACCAAAAATTATGTTTTATTTAAACATAATAATTTTGATTCAATGCATAGTAAATTTCGTTTGATACAAATTAAAATTAATTCAATAACAAAACATATTTAAATTAAACTTATTTTCGAAAAAGCCACAACAATTTTTTTTGGGTACATTATATATGCTAGTATACATGTGTATGTATTGTGTGGATATGTGTGAGTATACATGTGTATGTATTGTGTGGATATGCTTAAGTATACATGTGTATGTATTGTGTGGATATGTGTATGTATTATTATAAAGTAGTGTAGCTAGGCCGGTTCTACGAGGTTTTTGTCGGTAATGCAGATTCCTACTTACTGACCAAAACCTCGTAGAATCTGCCGTTGGTAGGGGGTTTCTCATTTGCATATATGCAAATTAGTTCTGCATTACCGACCGAAACCTCGTAGAATCGGTCGTTGGTGGGGTATCTCATTTACATATATGCAAATTGGTTAACCCTTTTAATTTGCATATATGCAAATTAGTTAACTCTTTTAATTTACATATATGCAAATTAGTAGACTATATTAATTTACATAACCTTAATTTACATACGATTTTTATTGTTAACCCTTTATTTTTATGCAAATACCACCCACTTTTCACCCACCCTTTTTAATTTTTATATGAATTTCACTCTTTAAGACGTGGAATATGCAAATATCACCCAATTTTCACCCACCCTTTTTAACTTTTACGCAAATTTCATCCTTTTAGACGTGGAATATGCAAAATACCACCCACTTTTCAACCATTTAATTTGCATAAACCTTAATTTGCATACGTTTTCTATTGTTAACCCTTTAAGGTAATGCAAATACCACCCACTTTTCACCCACCTTATTTGAGTTGTATGCAAAATTCACCCTTTTAGACGTGGAATATGCAAATACCACCCACTTTCACCCCCCCTTTTTACATTCTACCTATCTATCTTGTTCTTTGCAACCACCCCCTCCCACCCGTTACCTTTGTAAAATACGTTGCTTTTAGATTAACCACCCCCTCCCACCCACCCACTTTTTTCCCTTTATATTTTCTATACTACCACCCACCACCACCCACTTTGCATAAACCAGAAATTTCAAAAATCGTATAGAGAACCGCGAGGGACCAAGCGTTCGCGAGATACCGCGCGGGCGCTGTGGGTAGTGGAAGTGGGTGGTGCGGTAAGGCCCAGTGCGCAGCAGAGCTGCGCGTACGGTTACCGCGTTGAGTGAGTGGATAGTTCCATGAGTCAGACCTTGCTGTCTGACTCATGCAGGGTGCTTCACTGGCACTACAGCACCGTAGGGATAAATGTATTGTCCAAAAATATGTAAACAAGCTTCAACTTGCCTATTTTCAAAATAACAATAGTATTGTTTGAAATTCTTAATTCTTTAACCTGCACCTTTAACAGAATACAGAAATTGTCTAAAAAACCTTCAGACAGGTTTTAACCTGCCTGTAGATAATAACAAAGACATTTTTTAAGAAACCTTTTTGAGACGTCGTTTTCATGAAAGTTTGTACACTTCCACTAAATAACTCTTCTTTTTTTAATTTAAAGTGGGGGTTGTTGAGTGCGCAGTTTTTAAAGTGGGGGTAAGGAGTGGGAGATAAAAAAATAAGTCCCTTTAATGTTACCAGACATTTAGTAAAGAATATTGCAGAAGATCCCAATGTTGCGGACATTATAATTATAAAAACAATCATAAAAATGATGACGATGATAATCCATGATGAATAAATGTTATAAATTTAAATATTTATATTTTCTAAAATGGTGTAAATTATGAAACTTTTTTAAAAACACTATTTATAACCTAAAAATATATACATAAGGCTTTAATTAAAAAAAATTTTGTCAAATACTTTCTGAAATCTGACCCATTAAGGTGACTTTTGTTAAAAAGCAAGAATGTAGGTGACAAAAATTTCATAATTATAGTTTGTCTAAAATGTAAAAATAAAATTGATTCACATTTTTTATACCACTTTCTAGGCCCCAATATAAGGATTTGTATTATGCAAATTTATTTTTCCTATAGCTGAGAATTGACCTTTAGTTTTTTTATAAAAATCATACCCTTCATAATATTATAATGATTGCTAATCAATTTGAAAAAGTTTCATATGGTTTATTAGGAAATAAATTCTTGAAAAATGCCCTTTTTCGCGACGTCATAGCTGATGTTCCCCTTCCTTAATACTGAATTAACAATAAATCAGTATTATCAATTACTTAATTCTCGCAAGGAGGAATGAATTCTTTAATGACAACCTATCTTCTAAAAAATCAAATTGAAACCAGCATTAAGGTCATGTTATTCAGTGTGCCGTATTTTCATAGTAAAGTATATGGAACATGTGACCACTGAATAACATAACCTTTATTTTTCTATCAATTCCATGGTTCCTTTTAAAATTGAGTTTAAACCTGCTTAAACATTATCAGGCAACATCATTATTTACTTAAAGATCAGCGTATATCAGCATGACGACATTCACTATCAGAATATATCGTATTAAGTGTAAAAATATTAATGTAAAAAAGTTATATATAACGTTTCCTAAAAATAACTTGAATTTATTACAAAGTACATTCAATTTTTCCAAATGTTAACTTTAATGCTCTGTCTACTAATGTGACAGTTAACATAGAGAAAAATCAGGAAGAGAAGCAGGCGCAACGCGTCTACATCATAGGGTTTCGTGGCCTAAAATGACAAAAATGATGATAATGATAATGAATAAATAAAAAAAATAAATAATAATTTATTTAGAAATTTTTTTTTGAATTAATTGTTTAAAAATTTTAATGAAGTAATTGGTTCTTTTAGTACTTTCGAGTATTTTCATGTCGCATATGTTTTCAATGAAAATATGGAATAGGAGTAATTTAAAATATATTATCAAAAAATATAACTTTAACAAATTAAGAATTTAATAATTTATTTTTGGCAATATACAAAAATTGTAGAACTATGTAAATTACCCATTACCATTACCCTAACAACAGTTGTTATGACAACCATTACCATAGTAACGGTTGACATGGCAACGGTTGTTATGGCAAACATTAACATAGCAATGGTTGCCATGGCAACGGCTGTTATGACAACCATTACCATAGCAACAGTTGCCATGGCAACGGCTGTTATGACAACCATTACCATAGCATCGGTTGCCATGGCAACGGCTGTTATGACAACCATTACCATAGCAACGGTTGTTATGGCAAACATCAACATAGCAACGGTTGTTAAGATGTTAGACTTAAGACTTAGGACATAAGACCTTCTTATACCGAAGTTGCCATGGCAACGGTTGTTAAGACGTAAGACTTAAGACTTAGAACTTAAGACCTCCTTATACTGAAGTTAAGCCTTAAGTCTTAGGACATAAGAACTTAAGAAAAACTTAAGACTTAAGACTGAATACTTAAGACTTAAGACGTAAAAACTACGGACGGACACCGAAGTCTCGCTATAAGGGTTTTGGCCCTTGGCCACGGAACCCTAAAAATGGAGTATTAAACAAACTATCTGGAGGGACAAACAGACTATATTTGAGGTTAAATGTTTTGTAACCATCTCGGAGGGATAAATAGATACTCCGATGATCAAGTTGACAATCTCGGAGGGAAAAGTTAACTATCTAGAGAATTAGGCTAACACTCAAAACCTAACCCTCTAACATCGGCTATCCGGCTTTCTCAGTGTGAAGGAGCAGAGTGAATTCACTCTGCTCCTTCACACTGAGAAACACACCTTGTAAACAACATATATACACGGAAAAAAATTTCTTTTGAAATTTACAGGATTTTCCACTCCATCTGTAAGCCACTGTTGTAGTATCCACAAACATCTGAGTTTGGAGAATACATAAACCAAACTGTGTGTGTCACCAACTGCAACAGAATGAACTATAGGATTTCTTGGTCCTATTACAGATTGATTTGTGCTACACTTAAACCAGCTTGTTGGAAACACTACACTGAAATAAATGCTTTCACATTATCAACAATAATAGTTTGGTTAGGAAATTCTTAGTAACTTGAAAATAAGGTTATTTTCTGTTAGCGAAGCGCATCATAATTACAATAAACACAATTTTGAAAAACAAGTACCACTTTGGCTGACAAAGTTATTCAGAAGAAACATTTATTCTATCTATTTTAAGTTGATAATGTTATTAATACATGAATAAATTATAATACTGTTTAAAAAATTTATGAATGACAATATCAATCACATTTAAATGTATCTCTGTGATTTATCTCTTTGTATTACTACAATTTTTATATCAGTTTTGCCTATTCCGTCAGTATTAAAAACCCAGCTTTCGTGTGTGAAACAGGATGTTAGATGCGTTTGTTGAAAGCGTTGTGCGCAGACGTATTTGAAATAAACAAAATAGAATGGCTAAAATAGTGATATCGTATAACAGTAACAAATCCAACAATACAATATGGTTGTATTAACCAGATTTATCACAGTAATCACGAATAATTTCTTTCTTTCATTCAAAAAGTGAGTTATACAGAAAGTGTAAAGTTGAGCCCCCAATTAATAACTTTTGCTTAAGCAATGCATAACCTCTACACCGACGATGCTTTTAATATTATAGAGTTCTGCAAAGACTACGCATTGCTCAAGATATATTTATCTATTTTGGCTCTGTTAAAGTCAAAACCAAAGCATGTGAATGACATGTAAGGGAGTAGACGAAGGTACAGAGGAACTGATTTTTTAAATTGTGTCTTCTATCTGCATGTAAAAAACTTCAAATGGACAAAAGTTTTATCGTTAAGAATAAAAAAAATGAATAAGTAAAAACAATTTCTGACTATTGTATATGATAAAACAACTGAAAAACTGTATAGAATTGTTTTAATAACTAAGACTTAATTTTTTATGACGTAAGGTTTCCTTTACCTCGTACGGATATATATAAAATTTAAATTACAAGTTAATAAATTTAACCTGAAAAAATTGAATTTCTTTTGAATATTTAAAAATACGAATTCATGTAAAATATATATTACATTGAGAGAGCTATAGGTTAGCAGCAAACTGCGGTACAATTTGAGGCGCGTGACAGACCTAAAGTAGTAAAGCTGCAAGCCAATGGCGGTATCCCCACTACCTTGACTCATCATAATTTTGGACAGTCACACACCTAAAATTGTACAGTAACGCACCAAAACTGTAGAGGAGCCGCTGTTACATATGTTGTTCTGCTACAGATTCAAAAGTCTCTCAGTGTACATTTTGAGGTTATCATGCTTATACTGAGTTAATTAAAAACGAATACAGTCCTAACACTCTAGCATTTTAACTACACTGCAAAATCAAGTGTCTCATTTTCAGACGTTTTGTCCTCCTATTTGAAACACGTAGATGTTTTGTGTCCACATATTTGAAACAGATATGTGTCTCATTTTAAGACGTTACAAATGTCTCACACATTTAGCACTGCATTTTGAGACACGTTATGTGTTTCAAGTATCCGTCTCGTGGTAAGAAAACGTTTTATGTTTCTTATACGCACTGAGTCACCTTAAATGTCTTAAAATGAGACACAAGATGAAATTAAATTTCTCAAAATAAGATAGATTTTGTATCTCAATGGTTGAAACACTTAAAGCAACCCATTTTCAAACACGAGTGAGATACCAGATTATGCAATGTAAGTGAATGGATAACATGGTTTCATTGACATAGTGATTTAACTTTTTCAATAGATAACTTTAACTTTTCCGGAGGAAGAAGATTTTTTGAAAAAAGCAAAAGGTGTTAAAGCAGTAGTTGTGAAAAAATCTATTACTTTCGATGATTATGTGTACTGTTTAAGAAATATTAAAATACAAACTAGAGTACAATATTCTATAAGATCAAAACTAAACAATGTTCATACACTAAAACAGACAAAAATAGCATTGAGTCCTTATGATGATAAAAGATATTTAATAAAAAACAGTACAGATACTCTTGCTTGGGGACATTATAAAATCAGAAACGAAGCGAATGATGATGATGATGATGTTGTGATGTTAGAAGTATAGAAATTAATGTTGTATATATTCTACGTATTTAAATATTAGATATTAAATTTATATTATAGTATTGTATATATTGTGAAAGATTGGATGGGTGAAATTGGAAGATTATTAATAAACCAAAAAATTTGTTACCAATATTATGTCTACTTTATTTATTAAAACCTTATAAATTAGATTACATGGGTAAGAATTCCTGAAATGGCCCCTTATTTTCTTTTGGTTAATGAAAATAAATGATACTAATATATTTTGATAGTCCATGATGTCATTAATAACATCTCCAAACGATTTTTCAAATTATTCATTTTTGTAATTTTTATAAACAATTAAACTTCTTCGCACCGTTTTAGAAAAAATTCAGTTTCTCGAAATTGGCTGAACCGATTTCAATGAAACTTGTATCGTTAGAAAGATTAAAAAATGTACTATCCAGAAAAAAATATAATATGAATAAAAAGTTTTATTTGTTTAAACAAATTATATTTTTAATTTTTATTGTTATAAATAAACAATGTTCGCAATCGAATTGGCCCATTTTTTATAGCATCATAAAAAGGGACTTTTCATGATTCCATAGAAAAAATAAAAAACCGGAACTCTTTAAAAGTTTAGAAGTTCTATCATTTTTAGTCTCGCCGTGCGCGAGCTTTAAACTACGTATGCCCTTTTTGTTTAATAAATAAATTATTTTAATTGTTATAAACAATATTAGTTAACTAATTGTTAACTTTGGTTAAAGTACACATGTACTTATTGTTTAATAAATAAATTATTTTAATTGTTATAAACAATATTAGTTAATTAATTGTTAACTTTGGTTAAAGTACGTATGTTCTTTTTGTTTAATAAATAAATAATTTTAATTGTTATAAACAATATTAGTTAACAAATAGTTAACTTTGGTTCCTCTCAAACAAAAATTATTTTTTTACATTTATATTTTTTAATGTAGGCTCATTTTATGAATATATGTCCTTTTTTGATAAGCAAATTTTTTCAATTGTTATAAACAAATAAGCCTAAATTAAAATATAAATGTGACAAAAAATTTTTTTGGTGACAGGAACCAAAGTTAACTATTTGTTAACTAATATTGTTTAGAACAAATGAAAAAAATTTGTATTTTTTATTTTTCATCTAGAGAACATATTTTACATGATTTTCAATTGATTCTGGTCATCTGCAGTAATAGAATTAAATATTCAACGTACTTTTTTTAAAAATTGTGTTAATTTGTTAACTTTGACTGAAATAAATAATTATAAACAATTGAAAATTTGAAAAAATTTAGTTCTCTTCAATTTAAAAAAAACTCATATCGGTTAAAAGTTATAAGCTCTAGACATTTTTGAACAGTAACTTGTAAAAAAATCCCACTGTGACGTCGTACCGTGAGCATTAGATACTGAGAAAGCTCGCACACGGCGAGACTAAAAATGATAGAACTTCTAAACTTTTAGAGAGTTCCGGTTTTTTATTTTTTCTATGGAATCATGAAAAGTCCCTTTTTATGATGCTATAAAAAAATGGCCACAATCGATTGCGAACATTGTTTATTTATAACAATAAAAATTAAAAATATAATTTGTTTAAACAAATAAAACTTTTTATTCATATTATATTTTTTTCTGGATAGTACATTTTTTAATCTTTCTAACGATACAAGTTTCATTGAAATCGGTTCAGCCAATTTCGGGAAACTGCATTTTTTCTAAAACGGTGCAAAAAAGTTTAATTGTTTATAAAAATTACAAAAATGAATAATTTCAAAAATCGGTTGGAGATGTTATTAGTGACATCATGGACTATCAAAATATATTAGTATCATTTATTTTCATTAACCAAAAGAAAATAAGGGGCCACTTTAGAAATTCTTACCCACATATTATTTAATATTACAATAACTAAATAGTAAATTATATTTAAATCAGTATTATTCATTTTCTAATTCATATACAAGAAAAAAAACATTCTTAAACCATTTTCAACTTTCTATTTTCTATTCAAGTTAAAACCTGTTTAAAGGTTACTTATACAATGTCTTTGTTCTCATCAACAGTCAGGATGAAACCTGTCTAAAAGTTTTGTAGACAATTTCTTTATTCTCTTCAAAAATCCGGTTAAAACATGCTTTTTTGGACAAAACATTCGTCCTTTTCAAAAATCAAGTTGTAACCTGCTTGAACTATTCGTTGTAAGTATACATTCTTTGCAGTATTAAAATATATTAAAATAAGAAAAAGTTAACTTTAACTTTTCAAAAAGTTAATTTTAACTTTTCAAAAAGTTAACTTCAATTTGACTGGTATCAATGTTTCCATAACATAAAGATTGTATTAAAATGTACAGTATATGTATTATAAGGACACAATGATACCAGTCAAATTAACTTTAACTTTTCAAAAAGTTAACTTTAACTTTTACAAATCTGTCTTTTTATCCAACTATTATGTGAATTATCGAAACCTAACCATTTTACAAATACTTCATCACGACGATTCTTGAGAACTTTTTCTATTAGATATAAGTCTGAATATTTCACTTTAGAAATTTCTTCTTCGTAGAAACCACCTTCGATGGGTTGATCTTGATAATATTTCAGTTTATAAGTTACTGGTTTTGTTGACTCAACTTTAGAGATGGTAAATATTTCAGTTGTCCAGTTTGGTGTATATCCTTTTTCAAAAACATGTTTATTCTTGCTGACTCGAACTCTATCGCCAACTTTGAATTTTGCCTCTTTAGTTAAAATTTTCCTCCAGATTTACTTTTTACAGGTACTACCCATGCATACTTGGAAAATGTATCAATTACAGTTAACATATATTTGAATCCTTTTTTAACTTTCGCATATGGTACCATTTCAACCAAATCTGCTTGCCATGTTTCATCTACACCACGCAATTGTACTTTTCGACGTGGATAATTTCTCCGGGCTTGTCTGTGTAATTCTGTGACCACTGTTAACTTTTTAGTATCCATTTTTTAGATATATATATATGAATACATCAATACTCAACATCGCGTAATTCTTCAAGGATACTCATAATTTTATTGTTATGACTTGGATTGCCAGCTTGTCGTGATGCTATAAGTAGACGTAAACGATCGACAAGTTCATTTGGATCATCCCAGTAGATATAGTCTGAGTATGATTTATTTTCTACTAACATAGATTGCGGTAATAAAAATTTTTTTTGTAAGGATTCTCCAGTTTTCTGATAAAGCTTAGCAATGACGTTTGTATATTTAAAACTTTTGTTTATACGAATAGGTTTACTTGGACTATATTTCTTTCTGTGTGCATTTGTAGATTGTAATATTTCTTTGTAGTTGGTTAAATCATTTGAACTTATAGAATCTTCATTAGGTTGCTGTCTGAATAAAAGTTCTAGTAATCCTTCTGTTTTATTATATTTTTTCTTTCCAACTAAGTCAATGAAAGGGCCATTGAAATTAATTTCTGTATTACCTATCATAAATTTTCCATTTTCACCTTTCCGCACTCCGTAAACCATATCTAAATATTTTTTTCTATTTTTATTCAACAATTTTATGAATTTATCTGTTAATATGTCAGAATCTTGGTCTTCTAGATTATTCTGCTCATCAAACTCTTGACTTGTTGAATTATCATTTAATACATCGTATTGCTCTTGATTTAATAAGTCATCATTGATTATGTTTTCATTTCTCATATTTTGTAAATCTTCTACTTCAGATACAGGATCATGAAATGAGTAATAATTATTATTATAAGAAGATACATCAAATGGTTCATCTTCACTAACAGCAGTCTTGAAAGTTGTTTCAAAGTCTTCTTGTTCTTCTTGTTCTTCTTCCTTTTTAATTTTGGACACATTTTCACTCTTAATAGAATAATACGGTCTATTAACTAATTTTTCCAATGGAGTAACTAATGGTTGGAAGGTCTCTTTCAAAATATTTTCTGCAGTCTCTCTACGACTTTTAAGTATGCGATGTTTTTTGAGTATAGCATCACTTGCTTTAGCTATTTCATGAAGCGTTTCTCGTTCCTTTCGAAACATGTTTCTATATTGATGTCTAATATTATACTAATTAAATTTTCAAACCAATTGATACTTATAACTGAATAAAGCAATCGAAACCTTTTCTATATCTTCCTTCATTTAAATTTCGGTCTTTGTCTATAACCACAAACCCATATCTATCAAAATTCTAACATGTTGGGCATAAATCACGAAACTGATTGTAAGTCATATCTGTATTTACATGATCATTATAAACATGCTTAAGGTTTCTCTCATCTTGTTTAAAAAGTACTAATAAGTTAATATTATCTCTAACAAGATGTTTGGGAATGTGGGCATATATCTGACATAGATAGAAACTGTCAACGTTAACATGTCTACCCATACAAAAGAATGCTCTTACATTGTCTTGCTTCTCACAAGCAATATCATCGAAAATAAATACTGAATTTGGTTTAGCGTCTTTAGGTGAAACCATTTCTTCATGTTCTCTATATGAAAAGTATTCAATACCATCCACTTTACTGAGAACTTTTTCTAAAAAATTGATATTTTGGTTGTTGTAAAGACTTTGAGTATAAATATATATTTTCAAAGCTTAAACCATTCGGATGTATTATTAAAGACAAAAGTGCATTTGTTTTTCCACAATTAGACGGCCCACAAAAAGCTGCACGAATGCTGTTTGAAAATAAACTTCCGTGTCGTTCAACTTCATTATCCTTGCTTGGAAGAAGATTATCAACATTTACAATTGGGAGTTGAACATCTTGCACCTTGAACCATATCTTGAAATCGACTGAGTGTGCAGCTATAAATATATTGCTTATATAGGTTCTCCAATCAGTTGGTTTTAAACCACTTTCGAGTGAGGAATTATTACTCATGATAAAGTGAAAAAGAGTACCAAAAAAATTGCTTGTCGTGGTCAAGGTATTCTCAATAGTATAATCAAAAAATTACCATTCAAGTTTCATTTTCCTGGTTATCAATATTGTGGACCTGGTACGAAGTTAGCAAAACGTCTCGCACGTGGTGATCCTGGCATAAACCCTTTAGATACAGCTTGTAAAGAGCATGATATAGCTTATTCAAAAGATACAGACGTAGGTACAAGAAATTCTGCAGATAAAATACTTGCTGAGAAGGCGTGGGAACGAGTTGTTTCTAAAGACGCTAAATGATGTGAAAAAGCAGTTGCATTATCTGTAACTAATATAATGAAAACCAAGTCTAAATTTGGGATGGGAATAAAAGTTAATAAGAAATATAAAAAGACAAGAACCAAGAAGCAGAAGAAGAAGAAGACGACAAAGAAGAAGAAGGTTGCTTCTAAGAGACATGTTTCATTGTTCATGCTGATAAAAAGTCTATGAAATCTAATAACAACTCTTTAGATACAATTAGAACTGCTATAATTGGTGCAAGAAAGGCTATAAAACAATATGGCGGTAAATTTAAGATTATATCACCTCGAATTCTTCCTATACCATCCAAAGTTGGTGGTATTTTACCTCTTGTTCCAATTTTTGCAGGATTAAGTGCTCTAGGGGCGCTTACTGGTGGAATTAGTGGTATAGTGAAAGCTGTAAATGAAGCTAGCATTGCTAAAAAGGAACTTTCAGAATCTAAACGACATAACCATACAATGGAGTCTATTGCTTTAGGAAAAGGTTTATACATGAAACCATATCAACGAGGACTTGGTCTTTATATGCGACCTTATAAAGGCAAAGGATTACATATTAAAAAAAAAAATTCAAAAAACTAATATTGAAGCTACCTCACCGTGCACTAAGTGATTATGATCTTCTAAAATATACTACAAGTTTTAAAATACCACATTTTAGAGGAATTTTTATGAGAAATGAATTACCCGTGGGAGGACCATTTCAATATGAATCAGCAATAATAAATCTTGATGATAAGGAAGGTCCTGGAACTCATTGGGTTACATATAAAAAGGTGAACAATGAAACCGAATACTTTGACAGTTTTGGTAATCTTTCACCACCATTGGATCTCATTGTTTACTTAGGTGTTGGTAGCTATATAAAATATAATCATGAAAGATATCAAAATTTTGATACGTTTATATGCGGTCATTTGTTTTTTAAATTTCTATGTAGTCAACTTACAGTGAAGAATAACTTTAGTCTATATAAGAATGTGTAAACAATTTTAAGCTTCAGTATACAACTAAACACTTAACATGAATGATTCTATCACTCTCACGTTATCAGGGAATTCTTCAACCCTTGAGGCTTCATACTTTCCACCAATTGAGCTATCATCTAACAAAAATTATGTACTGGGTCTTGTTGAGCTCCTTACATTTAACTCAATTCCCAACATTGATGAGGGTGCTAATATGTTTTATATAGATGGTTTCGATATAAAAATACCTACAGGTAGTTATGAAATCGAAGATATTAAAAAACATGTTGAACATGGAATAAGAGGTACTGGTCTTGCTTTAAAAATGATAGTTGATACAAATACATTAAAATGTACAATTGTATGTAATAAAGAAATTGACTTCAGGAAAGAAGATGGTATAGGACAAATATTTGGATTTTCTCCCAGGTATCTTGCAGCAAATTCTGTTAGTGTTTCTAATTCAATTATATCTATAATGAAGATGAATGCTATACGTGTTGAGTGTAATATTACAACAGGATCATATATTAATGGAAAGAAAGTACATACAATACATCAATTTTATCCTTCTGTTCCTACAGGATATAAGATCATAGAAGTTCCAAATAATGTCATTTACTATCCAGTCACCGTAGAGACAATATATAATATTCAGCTGCGTATAGTTGATCAGGATCGTAATTTAGTTAATTTTAGAGGAGAGACAATGACAATACGTTTACATGTAAAATCAGTGTAATGGGAATTATTTACAATCAAAAAAGAAAAGTTGGTGGTAGTTATAAAAGTGAACCAATATGTGTAAAGAAAAGCAGTGTGAATGTAACTCGCAAGGTGTTAACACCTCAGAATCAAATATTTCTGAAGAAACTTTGTCTGCGAATCAGACATTAAAAATAAAAGAGAAGAAGAAGCAGAAGAAGAGAGGTGAAAAATTCTATCTATTCATTTTGTGTCGTTGTTATAAGAAAAATGGAGGAAATTCTTAGCATTCCAACTCAAGTGAATTTTGATGAATCTATAGCAAATTATGAAATTCATAGTCATCAACCATATGCATCATCATCTTTCAACAATAGTGATGAAATTCGGATAATAGTTCAAAATCAAGATTTATCCATTTTACCGAGCAGCAGTTCCTTACATATATTTGGACGCTTGACAAAGAATGATGGAAATACTTTAACAGAAAATATTCATCTCATTAACAATGCTATAGCTTACTTATTTGATGAAATTCGTTATGAATTAAATGGTATTGAGATTGATCGATGCAAACATGTTGGTCATACTTCAACTATAAAAAACCTGGAGTTATCCTTCTCAACTTATGCGCGTTGGAAATGCAGGTGTGTTTGAACATTCTGCTTTGGATTTAAAAATGACTTTAGAAAATGGTTATTTTAATGTAACAGTACCACTTAGTATGCTTTTCGGTTTTGCTGAAGATTACAAGAAAATTGTTATGAATGCTAAACATGAACTCATTTTGATAAGATCACGAAATGATTTAAATGCTATTATTCAAACAGGAAATCTTAATAATGATGAAGAATTTAAAATTTCAATTAATAAAATTGAATGGTTAGTACCATATATTTTACCATCTGACAGTAATAAAATTAAATTATTAAAATTTATTTAGAAGGATCCATTAATTTCTATTAGTTTCCGATCGTGAAAAATGTATGAGTATCCTTTACTTCCAGAAAGTTCAAGAATTATGTGGCAACTCAAATCTTCATCTCAATTAGAGAAACCACGATATGTAATTGTTGGATTTCAAACTGGAAGAAAGAATAAACTAAAAAATACATCCTGTTACTTTGATCATTGTAATATTACAAATGTAAAACTCTTTTTGAATTCACAATCTTACCCTTATGGAAATTTAAATTTTGATCAAAATCAGTATTCTTTATTATATGATATGTATGCTAATTTTCAATCTTCTTATTATAGTAAAGATTCAGAACCTACTTTAGATATTAATACTTTTAAATCAAAAGCACCTTTAATTGTTATTGATTGTTCGAAACATAATGAGTTTTTAAAGCAGTCTTCAGTCGATGTACGTTTAGAATTTGAAGCTAGAGAAAATATACCTGCTGATACAACTGCATATTGTCTCATCATACATGATCGTATAGTTCAGTATAAACCAATTAGTGGGATTATTAAAAAGTTATAAGGAGTGGAGAGGGAAACAAGTGATGGGGGGTGAAGTGGAGATATATAAGACATATTTATGAAGCAGATACTCATTTCAATTCTAAAATGGAGTTTGTAGTAGACGTTCAAGGTTTTAAAAAACCCAGCAATGAATTTATTTTCAAAGAGTTGGCTATAGTTCCTCTGGAGGCAGATGCTCAACCGAGAGTTTACCTTTTTGAACCACCTTGTGCTTGGAGTTCACTACCTGGACGTTATAAGAGTGAAAACTTATGGTTAACAAACAACTATCATTCAATCCCTTGGATTGCAGGAGATGTGTGTTACGATGAAGTGCGAACCATTTTACAAGATGCATTACGAGGAGCAAAAACTATCTATGTTAAAGGTTATCAAAAAAACAGTGGTTAGAAAAGTATTTAATGAATGTATACAATTTAGAAGAACTTGACTGTCCATCGTTTAAGAATATTAAACTGAATTTTTATCACCTATATGTACTCATCATATTACACAAACTAAAAATTGTGCAGTAAACAATATATGTAAGCTTCGAAAATGGTTTTTAAATGTAACGAGTGAACTGAGAAACTTCTCAAATGGTATCGATGAAGTGGATGATGTTAATACTAATTTGAAATCATTTTATAAAAATTATGAACAACTACTGTAATAAGTTTCAATTTCTATATATATATATATTTATATATATGAATAAATTAATTTTATAATTTTAAAAAATGTTGTCTTTCTTTCATAATATACCTACTCCTTTAATAATATATACTTGAATTTTTTTTCCTTTAACTTTTATAAAAATTTACTTGTAGAATTTTATAAAGTATTTTTTTATTTATTTAAAAATGGTTTATAATAAGAAGGTGAGATAATAAAAGAATCCATTTAAAGTAATTTTTTTTATTATTTAAAACCTTTAAATATTTACATAATTTTTTACAAAATAGGCTTAGAATATATATTTAATTCAAATTCAATAACATTAAATTTGCCACTAATATATTTTAATCGCAACTTTTCCGATCGAACGGCTTCTTCCATCATTGTAAAGGAGGTAGGGTCAGCTTCAAATAGTTTTGTGAACCTTGCCGGAAGAAAAGTCGTAAATGGAGCATCCAGGTCGACTACAATCCTAGAACCATATTTGGTCTGCACCTTGTTTATTTTAGTTACGTTGTATAACTCATTCACAGTCAACTCAGAAAGCGGCTTCGTTGGCAGAAATCTCTCCATGCGACCAGTAGCGTTAACTTTTTGGAAGTCCATTGTTTTAATATCTGTAAACAAAGCAAAAAAGATAGATTTTTAATATTAAATTTTAAAAAAACAAATTTAGAATACAAAATTTTTCAATATAAGAAAGGAAATTTACCTGTCAAATATGAAGATGATCCTACAGTTTTTAAAGCTGCTAGTACTGCTAATATTGCTGTAGAAGCTGAAGCCGCTGGTACTGCTGATGCTGATGAAAACTGTAGTAGAAGTGTCGAATCGTGGATTCCAACCTACCTTATACCCTTTAAACCCCACTCTTCTTCAACTCCCACTCTTTTACCCCCACTGTATCGCCTTCGCACGCAACTACCTCCACTTTAAGTTAAAAAGAGGAGTCATTTGGAAGACGTGTTCAAACTTGTAAAAAAATAAATGACGTCACTAAAAGGATTCTTAAAAAGGTCTTTGTTACTATCTATAGGCAGGTTAAAACCTGTCTGAAGGATTTTTAGATAATGTCTGTATTCTATTCAAGATGCAGGTTAAAACTTGTATTAAGATTTCAACACAATACTATTGTTATTTTGAAAATATGCAAGTTGAAACTTGCTTACATATTTTTGAACAATACATTTATCCTACGGTGCTGTAGTGCTAGTGAAGCATCCTGCATGAGTCAGACAGCAAGGTCTGACGAATGGAACTATCCACTCACTCGACGCGGTAACCGTACGCGCACCTCCGCTGCGCATATGGCCTTACCGCACCACCCACCACCACCCACTCCCACTACCCACAGCGCCCGCGCGGTATCTCGCGAACACTTGGTCCCTCGCGGTTCTCTATACGATTTTTGAAATTTCTGGTTTATGCAAAGTGGGTGGTGGTGGGTGGTAGTATAGAAAATATAAATGGAAAAAAGTGGGTGGGTGGGAGGGAGGGGGTGGTTAACCTAAAAGCAATGTATTTTACAAAGGTAACGGGTGAGTGGGTGGTGGGAGGGGGTGGTTGCAAAGAACAAGATAGTTAGGTAGAATCTAAAAAGGGGGGGGTGAAAATGGGTGGTTTTTGCATATTCCACGTCTAAAAGGGTGAATTTTGCATACAACTCAAAGAAGGTGGGTGAAAAGTGGGTGGTATTTGCATTACCTTAAAGGGTTAACAATAGAAAACGTATGCAAATTAAGGTTTATGCAAATAAAATGGGTGAAAAGTGGGTGGTATTTGTATATTCCACGTCTAAAAGGATGAAATTTGCGTAAAAGTTAAAAAGGGTGGGTGAAAATTGGGTGATATTTGCATATTCCACGTCTTAAAGAGTGAAATTCATATAAAAGTTAAAAAGGGTAGGTGAAAAGTGGGTGGTATTTGCATAAAAATAAAGGGTTAACAATAAAAATCGTATGTAAATTAAGGTTATGCAAATTAATATGGTCTACTAATTTGTATATATGTAAATTAAAAGAGTTAACTAATTTGCATATATGCAAATTAAAAGGGTTAACCAATTTGCATATATGTAAATGAGATACTTTACCAACGGCCGATTCTACGAGGTTTCGGTCGGTAATGCAGAACTAATTTGCATTTATGCAAATGAGGAACCCCCCACCAACGGCCGATTCTACGAGGTTTCAACCTCCCTCCAACGGGCGATTCTACGAGGTTTCGGTCGGTAAGTAGGAATCTGCATTACCGACAAAAACCTCGTAGAACCGGCCTAGCTACACTACTTTAGAATAAATAATAATATTAAATAATAATAATAATATTAAAATTATTATTATTATTACATATTATTACTGTATGTACATGTGTATGTTTTTAGTGTATATGTGTGAGTATACATGTGTATGTGTTTAGTGTATATGTGTGAGTATACATGTGTATGTGTTTAGTGTATATGTGTGAGTATGCATGTGTATGTATTGTGTGAATATGTGTGAGTATACATGTGTATGTATTGTGTGTATATGTGTCAGTATACATGTGTATGTATTGTGTGTATATGTGTGAGTATACATGTGTATGTATTATGTGTATATGTGTAAGTATACATGTGTATGTATTGTGTGTATATGTGTGAGTATACATGTGTATGTATTATGTGTATATGTTTTATATGTTACCGATCGATGAACCGATGTATATCTATATATATTTTGCCAAAAGACGAATCCGACGAAACGACCAAACGACGAAACGACTAGGAAACATTTTAATATTATAGAGATAGAGATAGAGAAGAGATAGAGAAGAGATAAAGATATTCTCCAATACAATTAGATTATCCTTTGGCGGTTTTTAGCACCAAATACATTTTACATCCTTTTAAATAATTTTTTTAAATTTCTAACTGGTTACGAAGTCTAACATAACCCACTTTTCGAAAGCTCAGTATAAATAACTAAAGACAGATTAAAAATACTGCTTTTTATTTTAAATATATATGTTTTTGCTAAATTCATCTAAATAAACCAAAATTATTTGAAAATAACTTACCAGAACATTTAGATCAATATTTTTTGTACTTGCACAGTATAATAAACATCATTTTCTTTTTCTTATATTTTTCAAGTCAAAATAAAGGAAAACTAAAGAAAAAATAAATAAAATAGTAAATGTAGAATACTGGCGACCTACTGCCAGCCCGACCCACTAAAACCCGTAACCCTTCTTTTGGAGCCCTTTACCCTCCCTCGGAACTGTCGTAAGACTTTAGCCTTCGAGAGTGGCGTCCTAACTCTGTCGCTGCTGCGACTTTGTTCTTTACCTGCGGTTCTCCTGCGTTAATAGTTAAAAAATTTAAAACCATTTCAATATAAAAGCGGAATTAACAGCACAACAAAAGTTAAAAAAAAACAAATGATAAAATAGTTTAAAATGTCAATAGATAAAATACTAAACGGCTCTAAAACAGAAACATATAAAATTAACAGATATATAATGCCAAAAAGTAAAAATTGTATAAGGACAAATAAAACACCAAATAAATTAAAAGTGTATAAGAACAAATGAAAATCAGAAAATAAATTAAAATTGTAAAAAGACAAATAAATCACAATAAATTAATGAAAAAACAAACAAATTAAGATCTGTTTAAATTACGCTTTTTGGCGGCCGTCGAGATCCTTCTTCGACATAACCGAGATTATAAAGTTCTCGACTTGCCGCCAATTTCCTTCTGAGTGGGTCATCAGCGATACCATGTTTTCCGGTGTAACTTGACTGTTTACACCTTCGAACATGGCCCGCCTCTCCAAGTCCCACTTCTTGCATGAAAAGAGGGTGTGCTCTGCGTTGTCCACGGGGAACTGACAGTACGCACACACCTCATTTTCGCGTAATTTAAAGCGAAACAGGTACGCGTTAAAACACCCATGGCCTGTAAACGCTTGCGTCAAATAATAGGAGACTTCTCCATGCTTTCGGTTTATCCAGGTGGTGAGCGTTGAAATAAGCCGATAAGTCCATCGGCCTTTTTCCTCTCTATTCCATCTGTCTTGCCAAGTCTCGACGAGTCTGCTCCTTGCATTCTTGCGGATGCAGGCCTTACTGAGTCTTCCCGACTCTGGGTTCTGGGGATTATTTCTTTCTTTAAAAAGAACAAACAATACCTCCCTTTCCCTCGCCATAAGATCGGCCGGCGGGACACTTGCAAGGACCTGCACAGCACTTGTCGAGACCGTACAATACGCAGATACGATTCTGGCATTGATACTTCTCTGGGCCGACAGCATGTTCTCGCAAATTGTTTTGCTTCTGAACTTAAGCGAAGGAGCCCATGCTGCTGCTGCGTAAAACAGCTTAGCATGGGCAACACTCACCACCAGTCTCCTTTTCTTTTCGCGTGGTCCGCGAACATTGGGCATAAGACGTGCCAAATTTAACGCACTCTCAATCGCCTTATTTAACGCCGTTGCTATGTGGTGATGGAAGTTTAACCTTTCATCGAGCTCCACACCGAGATACTTTATATACTTGCTCCACTTGACCTCGAATTCGTCTATCACGATTCGTGGGACTGTATAACCACGTCTGTCTGTGACGAGTAGAGCTTCGGTCTTTTCCAGGGCCATTTGAAGACCTCTGGCATCCAGCCAGCTCTTAACTCGCCGCAGACATTCGTTCACCAATGTCCCAAGGGCTTCATCGCTTTCGGCTGTGCACACAACCAACGCGTCGTCCGCAAAGCCGATGATAACCGCGCCTTCGGGCAGATCTATTCGTAAGAAGTCATCGTAAGATACATTCCATAAGAATGGTCCCACCCTCGAGCCTTGAGGGGCACCACTTTGCATCTCCTCCTTCAGAGTCCAGGTGTCCCCCACATATACCACCCACCTGTCGCTAAGGTAATTATCCATTATACGCAACAAGTAAGGCGGTATTCCTTTGCTCATCATCGACTCGATGAGATCTTTCTATCTCGCAGAGTTAAACGCGTTGCGTATATCTATGGCCACTAAAGCACAGAAGCCCTTTTTCTTCTGTGGTCCCAACCTGTTCTTCCCGGCTTTGGCTATGTCCACAACTGCCTGGATGGCATCAACTGTAGACTTACCTTTACGGAAACCAAATTGGTGATCCGATAGACTATTCTCTCCGGTCAATTGGCTTTGCATTCTCTGCAGAACCATATCCTCTAGAAGTTTACCCATCGTATCCAGCAGGCATATGGGCCTGTACGACGAGACTTTATCTAGAGGTTTTTTACCTTTCCTTAGGAGGACTAACCTTTGTCGCTTCCAGTCGCGGAAGAACTCTCCTCTCTCAAGGCAAAGATTGAAGCATCGAAGCAGAATCTGGGGTGAAGTTTCGATTACCAGTTTTAAGATCTCGTTACTTATCCCATCTATTCCAGGCGCCTTGCCTGTTTTCAATCTTTTACCTGCATTTCGTAGATCAGTAAGAGTGAAGAGTTCATCCTCACCGACTTCACAGCCATTCCAGTCCATCCTAAGCCACGGCTCCGCAGGAGAAAAGAGAGCTTGTATTATCTCTTTTACCCAATCGGGACTGTCCAGGCCGGGGGTCTTTTGCCTCGTTCCTAATTTCTTAGTAACGATTTTAAAAGCTAGACCCCATGGGTCCTTATCGACATCCTCGATTAAGTCTTTCCAGCAACGGCGTTGCGACGCACGAATCTCTTTCTTGAGGTTTTTCTTTGCCTCCTTGAATACTTCCTTCAGCAAAGGATCTCCCTTAGAACGGGTATAATTCCTTCTTGCTTTGAAGCACGCCTTCCGCAAGGAGGCCAGCGCATCCGACCACCAGTGCACCGAGCTTTTACGTGAAGCGGTACATCTGCGACGCATCATAGATGCATCGCAGGCCGCAGTGATGGTTTTCCTCACCGCTCGTACCTCTGCATCCAGGGTATTTGGCCTCTGCACCCAACCCAATTCCTCAATGAGGCGGGATTCTTCCAGGGATCGGACAAATTTCTCCTCATCGATTTTCTTCACATTCCAGGAGAGGCGTTTTCGACACGGTGCTTCCTGTCTTTTGCCATTTCCTGTGTCTCCCACTGAGACTGAAAACTCGATGTACTGGTGGTCACTTGCGGTATACTCCTCAGAGACTCGCCATTCGTTTATGCATCTGAATAGAGGACATGATGCAATCGTAAGATCAATGATCGATCCAATTGCACCCCTCCTAAACGTCCAAGTCTTTCCCCGGTTCACAATCGTTAAATTGCTTCTGGAGACCATTTCTCCGATCATTCTGCCTCTTTTATCAAGCCTTGACTCGCCCCACTCCGGCGACTTAGCATTAAAATCACCGGTGATGAGTACATCCAACCTGGATTCTCTACGGCTCGATTCGAGTTCCTGAATGTCAGCTTCGAAGTCTGTCAGTGGATTGTTCGGTGAGAAGTAGCAGCTGTACATACGTATGCCGGCAACCTCCGCCCAAACGAATCCACTGCTTGTCTCCAGGTACCTGGCAACCCGCAGCTCAGGATTGCACACTTGGACAGCGGCCCTACCTGATTTATCCTGGAACCAGGGAACGAGATCGCTCTTCCTGTGTTGCTCACTGCAGAACAGGATGTCGATCCCTTTTTCCTTAACCGTCTGCATCAGGAGAGCCTGCGCCGTCTTGCAAGTGTACAGGTTGACCTGCATAAACTTTAAGGGTTTGCCTTCTTAAGTCTCTGCAGCAATTCTCTATAAACCGGGCAAGAGCTTTTCCCGGAGATATGGACAATATCTGTCTTCCCTAAGTCTGTGCATGTTAAACACTTAGGTTGTTCGACAGAACAGTTCTTTGCCATGTGACCCTCACCGCCGCATCTCCGACAGTTTTTAGTTCTATCGGGGCCTTTGCATGATCGGGTCACGTGTCCATATGTAAGGCACTTTAGGCACCTCACAACTTCCAGATATTCTCTGACTTGGACGTTCAGCCATCCTATTTTTACTTTGCCCATCTTTAACAGAGTCTGACTATCAGTCTGTGCCAGGCGGACCAACGCGACTTTTGTGTCACTAAAACGTGGCAGAAGTCTGCACACCATGTCCGTGTCAGGCTTTCCCAACCTCTCCCTCAAAACCGAAACTACATCCTCCTCAGTCGTAGTTTCATAGAGGCCATTCAATTCTAGACACCTCTTATTTACGAGAGCCGTAACCTCGGCCCTACCATGTGAGACCGAAGCCAGAGCCCCAGCAAACTTTAATGTGTCACCGCCTTTTCTTACAACCAGAAGAACATCTTTATTGAGTGCCCTCCTGATCCTTAGAACCTCTATATTCGACTCTTCAGGCCTCACAGAGCGTTTCATTTCTGCCAGGATATCAGCGATAGCCTTTGGGCTTTTTGCCGAAATCCTGACTGCCTCCGTATTTCTCGACTTTGAGGGATACTTTTGGTGCTCCCTCTCTTCTTTCTTTTTTAAGGCCTTCTTTTTGGTCTTTGCCTTTTTATCGAGGACAGCGGCAAAGCCGTCGCCATCTACTGTGTCATCTTTTGAGCAAATTGAAGCGTAAGTCTTTTTGACATTTTTCTCAGCTGCTCCTCCACTACCTGGCTCCAACGGAAGGGTTTGCGCAGGTACGTCCTCGCGCTTTCTCTTCTCGGACTGGCCATCAGGATGTGGAGTCGCTTCTGGACCATTCCCGCTTCGCCGGCGCTTTCTATCATTTCTTGCACCGCTCGGGTTCACCGCAGCACACCTCTGTGTTGGTGTAACACAGTTTGCGTTTGTTGGCTCTGGGATTATGAAGAGCTCGGGGATAAATCGCATGTTCCTGCGAATTATTTCGTGCACCTTTCCCAACGCCACCATTCCGTCCTGGACGTCCTTGCTAATGTTTTTCTGTTTTTGCAGGCACGCCACATACCCTCGAGTATTTTAGGCATTAGTTCTACCTGCTCCACAACATTTTTTTGGAAACTGTTCAGTCCCTTCTCCGCAGAATTTTCGTTTTGGCCCCCCCCCAAAAAAATCCGTGGGGCCTGCGACGGTCTTTAAAAGACCGACGGGAGTATTGTCCCCTTGCGGGGTTCCTCCTTGGGGTAGTTCATTTGCATTTTCACTCATCTCCATTATTATTATTTTTTTTAGTTTTTACATTAGGGAACCACCCTGTTGATTGTCCCTTAGTGAAAAGCCCCGCCACCACGACAAGGTCTGCCGAACATATCCATGATGTCAGTCATGTTTGGCATCGGATAGGTATCCGCTTCTCCCAACACATCAAAGACTTCGATGATATTCGGCAGTGGACAATCATCAGCGGGGGAAGTTCATTACCTTATCGTTCGTTTAAAGAAAACAAACTTCAGTCTAGTCATTAAAACTAAAATTCAATGAAAATCAGGTTGAATTTATATAATTTTTCATATTTATTAAATAATTAATTAGTAGAGTGCCCAAGGAAATTTCAATTAAAATAAATTTATAATTTTAAAACAAATCCAGTTTAAAAGGTTTCGTGAAGATTCCTTTTTCTCCACAGAAGATATAAGAAAAAGAAAATGATGTTTATTATACTGTGCAAGTACAAAAAAATACTGATCTAAATGTTCTGGTGAGTCAAATTAATTCTTCTTTTATTTACTTGCAGATACTTCTATACAAAGAATATAATATAAACTGTAAAATCGGTAATTAATATAATATAAAATGAATTACAGTTTTCAGACTTGTCTGTTTGTAGCAACTCGCTTGCGAATTCGAGTTTTAATATAAATTATTTATTTATTTATTTATTTATAAAATGGTTCTATGCAAAGAATATAGTATAAAATAAATTAAAGTATTCAAAGATTTGGTTGTTTTTAACCGCGTTGTCCGATTCAGCCCCACGCCGTCATCTTATAATTAACCTGCAAAATATTTTTTCTTCTTCACGTTTTCCATTAAACTTTTTTTCTACTAAACTCAGTACACCTTGAGCTAAAATAAAAATTGCAGTATGATATTTGCACTTTAACTTTAACGATAAAAACCCAAAAAAATGAGAAAATTTGTTTTTTACTTTTACCTAAAAAAATGACATTTTCATATATTAACGGCAACTATTATTACAAGAAAAATGACACGTCCCTAAAACCTCATGCAGCATATGCATCACGAAATTGCGCGTTCATAGGTTATTTACATGATTTGAAATTCTTCACGGTTTCGGAAATATTTAACTTGTCCGGTTTAGCCCCGGTCTCCCCTACATTATATTCATATAAATAACTTCTTATCAAATAAAACTAAGTTTCTGTTTTTATACATTGAATTTAAATACACATAATAAGAATAAAGCTAATATACGGGACAGTAGGGGACATTTTGCTATTTTTGTTATTCACAACATAAATATGTTATTTAGAAAGGAACGCAGGGTGTCAGCTTTCTTAAAGAATTGAAACTTTTTGATAATAATTGACTTATAAGAGATATAAAGTATTTTATTACCATTTTACAGAAGGGACAGTAAGTAAGTAGTGTTAGATATTAATAAAATAAATCAAAAAATATTCATTTGCTATCTAAAAACTTTTTTTTCGGCCAAGGGACATAGATTTTACATTTTAAATGAAATGAGCCATATATTATTATAAAAAATATATATTATTATTTTTTTTTTAAATTGTTAAATTAATATTAAAATATTTTAATATTATAGAGATAGAGAAAAGAAGGAAAATTTAATTAAAACTTTTAAAAATAATTGTATTTTCGAAAACAATTTTAAAAAATTGAAAATTTTTGCAAAGTTCATCGAAATAAATTTAGTTTTCCAATTAATTTAATTTATTTACTTTTAAATACTTAAATTTAAAATTAATTAAATTTATAAAAATTTATTATTTATTATAAACATTTTTTTAAATTTAAAGAAAAATTGGTAGAAAAATTATATTTATTCAAAAATTAGGAATTTTTATTTATATTTTTACAAAGAAAATGTTTTAAAGTAGTAGTGGTAATGAAAATTTCACGGGTATGTAGTTTTGCTAATTTACAATAATAAAAAATGCAATTAAAAAAAATATAAATAAATTTTGAATTGGATAATAAATGTCATTTATTAAAATCAAGATTGAAGAGAGGTAAGAAAACTTACAGTTCAATTCCATCGAAAACAGCTTCACGGGCTGGACGTCCACTATCTGAATTTATTCCACTCTGCAACACGAAAATTGTTATTATATTTCTTTCATGACTGCAAAGAAAGTGACGACAATCTTTCTTTTTTTTATACTCTTATGAATATGCGCAAGGAGGCCAAAGTTTTGTCCCACAAAATACAAACAACAACATCATCATTAATAACAACTGCAAAGCGAGATGCGGAGAGGACAAAGTAAAAATGATTTTACGCAATTTCAGTTCATTTCAAGTAAATGGAAAGCTCTTGATTGTATTACTAAAAGAAACGGAAGTACGCGTAATCAATTTGTGACATTAATTTTTTCCAATATTTTCTTTTTCTTCTTTAAGGGGACGTTCCAGTTCAAAATGTTTAAAAAATCTATTTTTTTATTTTATTTTCGGATTTCTTATAGTGTCAATAATACTCTCCTAAAATATTATTGCAAAATTCGAAGTAAAATAAAAGTTAAACATTTTTATTCTTCGCCATGTCAAAGATGTTTTTGTATGCAGATAAGAAATCGAATGATTTAAATGTTTTCTTATTTGCATTTTTTAAAAAAGACAAACAAAAATGTATTTGGTGTTGCTGATCATAAATTAGATATCAAATTTTCAAAATTCAAAATGTCGAATCCAATATGACGAAAAAGAGAATTTTTATATTTTAATTTTTTCTTTCGTTTAATTTTTTTATGCATCATATTGCATCCGATATTTTTTATTTTGGAAAAATTATGTCATATTCGTTATCAGCGACCTCAAAAACCTCCGAGTAACGATTTTCAAGCAAATCCAATGATTTTTTTTAAATTTCGAAACTTGTGAATAAAAACTTTGAAAGCGTTTTTCTGAAAATGTACTTTTTTGAACTGGTAAAAGTGATAGCTCGAGTTCTACTGAACCAATTTTGAAAAACCAAACTGAGTTTGATTCATTATCATCATGGCTAGGGGTGGAACCTCAAAAACTGGAAAATTTGTGGCTCCTTTTATTCAATAAGAGAAATTCTAAATAAAAACATGTGTTTTTTCATGTTTTGGGGAAAAAGTGCCCTAAAAAAAGAAGGGCAGGAAAATTTTACTTTTTTGAGGTTCCACCCCTGGAGAAATATCTAACGAAGAGAATGTCGTTTATTTTATGTCTCTATCTGATTTAGAACTCTTGGAATCGTTTTCACCAGGGGAAATAGACATTTTTAAAAATGTTATGTATAGCCGCCATCTTGGACTAAAAGTGAAAAAAAAAATTTTTATGTTCTTAAAAAAATTGTTTATAATATGTAAAAAAAAATTATAAATAAATGTGGTAATTTTTTTCATTAAATCCCAAAAAGACGAATTTTTCCCTGTTTTAAACTGGAATGTCCCCTTAATATCTTCTGAGAATCGAAATAAATTACCTAAAGGATAGATATCTATATTTCGAGTCGCAAAATGCAACGCACAAAAAGCGAGTTACGGCAGGTGTCTTTTAGAGCTCAATCTTGGGGTCCGATTTTCGAAACGCATCTTAAGACGATATTATGCGCTTCGAGATGACAAAGGGTCCTATTTTTGTGTAATTACTTTTAAATTGTAGTATTAGTGAACCTCTTTGAGATCTGTAACGCTTTTGTGTTTTGCTTTGCTTTCTCAATTTTTTTCTCTTTAGGAAAAACATCATATTTTAACCCTTTGCCGTACATAAGCTTTCCCCTCCTTAGAAAAAATCAGTTTGACAGTGGAATCACGTGGATAATATCAGGGCCGGAAATTATTTTGATTTTGAGGTTATGTTTACATAGGTTATGTAGATTTGGTAAAAGTCTTTAATAATCAAATATACCTATATTTAAAAAGTAATAAATTGTAAATACACTTCTAAATATAATTTATTTTAAAATATAAATTGATTAATTTTTTAATTAGGTACGTTCCTGCAAATTCAGAACACTTACATTCTCACACATAACTAATTTATCAACACAAGCATACCGCCTTTTCTCATTGGTTGTTCCCCCAGAAAAGACTCTAAACGACATTTCGTAACAGAAGAACGGCAAAGGGTTAAAGAAGCTGAAAACTTTCTCAAAATTAAAGTGGAAACAGCAGAAGAGACAAATAACCAAGATAGAACGAAAGCTTTTAGCAAGCTTGAGGCAAGCTTACCGTACAAGATTTGCAAGCTTTCCGTGCAAGTTTGCGGCAAGCTTGTCGCAAGCTTAAAATGTCCTCATTATAGCAAGCTCCTGTGCATTCTTTGAGAAAATTAATAACATTATTATTATAACCATATAATAATGTTATGATAAATAAAAATTAAATAAAAATTTGTTTCTAATAATAACTTATTAATTTTATATAATTAAGAATTTTCATGTAAGATTACATCAAGCTTACTGGAGGCTTGTAATGCAATAGTGCAGCAAGCTTTCACAGGAAACTTGCTATAATGAGGACATTTTAAACTTGTGACAAGCTTGTCGCAAGCTTGCTAAAAGCTTTCGTTCTATCTGGGTCATTTGTCTCTTCTGCTGTTTCCACTTTAATTTTGAGAAAGTTTTCAGCCTCTTTAAAATATGATGTTTTTCCTAAAGAGAAAAAATTGAGAAAGCAAACCAAAACACAAAAGCGTTAAAAAACTCTGGCTCTGTACTTAATTAAATAATATTTTATTGTTTCACATTTTTTCTTAAATTAAGGTTTGTGAGTAAGTTTTTAGTTATAAGTTTTGTTTTTTTTATTAATATATATAGTAGGGGAGAGTAGGGCAAACCGAACCCTTTAACGGTTTTTTGACTCTTGTGACTAAACGAATGATTTCATTTTTGGAGGGCTTATTTGAAAGATCATTTAATTGTGCAACTTTTTCCCAGAGACACCTAGATTTCATCTTTTATTGATTAGTTGCTGTGTTAACTTTAAAAAATTTTGCAAACGGTCCGGTTTGCCCCACCCCCTGGGGTAAACCGGACCCCCATGAGGCAAACCGAACCGTTTGGTTTTTTATTAATAATATTGCATTTACATAATCTACAATAATAAAAAAAAGAATCATGTAAACAATGGTTGTAGTAATGAAAATAATAATTCGGGATTGAATTTTAATTAAATAAATAATTTTTTTAATAAGTTGAATCCATTTTAAATCAGGCAAGCCGACTAACTTCAAGTCATAGAATTACTTGTCGATGAAATATGTTATTCTACATGAAAAATAAAGAGACACGTATTTTTTTATTTTTCGTAAAAATGTTTTTTAACGAAGTTAGCCACATTTGAACTTTGAGCGGTAAAACAATTAAAAACAGTGAAAAAAATGGTTTTACTTGTAATTTTTTTTCTACTGAATGTTAATAAATTTTTCTTCTTGATTCTTATTGGGGGGCTTCTTCTCTTCAAAATCCCGTTTAAAATTTTTTAAAAAATTCAAAATTTAAAAAATGGCGGCAGATTTTCCAAAAAAAATAAACTTAATTTTCTCGAAAACACCACCTTTTTTTGCTCAATTTTTTAGAGTGATTTCGTATTAATATAAAGAAGAAATAACATGAGTTTCAAGTGGGCTAAGCCATATTTGTAGTTAGGAGAATTTTTTTTCGAAATTTTTTTTCTAAATTCAAAATTATTGAAATTATTTGATTACAACAAAGAACAATAACAAATGAAAGTTTTTAGGGTATGTATAGTAAGTACTTTCATAACTAAAAGTGTTGTTGATGTTTACTCAAGTGACAAATATTTTGACACGCTGAGGAAATTGACGTAAGTATTGTTTATTTCTAATTATATATTAATTTTATTTTTCTGATAATTATAGAAATAGAAAACTGACATTAATTATTTTAAAGAATAAATTGTGCTGATTTGCTACCATAACTTACAATGGGAAAAAGAAGAAATGAATGCTTTTCTACGAATCGTAAAGTTTTTCCTGATTTCGAAAATGTACATAAGAAAAAAATATTCAACATAAGCAACGACAAATTTACTTAGTTAGAAGATTTGTTTCGTTTATTAAAACCTTTATTTCCTGGAAGAAATATTAATTTCGATGATTTCGTATGTAAAAATTGCTATTTGCATTTTACTTCAAAATTTATGGTGCGTTCGTATGTGAGTATCTGTGAACCTATCGTCGAAGAATTCAGCGATTGTAATTCCTTATTCGTTGAACCTGAAATAGATGAAAATAATGATTTATTCGAACCTGACTTAAATACACAAATTGACGAAATTAACGAAAACTCTTTAATGTTGAATTTAGAAGTCTCACCTTAACAAATACTGAATTCCGAAATGCCAGAAGAGAATGTAAAAAAATATGTTTGCCAAAAAAGAGAGAAACTTGTAGATTCATTTTCGGAATCAACAACGAATAAATTGTCTGAAATTTATAATCACGGTGGGTTTTAAACCATTTTAACCTAAAGGTGCTCCCACTGTAAATGTTTTTTCATGTATTGAATCTGAAGACTTTTCTAAGTGTTTTGCAAAAAAACCAAAATCTTTCATCGAGCCGTTTTTGAGAAAATCGATTTTTTAGGTTAAAAAATTTAGTTTTAGTATTTTTATTTAAAGTATGTGCAGGATTGTAATGCAAATTGATTCTAAAATTAATTTTTAGCAATAAGAGTATTTTCTAGTGTTATTATAATTATATTATACCATTATTATTATTATATTATATCATTATAATTACCATAAAAATTAAAATCATTAAAGTGCGATTTTTAAATTTGTGTGTAATTGTTTTTGCGGTATTCAATTTTTATACACTATTTGTTATTCAACAAGTTTTGACGTTTAAAAATGTCGAAGGACCATGCGAGAACACACGATGAAAATCGTTTAAAAGTCTGTTTATTGTGTTTTCATAGTACGAAAAAAATGTTTGAAATTAAGAAAATGTTAAAATCCGACATTGAAAAATTGTTTCCTGACTATGTTGACGATGAAAGAATACCTAGCGCTTTATGTAGTACATGCAAAAGAAATGTTTACAAAGTGAAAAGTGGAAAAAATAAGGAGTTAATATTTCCCGATTTGTCAAAGTTTTACTCTCCAAAAACCCGATCAAAAGATCAGACAAAATGTAAATGTCACCTTTGTGAACTCGCATTCGAACGTCAAAAATTATATTTTCCACAAGAGAATAGAGATCGAGGACCGCTGGCCAATATTTCAAATATTGTAACTCGTAAGTAACCTCACTGGGACATTTTCATTTTAAATATTTTTATTTAAGGACTTTGTAATTGTTATTTAACCGATGGTAAATTACGGTGGTGAAACTCCGTGGCTTGCGATCATCGAGGTTAAGCAACGTCTAGTGCGGCTAGTACTTGGATAGGTGACCGCTCTTCGACTCGCGCTATAGCTCGGTGTTTTTCTCACTACTTTCGTAATTTTATCAAGCAGGAGGACGTACTCGCAAATGCGAGTACTCCTAATTTCAAGACGTTCTGTGGACGCAAAGCTTAGTAAATTAAGATGTAGCTTGCAAGAAAAATTTCCTCGGGACACTTGAACGCTAGTCTTAAGGCAAAAGACGAGTGTATAAATAAATAAAAATAAATAATTGTTATTTCAGAGAAGGAAAAAATACCAGATCTGGAAAAACGTTGCAGTCGTTACTTTTCGATAATTGCAAAAGGTAATTCTCACAAGTGTTCTTCATCCTCTTTAGTTGAGAATTTAGGTGCTTGTTTAAGCAGTTCATCTCAAAAAGTACAAGATCAAGTTATTGCATCTGTCATTAAGAAAAAAACGATTGAAGAGGATACAAATACAAAAAGTTCAGCATTGCAACTTAGTCAACGTTTTGGTGGAAAACCTTTGAAAATTACTATTGACGGAAAAAAAGAAAGCACATTAAAACATTCAACAATTAGTGTAGACGATATATTTAAAATAAAGTCGAATTTAAATCTTTCCAATCGCGCCACACAGGAAATTGCTTCAGCTATACGTGTAGCTACAAAGAATAGGAGAATTATTGAATGCGGATTGAAAGACAAGCTCAAAACCAAAACTCAGTCTGTTGACAAGTATTTCGGCTGCAAAGAATTAAAATTTTTAAATATCACAGCGAATAAAGTTTCCAACGATGCAAAAACTGTAATTTACTGTACGGATCTATCTGCTTTTATTGAGCATGTGAAGGAAGAACGACAAATGTCTGAAATGCATTTGAAAATCGGTATTGACGGTGGAGGGGGATTTTTAAAAATATGTTTGTCAGTCCAATCACTGGATAATGAACATCCTATAACTAGACGTTCTTCGTACGAGGATGGCATTGCAGCCAAACGTTTTAAAGACTCTGGAGTAAAAAAACTCTTCTTACTGACTGTGGCTCCGAAAACGCATGAGAATTACAAAAATGTTTCACAGTTATGGAAGGAATTAAATATTTGCACATTTGATGCTATAATTGCGACCGATTTAAAATTAGCAAATATTTTAGTGGGCATAATGTCTCATAGTAGTAACTATCCATAAACGTGGTGCTTTACAAAAAAAATCAACTTCATACTTGCGGCATTTACAGAACAGCCCAAAATACGCTCGAAAATTACAATAAATGGTGTGATGCCGGCGCAATAAAATCAGAAGCGAAGAATTTTTACAACTGTATCAACCCACCATTACTGAACACTGATAGCGACAAAACATTTCTCGATCTCATTCCGCCACCAGAACTACATTTGATGTTGGGCGTGGTGAATGTAGTATTTGGAAGTCTTTTAAAACAATTTGAAAAAGAAGCTCTAGCTTGGGCAACGGAATGTCACGTTCAACGTGAAATAACAAATTCTGGACCATCTTTTAAAGGAAATTCATGCAAAATTCTGTTAAACAAAGTAGACTTTCTACGAAGATCAGCAAACCTGGAAATTCTAAAATATGTCAAAGTGTTCGCAGACTTTAACAACGTTGTTGATGCGTGTTTTGGAAGTGATTTGGATACTAATTTTGAAAATTACATAGCTACATTTAAATTAAGCTATACTGATTTGGGAATAAGCATTACTCCGAAGGTGCATGCTGTACTTTTTCACGTAAAAGATTTTTGTGAACAAAGGCAAGTAGGCTTAGGACGCTTTAGTGAGCAAGCGATGGAGACTGTTCACCACGACTTTAAGAATGTTTGGGAAAAACATAAAGTATCTCATAATCACCCTGATTACTCAAAAAAATTTTGAAAGCAGTTTGCGAATATAACAGTATTCACGTCTAAAGAAACTTTTACATTTTTAGTTCACTCTCCTTAAATTTATTTATTGCCTTATTGAAATTATTAATTTACCTAGTTTTTTCAAATGTAGTTTATAAACAAACCATTGTTATTACGTTGACATTGTTATTTTAAATATATTTTACCACAAAAATAATGTGTTTTCATAATAACGTTTATTTTGTTATAATCCTGCACATACTTTAAATAAAAATACTAAAACTAAATTTTTTAACCTAAAAAATCGATTTTCTCAAAAAAGGCTCGATGAAAGATTTCGGTTTTTTTGCAAAACACTTAGAAAAGTCTCCAAATTCAATATATGAAAAAACATTTACAGTTAGCATTACAAAATTGTACAACAATTTCCGAAAAAATCCGCATTCTGACAATTTTACTTGCAAATCTTTCAAAAAGTACGTTACTTTTCAAGCTACCGGGTATAACTAAACATATGATTGATCAATCAAGAAAATTCCAACGAAACAATGAAGATTTCATCCCTCCTGATCCTTATTGTGACCACCCAGTGAGAAATGAACATATTGAAATAGCTCGAGAGTTTTTTCTCAATGACGATTTAGATTGTTCAAGAGAGAGTCCTAATAAAAGTGATGTTATAAGCGTTGAAATTGATGGTGAAAAATCGAAAAAGATAAAACGCTTTTTGACTAAAAGTATTGAGGAAATTTTTAGCGTTTTTTGTGAGAACAATCCTGACATAAGCATTGGAAGATCAAAATTTTACTCATTACGACCAAAGTGGGTAATAATTAAGCCGCAAAAAGAAGTCTGCGTATGCATATACTGTGCAAATTTTGAACTTCTTCTAATAGCTTTAAAAAGCTTCAAAAAGAACGATCCTTGAATATTAAAGAACTTCAAAAAATTCTGTTCTCTGCAATATTGTGTGTTTCTTCAACTGATAAATGCATTTTTCAAGAATGTAATTAATGTCCTGGTACAGAAGCAATTACAAATCAATTATTGAACATTTCTGAAGAAAGATCTACAAGTGAAATAACTTTTGCCCTTTGGAATAAAGCTGAATTAGAAAAACGAACAACAAGTTTTAACGCATTTTTGGATAAGCTAAGAGATTGCACGCTTAAAGTAAGTGTTCATAAATTCATCAAGGATATTCAGGGAGAAGAAATAGCAAAATTAAAGATGAAGCTAAATTAAATTCAGAAAAACTGGTTTTGCACGGCGACTTTGCAGAAAATTGGAACATAATAAATAAAAATGAAGTTCAAAGCGCGTATTGGAAAACTTAACAGGTTTCAATTTTTACAGCATTATGTTATGATAATAAAAAAACGCAAAGTTTTGCTATTGCTAGTGATGATACAAAACATGATTCTGCTCTTGCGTTATTGGCAATGAATCGTATAATTGAAACTAGCAAGGAGCAATTAGAACTAGAATCGATACCTGACATTCCAATTATATCAGACGGAGCCCCTGCCCACTTTAAGAATCGTTTCCAGTTATATGAGTTGTCAATATCACCTGTTAAAAAAGTGGATATTCTCTGCAACAGGACATCGCAATAGAGTCTGTGATGGAATCAGGGATATTGTCAAACATCTAGCAACGACACACAATTTGCAAAAGTCACATCTCGAATCCATTGATAATGCAGAATCTTTTGTAAAAGAAGTCCAGAAGTACACTTCTTCGATAAAACTACTTCTAATTTCAGCTGCAGAACTCGAAAAATTTCGAAAAATAAAAAATCGCGAATGGAAGAATGTTCAGACGATTCCAGGAATTCAAAAATGTCATGTTTAGAAGATTGAAAATAACGAAAACAATGAGAGAGTATCGTACATGGCTAAAACAGCTAAACATGATTGGAAGAAAATTGATTAAAAAGCGCTGTTAGTAACATCCACTGTCATCCACCAAGAAAACAAAAAGGAAAGCTTAAATTTTCTACCCATATCAAACAATCGGCTTTTTTCAGGGCCACAAATTTCTTAATACGTTTGAACAATTTCAATAATTTTCAATTTAGAAAAAAAAATTTCGAAAAAAAATTCTCCTAACTACGAATATGGTTTAGCCCACTTGAAACTCATGTTATTTCTTCTTTATATTAATACGAAGTCACTCTAAAAATTTGAGCAAAAAAAGGAGGTGTTTTCGAGAAAATTATGTTTATTTTTTTTTTTTTTGAAAATCTGCCGCCATTTTTTTAATTCTGAATTTTTTTATAAATTTTAAACGGGGTTTTAAAGAGAAGAAGACCCCTAATAAGAATCAAGAAGAAAAATTTATTAACACTCAGAAGAAAAAAAATTACAAATAAAACCATTTTCTCCACTGTTTTTAAGGGTTTTACTGCTCAAAGTTCAAATGTGGCTAACTTCGTTAAAAAACACTTTTACGAAAAATAAAAAAATACGTGTCTCTTTATTTTTCATGTAGAATAACATATTTCATCGACAAGTAATTCTACGACTTGAAGGTAGTCGGCTTTCCTGACTTGAAATGGATCAACCAATAAAAGAATAAAAATGTTTGTCATTATCGGAGAAACAGTATTAAAGGGTTCAATTTTCATTGGAAGACAATTATTTTTCATTGTAAGTAAATATTTTAATGAAAGAAACATTTTATTTAAAAACAATTTTTATGAAACTTTAATTCAATGGAAATATCCTATGGCCGCTTTGCCCCACCGAAAACGGTCCGGTTTGCCCCACAGGTCTATTTTGAGAATAAATGTTTGTCAAAAAGAAACGCTTTGCAAATTCATCAGTTTTTGGTGGTAAATATTCCTGAGGTGTGTACCTTCCAAATCCAAGACCTAATATTTGGAAATGTTACACGATTTCCTTAGAATTTCCTTAAAAAAAATTAGTAAAAGTGTAGAAAAAACCAAAAAAAAACTTTTGCTCCCAGCGTTGCACAAACAAAAGTAAAAAATGTCATATTGAAAAAATAAGGCATACTACACATGGTTGTTTCAAATTTCTAAAGAGCACTTTTACCAATTTTGCCACTTCGGAAATATTGAGGGGGGTCCGGTTTAACCACCGGTCCGGTTTGCCCCACTCTCCCCTATATTTATAGTTATAAATACATTGTGTTTTTTTGTAATTATGTAAAAAGTTGTACATACGTTCTGGTCTATTACTAATATAAACTTAGGTGGTACTGATGAGCTTCAATAAAAGCGAAACCAGGAAGTTATAAACGTCAAATTGAACTTGTAAATTCAGAGTAATACAAAGAAAGAGTTTTTAATTTAAATTATTGCTTAAAGTATTACTATTTTACAGTTAAACGTTTTATAAGTCTGCGGCTATTTAACGTAACGTTCTAAAGCGTAAGAAAAACCTTCTAAAAAAATATTAATTCTTTCAATCCCATTTTCGAATTTACATGTTTTAGTAGGAGAAGAGTCAAGCTTTTGATGTATGTATTTTTTTTTGTAAAAAAATCAAAATGGGCCCATGGGGAGAAAAACACAAAAATATTACAAAAAATTAATACAACTAAAAAAAAATTTGTTAAATTCTCTATTTAAAAAAAAACTAATGACATTTTTAAAAAAACTGGTAAACAATGCTATAAAAGCACTCATCAAAAATTAAAATCGACTAATTGTAATGAAAGTTATGATTAATTAAAATTCACCGTGCGCAATGAAAGCAAATAAATTTGGGTCCCTGTAACTAGGCAACCCGTCATACTAGGTCAGTCATTTTTGCAGATTTCAAAGAGGTTCACTAATACTACAATTTAAAAGTAATTACACCAAAATCGGAGACTATTAAATTTTAGCGGTATCACTTAGCAAATTTTTACCCACATGGATAATCTCGAACTCGAACTGCAATAGACAGAAATCCTTAATTTGACTACAAAATACAAAGTGAATAAATATCGAAGTCTCATTACTAGTAGGAGAATAGGAAATTACGGCGTGCAGGGCAGTACGTGAGTTAGGTAGGGGAGACCTAGGAGGAAAGTAACAACGCTAATATATTTTAAACAAATTAGCGGAAGTACAGGTTCTAAATTTTTTTAGTCTGTAGTACCCCCTCTATCTTCTCTATAGTGTGCAAGAACATTTCCGGCTAGGTTAAAAGTTTCAACAAAATCGAAGAACTAGGCTACAACATTGATTTTTTAGGCATGGAGCTACCCAACTTACTACCTGGTAATTTAATAAAAATGTATCTACAAAGCCAAGCCCTGGTAGAAATGTTCTGGAATCTACCAAGAAATTGGTTTACTACCTTATAATCTGAAACTTTAAGGGGTAACAAAAGCAAATAGTAAGTTTCTTGAATATTCTTATGAGCTGTGTTAATATAGTAATAGGCTATATCGATGTGGCAGTTTTAAAAATTCAATAAATGTTTATTGTAATCCACCCAAATTATTATTTATAATAGAAAATAATTAATTCAATCGAATTAATTATTTAGTTAAATTTTCAGAGAAATAAATAGATTTCTCTAAGTAAATAAAAGTAATATTGAGAATTTTTCGATATTATATAATTTAAAATATCAAAAATAAATCTAAAATTACTAAATTTACATTATTGAAGAATATTTATTTACCCAAGTGCGAAATTCCAAGACTGCAAAAACGGACCATCATTGGCCCAGTAATGTCTGCCGAGAATTGGCCTTAGTTACTGGGCCAATGATGGCGCCGATGATCAGGCTGCCGAAGTCCAACCGTGGTTAACATCACAAGAGTCGGTGCAAAGTCGGACCAATATTGTCTGCCAAGTTTCGATGCCAGCTTTGCCAATTCTGGGCCAATGTTGAACCGCGTTGGTTTTCGCACTTGGGTAAGTATAAAATAGTTACTTTAAGAAATAGGGAAAACTTGATTTTGTGTAGTCAGGATTTGTGAAGTTTAAGTATTAAATTTTGTTTAAATTTTGTTTTTTGAACTTATAAAAAGGCTAATCTATATAGTTATAATATACGAATTCCCAAAATTTTTTATTTTAATAAACTATATTATATGAAAAGATTATATTTGAAATTTCATTAATTATTCAATTGTTACATTCGAGAGAGAAATCACTCGAAAAAACGAAAATCTCGCGAAAAAAACAATGAAAACAATTAAATGTAATTTAACAGTCAATATTGTTTTCATTGTCTTCTTCACAGGATTTCTCGTATTTTTCGATCGATTTCTCGCTTGAATACAACAATTATATGAACTTTCATTTATTAATTATTATATTTTTTACAATTTTTATCCTACGAATAATCAAATAAGAAATAAATATAAACAAATAATTATATGAACAAATTTCTTTAATTTGGTTACAAAGCGACAAATTTTCTCGAAAATAAAAAATAAAATATTGATTTAATGGAAAATCTATATTACATAATTTTATTCATAAAATGATCTACTATCCATAAAACTAATTTCCTTTTAAATCATGTCCTTTAACTGTTAGCAGAAATAGTTTTATTGTAAAAGGAATCTTTTAAATACAAAAAGGTTAGAAGTTTATTGGAAAAAAATCGTTTAAATATTAACTGAATTCTTTTGATTTTTAAATGAAATTTTTTTATGTCAAAAGGATAATTTCAAGTTATTTGACATTTGTAAACATGTCAAAATAATAAAAAAAATAAGGTGTGTAACCTGTAGCCGTGTGCTTAGCTGTATTGTAGGCGAACTGTAATTCCAATAGGTGGCAGTCCCAGTCCGGTTTCTTCTTGTCGATGTACTGACGAATCATAGTTTTGACTACTTTATTTACTCGTTCTACTGGATTGCATTGTGGCGAGTACGGTGGTGTCAAACGATGAATAATTCCAAAGTCTTCGAGAAAATTTTTAAAATCGTTACTAATAAACTGTCTACCATTATCCGAAATTATAATTTTCGGACAACCAAAAAGATAAAAAATTTCTTTTAAAGTAGAAATAACTAGTACAGAAGTAGCTTTTCTTAAAGGTTTTAATTCTACCCATTTAGAAAATCTATCTTGGATAACACACAAAATAGTGTTACCCTTAGTTGTCCTTGGTAGTGGTCCCACAAAATCGATCGAAATCATCTCCCATGGATGTTGAACATTAGTTGAATGGAGAAGATTTGTCTGAGGTTGTTGCGAGCTTTTATTTTTCTGACAATTTACACAATTTCTCACATATTCCGTTCCATCTCTTAACATACCGGGCCAAAAGAAAAATTCTCCTAAACGAGCGAGTGTTTTCGCTACTCCAAGATGTCCTGAAATTGGTTCGTCATGAACTTTATGAAGAATCGAAGATCTTTCCTCTTTAGGTATACACAGCTTCCATTGTTCATCGTAGGGCGATTCTTTATAATCCAACGTGTGTAACACATGATGATATAACTTTCCATTTTCAATTCTAAAATCTGGATTCCGTTCAGGATGTTCTTCTGTTAGTTTCCATTGACGTAAATACCAAGGGCAAGATGGTTTAATTGCAATCTCAGCAAGTGGTAACGGTTGACGAGATAAATAATCTGGTAGTCTATTTTCAATACCTTTCTTGTATTGAACTTCGAAGTCCCATTGTGAGAGTTCCATTATCCAACGTGCTAGGCGTCCAGAGGGCGTTACAATGCTATTTAACCATTTAAGAGCTTGATGATCCGTGATAACCACAAAGTGATATCCTTCTAAATAATCTCGCATTTTCCAAATGCCCCATTTAACAGCAAGGCATTCCAATTCAGTAGCTGAATAATTTTTTTCTGCAGGCTTCAAAGAACGACTCGCATAGGCTATGACAACTTCAGAATCCTCCCTATGTTGTGTTAAAACTACCCCTAAACCTTCCAAACTAGCATCAGTTTGTAAATAAAACAACTGTGACCAATCCGGGCAGGATAATACTGGTGACTCAGTAAATTTTTTTTTATGTTGTCAAAAGCTGATTGTTCTAACTCTCCCCAATGCCACTTCGTATCCTTTTTTAACAGGTGAATTAGTGGAGTTGTAAGTTGTGAAATATTTTTCACAAAACGACGGTACCAAGATATCATACCGATAAAGGATCTCAGTTCTTTTAAACAAGTAGGGGGTTGAATATTCAAAATGGCGTTCACTTTCTCAGGATCCGGGTGAAGTTCTTGATTGTCCACGAGATGTCCAAGATAGGTAAGTTGTTTTCTAGCAAAGTAACATTTTTCCCAATTAGGTATTAATTTAGCCTCACGTAATCTATTGAAAACTTCTTGTAGGAGTTGAAGATGTTCTTCGAAAGTCACTGATGTTACAACGATGTCATCCAGATAAGAGAAAACTCTTGGTGCTAATTCTGGAGGTATAACTGAATCTATCAATCGTTGAAACGTTGCAGGTGCTGAGTGAAGACCAAACGGCATTACAACAAACTCGAACAATCCTAAACCAGGTACGGTGAATGCTGTGAGAGGTACACTCTCTTCGGTCAATTGTACTTGCCAATAACCATTTTTCAAATCTAGTGTTGACAAGTATCTAGCTCCTTTTAACTGGTCCAGTATACTATTAATTCGGGGAATTGGGTACGCATCTTTTTTTGTTACTTTGTTTAATCTTCTAAAATCGATGCAAAATCTTAATTTACCATTCTTTCTTTTAATTAGGACAATAGGTGAGCTCCACGCGCTTCGAGATTTCTTGATGACTCCTTGTTTCAACATCTGCAGAGCTTCTTCTCTCATGAGTTCCTGAGTGACTGGATTTCTCGGTTGATAACGTTGTTTTATCGGAGTTGAATCTTCTAATCTTATTTCGTGTTTTAATAAAGGTGTACAACCCTTAATTTCATTAAATAATAATTTTTCTTTATCTAGTAAATTTTTCAAACTTTCTTCTTGGTCTTTGTCTAAGGACGTAAGACCAACTTGGCCTACTTCACAGATGTCTAATTTGAACGAATTTTTAAACAATTTAATATTCTTATTGTTTAAGTTTAAAGAAAAATTTAATTTATTGAGAAGATCAATCCCAATAAGCATAGAATGAGATAAATTCGGTAAAACAAAAAATTTGTGTTTAATTTTTGTTTTTTCCACAGATATTTTCATTAAAAAGCTGGTCTTGACCTCGAATCTTGATCCATTAGCTAGAGCAACGACAATGTCTTCTAGTTGTGTAACTCCTCCAAGGGCAGCCAATCTTCTTGCTGTATGCATGTCGATGAAAGAGCTAGCTGCTCCCGTGTCGATGAGTGCTTGAAAAGTTACATTCTCGCAGCTACAATTGATGAAAATTCTGGAGTCCGGAAGAGATGAGGTCGAACTTACTCCTTTTGTTCGACCTTCCTTCCGTTTCCCGGAGGATGGCAATCGCAATCCTTTGTTAAAATTCCCTCTTTTCCACAATAAGAACAGAACTTCTTAGGTCTGTTTCTGCAAAATGGACGACGATGACCCTTCACCCCACATCTCCAACAGTGAGTCTTGGGGTTATAAGGTTCCTGAACCTCAGCAACCTCTATAGCTGACTTCTTCGCTCCCTGGTCTTCTTTATTGATTGCATTAAGAGTTTCCGAGATTTCCTCAGCTCGTTGTATCAACGTGCTTACACTATCAATCTCTTCTCTCCTAATGTGTAGACGGAACACTGGTTGCATATTCCAATAAATCATGTCGAGTTCTCTAATTAAATTGTAGGCTCCATGTCTCCTCATTAAAGTCCTAATGCAATTTACAAAACTCCTGATATTTTCACCCTTAGCTTGATGTTTGTTGGCTATCTGCAACTCCAAGTTTCTTAATTCCTCTGGAGATAAGTAATACCGCCTTAGAGACAAAGTCAATTGTTGAAGAGAAGTAATTGACCTGATTTCGTTACGGTACCACAAGAGGGCATCCCCTCTTAATAATTCAGGGAATCCTCGCAGTAGTTGAAGATCGGTGAAACCATATGCCGCCTGAAGTTCCTCCACACGTTCCAAGAATGCATAAGGATCCTTTCCATCGAAGCAACAATTCCATTTTCTCATGCTCTCTAATACGTAGGTGTCATTGACAATAGGCAAAAGCGTAGAATTTGCCCTTGGTGCAGTAATAGGAGCATGTGTAGTCTGGTTGATTTGTTGGGTAGGTCCAACTGAGGCACTACCTGAAGGTACTCCTGGTCCTAGTGCTGGTGGGAAATTGTCCTCATGAACCTCCTCTTCAAGTGCTAACATGTCTCTTGATTTATCTAATTCCTCCTTATAATCCTCAGGATCCTCAGTAAGATTCAACAACTCAGGTTGAGATCTTATGTAAGATACTAGACGTTGACGTAACTGAGTTACTGTATCAATATGATCGATATGATACTTCTTAAGTTCTTCAACTAACTGAACCTTTGGTAAGTCGTAGATCCATTTAACTCCCATAATGCCTGATAATGACTGTTACTAGGTCTTTCTTGCGAGCTGGTGTGAATGATTATGATGCTGAAGGGTTGACTACATTTAATATATATACTAGTGTCTCCCCTCCACGTCACCGAAAGCCAGGTGGGGGTATTAAACGCTTTAACTTGATTAGTTGAAAAACTAGGAGCGGTGGTAATTCACAAGAAAATTTAAGGTCTTAATCTGAGATCGAATTCTCGAAAGAATAATTTATTTCTTACAGGTTGATAAGAAAATGAGTTTAGAAAACTTTATATTTTAACGCAGCAATCTCTAGTAAGTATGCCACGTTCTCCACATCGTGAGCAAAATTTAATAGCGTTGTTTTTGCAGGACTGACGACGATGCCCTGAGCGACCGCAGCGCCAACAATCTTGCTTAGAATCATACGGCCTTCCTGAATTCATTACTATGTGACGAGATTCTTCGCTTCTTAAAAACGGGTATCTACTCCAGAACAGGTGTTCTTTATAGCGCCACTGAGTCTCATCGTCTAGTTTCAAAAACGCAACTTTTTTCTCACGCAGTTTATTCTCCAAAATCATTTCCGGAAAAACCTCCAAAAATTGCTGATCCGAAACATTTTTCTCCCTTTTCGCTACCATAACTCTCTCCATAAGTTCCCACAAACTCACAGATGGAAAAGAATATCCAATTTTCTCAATAATCCAAAAAACTCGGTTATTTGAGAGGGGCATGAAGAAATCTTCTTTCTTGAATCACAGGTGATATTTCGATGAGTGGTACTGATCGATTAAAAGAAATTTATTGGAACGCGGTCTTATATAATAATCCGCTTTACCCCTACTCTTTACCCCTTCCCCTTTTATTCCTTCTTCCACCATTTCCGATGGCAGCGACACGAGTTCTCCACCAAACCACAGCAAAATTTGTTAAACTAGTAAAAAAAAAATTTTTTTATTTTATTTTTTTTTGAAACTAGCCCCACGTTGGGCGCCATGTAATGATAGGTTTTCTTTTTTGCTGGGAATTCGCTCGCCGGATGGAGTCCGGGTTCCCTTAAATATTAATTAAACAAATAATTAATCATAGTTATTGGCGGGAAGCGCCATCTAAGAATTGATTTGCTGTAATTTCGAGGAGAGGTGTAGTCAATAATGAGACATTTAATTAAACCTTCGAAAGATAATATATTGAGCGAAACAAAGGTTTAAAACAAAATTTACAAAGTAGAAAATGAAATAGAATAAACTAAATGTAAATTAACAAAATTATATCGTAGCCTAAGTACAAGAATCTGAAAGCAAGGAACTAAAATGTAACATAATCATCGTAGTAGAATAACAATAAGATAAGAAAATAATGACAAATGTCTCGCCTCGTGTCGCTTTACCCCGAAGTGACTTCCCCCTGACCTGCAGGTTTTACACCCAAGTTCTCTCGCCTGAAAATAAAATAAATATAAAGAAACTATTGCTTAGCTAAGCTCAAGATTTTGAATTTTCCTACGCGGGACTAATCTAGAATTCGCCCCATTGCCCAACGTGACAAACGCGACTAGTGTGTGCACTCTGAGGGAGTGGCCTGACTGGTAACCGAGAGACCAACTCCAATGTCGGTACGCTGCCGGCATTCTTGCTTGACGCGCAGGGGTTGCATAAGGAAACTCAACGGATGATTTCTTATCCAGGGTGCTCCCTGAGGGAAGAAATCATCTCCGTCGCTTAGCCTCAGGTGTAATAGGAGCTCCTATATACACCTGGGGGGCAGAGTTTCAGGTTGCAGGTGTCACCCTCTACCACGAGGTCCTCTCGTGAGAGCTCCCGCAGGGAAGTCGCAGAGACCAGGTCGAGGGAGTGAAGGTGTTCACCTTAGCATGGGTGCTCCCATAGCCAGGTGTACTTAACCTTTCTCATCGATAGCTTCACCAAGAGCCCCTTGAGTGAAGGTATCGATGTATTAGGAGGAGTGAGTTCGAAGCTCCTTGCCCGAAGTGCTCCTCGAGGCGTCGAGCCGCGAACTCCCGATAGAGAATCGTGCAACGAGGGATATAGTGAGGCGGCTGCCGAGAGAGCGGTGACAGTGCGGGAAGGGGAGTCAGCGACGCAAGGCTTTTGCGCGTACGTGTCTCTCTTTCACGCTGCCGAGTGCCCTGGCACCCCCGCTCTTTCAATGCGCTTACGCTATCGTTACAAACGGTATTTTCTACACTTTTTGAAGTCATGTAAAAAGAAATCGTGAAGACATAAAAAGCTCTAATATGACTTGAAAGGAAGCTCAAAACTTTATCTTTAAAACCAAAACTGAAAAGTAATATAAAAATTGCAGTATCTACCAAGTACCCCCTTAATGTATCGTTAACATCCCTGTAAAAATGACTGGGAATCAAAGCATTAATACATATCCATATTTCGTACTCGGATTGGTGTGTAATTTGTTACTCTGGAAAACTGACTTCAGATTCGTAATCAGCTACCCCAAAAACCCTCAAGTGAATCCAAACAATTTTTAACATTTTGAATTTTTAAAATCTGACTTCGGAATCGTAATGAGCGACCTCAAAAACCATCGAGTAACAAATTACAAGCCAAGCAGATTATGAAAAATGGATATGTACCAATGCTTTGAATCCCAGTCATTTTTACAGAGATGTCAACGTTTTAGTTCTTGTTTCAATATATTTTTTCCTGCCTATCAATATATTATTATTTACAGGCTTGTATTATTATTATTTTTTTTAATTTAATTTAAAATTTTGTTATAAATTTGAGTCGAAAATAAATAGTTTATTATTTTAATTAAATAAATGAATGAATTACTGATAAGATGAATAAATAAAACTACTGAAAAAATTTTTCTTTTTAATAGTAAACAAAAATAATAATTTAATAAATAAAGCATACAATTAAAAGGAATTTCCTTTTAATAGAAAAATAATTCCTCTTACAATAAGACAAATATTAAAAGGAAAATACGCTTATGGTAAAAGGATTCCTTTTTATTTAAATAGACTGTTTTGTGAGTGTATAGTTTGATACGTGTCTTATTGTTAGAAGGTATTCAAATTTGGAAGAAATGTCCCTTTAAGTTGAACAAAGAAATTCTTATATTCATATTAATCAGCTGATGAGATATTGAGAAGTGTCAAATACGTATGTTTGTGGTAATTCTTATATCTGTTTTTCAGAATTTTACCGTGCAGGGGGCAATTAAATCACAATAAGACGAATATATATACATATATACTTCCATCGGTCTGTCGGCTGTTCAATAATGTTACATATATCTGTTCTGCTGGAAGATCAGTGATTATTTCGATGAAAAGAAAACATCTTTTTCTATAAGAATCACCGAAAAAGTAAAAAAGATTTTTTTGACATAATGTCTATTTTAACTTATCAGGTCACATATTGAATAATAAATTATAATACATTTTATACAATGTCGTATAAAAAAGAATAATAAAACAACACTACATACCAAAGTACAAAGAGTCGACGCTTCTTTGTCCTTGAGAATAGTGACAATCTCGTCAGTAAAAAAAGTTTCATCAACAGCATATCGTTTTTGAAAATCCTGAAGTGAATGTAATTTACCCATCCAAATTGCATAATCGGCTGGCAATCGAGGAAGGAATAAAATTGATTTGCCACTCTTTAAATCAATTGCTCCAAAGCAGTCCGGTTCTTCAACACCGAAACACCATTGAAAAAAGGATTCCTAGAAAAATGTTGAAAAAATCGACAGGTTAACATACGAGTTTTTGATACACGTGGCGATTTTCACGTCAAATGTCCATCCAAAATAAAAAAGTTGGTTAATTAAATCAAAAGTTCTGACCTTTGATGTGACACGCGCTACTTTGTTTATTTATTGTACTTAAATGAAACAATAAAATGTAATTTGGGAAAATGGAATTTTTAGATTTTCTCATAAGCTTTCGATTACCGTTGTCCATTTTAGAAAAAAATTTTATTTTGACCAAAATTTTGGAAAATTAAGAATAAAATTAAACTTTTTTCATCTTCGGGATCGTTTTTTTATATTCTTTTTATTGGAAAGCTGATGTTTCTTCCCAAAAATATTTAATTTCCAAAAAACCGAATTTTTTTGTTTTCGAGAAATTAAATATTGAATATATCGCGTCACGTTTCCGAGCGGACGCTCTGCGCTGCGCCGCTGAACTGTACGGTGCATAACGAACCTTAGGTTAGTGGCGATAGGTGCATAAAGGTTATAAAAGTTATAACAGATAATTTGAACTACTCTCTGCATTTTACAGGGTTGAGACTGTTATTAAAATAGTATAATGCTTGCATTATTGTTCTTTTAAAAAATTTTTTCATTTTATATTTTTTAATGACAGTCTCAACCCTGTAAAATGCAGAAAGTAGTTCAAATTATCTGTTATATCTTTTATAATCTTTACGCACCCATCGCCACTAATCTGAAGTTCGTTATGCATCCGTACAATACAGCGGAGCAGCGCAGAGCGTCCGCTCGGGAACGTAACACGCTATATTCAATATTTAATTTCTCGCATAAAATCGGTTTTCTAAAAATTAAGTATTTTTTTAGCAAAAAACCTAAGCTTAGTAGTGTTACTAGGCGGGTCCTAGCGCAATTACCGACCGATGCCGCAATGCAGATTCCTACATTGCCATAAATGATATATTTTAAGTGCATTGGAAGGGATGTTCTGTTTTACCGACCGAGATTAGTTGCAGCGGTCACCGCTAGATGGCGCCACTTTATTTTTTCTCACTTTCAAACCCCTTGGTGGGAAATTTTAATTTTCAACTGTGTTAGAAGGGGTATTGCGCGCGACTGTGGAGTAGTGGGGCGCGTCGTAGTAGAGTGTCAAGTATGGTAGGGAACAGTGTATAAGTGCGAGAGCGCGAGCCACAATCATCAGTATTATCTTTTCAGATGCAACTAAAGTCTACAGAGTAATTCCAGATATATTTTCAGAGTTTTTTTTCTTTGTTTCAGTTGTGCTTTTCATACATTTGTTTCAGGAATTTTTTGTTTTGTTTCAGAAATTTTTTTTATTTGTTTCAGAGATTCTTAGATTTGTTAGAGATATTTTTTTATTTGTTTCAGAGTTTTTTAGATTTGTTTCTGGAAATTTGTTATGCTTAACTTCTAAAATGCCTAAGGTTAATTTTGATGAAGCACTTGATAGCCGATTGCAAACTAGTGGGATAATGAACATAGATTACAAGGATATTAATGAGTTCCTTGATGATGCCTATGCTTTATTTAAATTTAATATTAAAAAAGCTTTAATCAAGTATAGTTCGTTAAAAGTATATACCGTGTTGGGGCGAAATTTGAGAACGATTTAATGAATGGGAAAGAGGAACAATCAGAATTAAAAACTTTTATCGCGAAAACAAGTGAAATTTTGTTGACAACCCAGTTAAATGAGTGGTACAATGTTATTGTCAAACAACCAACTTTAAAAAGGATTGAAGAATTCCAAGAGAAAGACTCTAATTGGAAACTTGATTCCATTCAAAGGTTAGAGGTTAACATTAACACGTACAATCTCATGGGTGCAGGTTCTTATATTGATTTACCCCTTGCTATTAAAAAGAAACATGCTTTTGTTAATGTTCAGAACACAGATAATAAATGTTTTAAATGGTCAATACTATCAGCTTTGTATGAACCAACAAGGGATTCAAATCGCGTTTCAAAATACATTCAATACGAGAATGAACTAAATTTCACAGGAATTGAGTTCCCTGTTTCTCTTAAAGATATTTCAAAATTTGAGACTCTAAATAATATCCCAATCAACGTGTACGGACTTTCAAGAAAGAATAAGAATTTTAATGTCTACCCATTACATCTTACCTCGCAGAAAAAGGTTTGCCATTTAAAACTTTTGAGAAGGTTTAAAGGTCTGGATAAAAGACTTATCAAAACTTGTTGGTTCACAATTGTCGAAGAAAAAAAATAAAAAGTACATCTGTAACCGTTGTCTTCATTACTTTGGAGATGAATTAAAACTCACAGAACATGAAGAAACATGTAGAAAAATGAATGATACAAGAATTAGGCTACCACGACAAGGTAAAAATTCTGTTGAATTCAAAAATTTTCAAAACAAGGAACGTGTACCCTTCATTATTTATGCTGACTGTAAGAGCCTTTTGATTCCTGCTGAAAAATCGGGGCGCCGCGCATCAAGATTGTAATATAAATTACGACGAATCATCGACCATACCTGTTGTTTTTCATAACCTCCGTGGTTATGACGTGCACTTCATTATTGAAAGTATTGCTACTGAATTTGAAGGAAAAGTTGATTTGCTTCCCATAAACAAAGAAAAGTATATCAGCTTTACTAAACATGTTAAAGGTAGTATTATCAAATTTCGATTTATTGATTCTTTTAAATTTATGGCATCATCATTGGACAAATTAGCACCCTATTTCGACGAATACAAAATTATTAATTCGATTTTTTCTAGTTATAGCGACGATAAAATTCAATTGTTAACGCGCAAAGGAGTTTTTCCTTATGAGTATATAGATTCAAAAGAAAAACTCGATTAAACTCAGTTGCCTCCAAATGAAAGATTCTATAGCGCTTTAAACGACTCAAATATCTCCGACGAAGATTATATACATGCTTAGAAAGTGTGGAATGAATTCAATTGTCAAAATCTCGGTGATTACGTGTATTTGTATATGGGCAATGGTGCAATCGCTTCCATACGGTGGCTTCTAGTAGATAGAAAATATTGATGCTAGTTTTGATTTTAACGTTGTAGATGATGATGCGCCTAGTGCATATATTTTGGAAGTCGACTTGGATTACCCAGATGAATTGCATAAAAAACATTGCGATTTTCTGTTTTGCCCTGAACACTCGAAGCCACCAGAATACAAGGAGGAAAAGCTTCTAACTACCCTCCAACCAAAAGGGAAGCACGTTCTCCATCACCGTGCTTTAAAGCAAGCCATTGCAAACGGTCTGGTGTTAGTATATATTAGTTATATACATATAACTATATGTAACTATATATTCATCGCGTTTTGAAGTTTAAACAAGCTTTGTGGTTCAAAAGTTATATTGATTTTAACACTACAAAAAGAACTAATGCCAAGAATGAGTTTGAGAAAAATTTATTCAAATTAATGAACAAGGCGGTATATGGAAAAACAATGAAGAATGTGCGAAAGCACGTTGATGTTAAACTCGTGACAAAGTGGGCGGGTGGGTATGGAGCTGAAGCTTTAATCGCAAAACCAAATTTCCACAGTAGGCATATATTTTACGAAAACTTGGTTGCCGTAGAACTGAAAAAAGTAGAGGTTTCGATTAACAAACCACTGTATGTTGGTTTAGCAGTTTTGGATGTATCAAAAAGTTTAATCTATGACTTTCACTACGATTATATGTTGCAAAAGTATGATGATGATAAATGTAAGCTTCTGTACACCGACACCGACTGTCTTGTTTATGAAATTAAATGTTCAAACATTTATGCCGACATGAAAGAAGATATTCACAGATTCGATACTACAGATTATCCTGTAAACAACGTGTACAATATTCCGCAAGCCAACAAGAAAATTTTAGGTTTGATGAAAGACGAGTGCAGTGGCAAAATTGTAACAGAACTTGTTGGCTTGCGGAGCAAAATGTACAGCATCCGCGTTAAAAATCAACATTTCATAAAAAGGCAAAAGGTGTAAAAGCTGGCGTTGTTAAGAAAAACATTTATTTAGACGACTATGTGTATTGCCTTCAAAATGTAAAAATTCAGTCTAGAACGCAGTACTCAATCAGGTCCAATCTGCACAAAGTGCAAACATTAAAACAAACAAAAGTTGCACTTAGTCCGTATGATGACAAAAGATTTTTGTTAAAAAACAATACTGACATCCTTGCATAGGGACATTGTAAAATTGCAGAAATTATGGAAGATGATGAGGCATTATAAAAAAATTGTTGACAGAGAATTTGTTATTTTAATAAATAAAACCTATTGTATATTTTATGTCTTCTTTATTCAATAAAATCTTAATCTAGTTACATTATTTTAACTTATTTTAACATTACTTTAACTTATTCTAATTTAGTTTTAACTTATCTTAACTTATTTTAACATTACTTTAACTTATTTTAATTTAATTTTAACTTATCTTAACTTATTTTAACATTACTTTAACTTATTTCAACATTACTTTAACGTTATTTTAACGTTACTTTAACATTACTTTAAAGTTATTTTAATGTTAGCTTAACTTTATTTAAACATTATTTTAACTATATTACATGTCAGATTTTTTAATCCAACTATTGTGTGAGCTATCAAATCCAGTCCATTTCACGTAGACATCATTACCACGAGTCTTGAGAACATTTTCTACTAGATAAACATCTGGATGTTTGACTTTTAACAGTTCTTCTTCATAGAAATCACCTTCGATGGTCTGATTTTGGTAATCTAAAAGTTTGTATGTTACTGGTTTTGTCGTTTTAACTTTATCCACAGTAAATATGTCCGTTGTCCAGTTGGGAATATATCCTTTTTCAAAAATATTTTTATATTTGCTGACTCGAACTCTATCACCGACTTTGAATTTTGATCTTCTCAGCGGAATTTTTCGTAGTTTGCGGATACGTCTCAGCAGTTCCCTTGTATCGTCTATAGTAACATCTTTGGGTTTCATACCAGTAGTACGATGTTTTTTATTAATATACTTTGATATGAGAGTTGGTAAAAGATTAATCCATTTGTAGTTGCCTTGTAAACTGAATTCAGGCCACATCATATTTTTTAGAGTACGGTTAAATCTTTCAACAATTGATGCTTTCAAATTACTATAAGTAGAACAGAGATTAATGTTAAATTCTTGCATTAAACTCTTAAATTCAGAATTGTAAAATTCTTTCCCTCTATCAGTATGTAAATTTTTCGGAATTCGGCCTTGTTTAAAAAGCAGTTTCATGGCTAGAGAAATATCCCTTCTATTTTTACTCTTTACAGGTACATCCCAGGCATATTTGGAAAATATATCTATAACTGTGAGCATGTACCTGAAACCTTTATTGGAATAAGAATAAGGTATCATTTCAACTAAATCCGCTTGTCAGGTTTCATCGATGCCTATGCAACTTTTTAACAACAGTTAACTGTTCATCGACCATTTTCAAGGTTTGTTAAACGTGAATCCAATTTAGCAATATATTTAGCGTTTTGAACAGGTAATTCAAGTTGTAAATCAGTTTCAATCTGTTCAAGTTTTTCGATAATTATTTCCTCGATAGATTGTATAAGAATATTCAAGTCATCAATAGCTGATCTTGAAGATGTAAATGCAAAGACAGTTTTTATTTCGTTTTTAACAATTTATTTTACTTGTCTTAAATTTACTGCGTCGTGTTGCTCTTCAGCGTCTATTGCACATTGCAAAGTCTTTTGTTATCAATATTGTTGTGCCCGCTTGGAGTAATTTTAAAACCAATTCCAGAAGGTCCAGGTTGTCCACGACTTGCATTAGGTCATGACAAAGGATGTCCAAACACATCAATGCTCATTTTAATACTAAGCTTTATTTGCATGTACTCTTTTAATATATAATGCGAGCTTTAAGTAGTTCTTCAATAATTGACATAATTTCATTATTGTGGCTCGGATTCTCAGATTGCTGTGATGCTACTAGCAGACGTAATCGATCAACTAGTTCATTTGGATCATCCCAATAAATGTAGTCTGGTCTAAATTGTTTTTTTGTAATCATAGATTGAGGTAATTTATTTCCAAGCTTCTTCCTCCTTATAACACCACTACCCTTTTTTGGTGTACTCTTAAAAATTTTTGCAATGATATCAATTTATTTAGAACTCCTGTTTATGTTGATGGATTCACTGAAACTATAGTTCTTTCCGTGTGCATTTGTAGTTACAAGAATTTCTTTATAATTTTCTAAATCTTCTGAACTTATTAAAGTATGATTAGGTTCTTGTCTAAATAAAAGTTCAAGCAACCCAGCAGTTTTTAAATATTTTTTCTTTCCATCAAGTTGAATATGTAGACCTTGTAAATCAACTAATGTATCTCTAATTATAAAAGAACCATTAGGAAGCTTACGTACTCCATAAACCATGTCTAAATATTTTATCAGTTTTTATTCAATAATTGAATAAATTTATTTGTCGAATTTTCATAATTAAGTTCTTCGTCTTCAAAGTTGTTGCTTTTATCAAGTAGAGTGTCATTGAGTAGTGTTTTACCAAATTCCTCCTCCTCCTCATTAACAGCAGTTGAGAAAGAAAAATCATTTTTTTCCTTTTTAACCATTTCTTTTTTAATATTTTTGAAAGGTGTGTCAGTTACTTTAACCAATTTTTCCAGAGGCATTAAGGCGATGAGTTCGTTGGTGAGTGTGGTGGTGCAGTGGGTGCCGTCCAATTCATGTCCTCAAAAATCTCATCAACATTTGACACAGATGCTAAAAGTTCCGATATCTATGCAAACATAATTTAAAGTGGAAAGATTTAACTAATTGTAAAGATAAAAAAAGATAAATAAAAAAATATTTTAATTAACCTCTTCATCGCTAATGTCAATGATTAAAACATCGTCATCAACATCTTTATTATTTCTACTCTCGTCACTCTCCGCACTTTCATCACTCTCATCACTTTCTTCGCTGTCATCGCTAATACCATCGAAATCGTAATCGAAGAAGAAGTCATCTGTCAATGGCATGTAAACGTCCACTTTATTATATATTATATCATTGAATAAATCATTATCATCATCGCAGTCAATGACTATGGTTGATCCTTGACTGTCGTATATTTCAATTTCATCATCGGATTCATAGATGTTGTCCATGTTTTTTTACCATTTGTAGACTAAATTAGAGAAGAAGATCTGAAAAAAGATAAATGCGTTGAAAAAAAAGTAAAGCTGAAAGAAGCAAAGCATCCATACGTCTGCTGCTTGTACCTTATGCTGCTGGAACAAAAAATAATTATTCATATGCGTAGTGTGTCTTTTTTTATACAGTCTAACCAGTCTCTCACTACGCAACTCGACCCTCACTATGAAACACTCCACTCTACCTCTGCACAGTGCCGTACAATTCACCTATTGCACCACGTTTGAATTTTGTTAAATATCTTAATTTAACAATATTTCATTAAATATTATTCTTCATCAATTTTTTTTGTTAGAATTAATTAATGTATCAGAATTAATTTTTAAAAATATTTAAATAGGGAAGACTGGGGTAAACCCGCTCACTTTTTTTAGAACGGTAAAAAACTAGGAAATTATTCTCTAAATCTAAATTAATTTATATAATTTGTAAGCTTATGATTTCAACTAACAAAATAAAAAAGAATTTTTGATTTATCTGTTTTAGTCTTGCTTAGAGAAAATTGTTAATACACATATACCAAATTTTAAAATCACAATTTTCCAGGGTAAATCCGCTCATCCCTTGGGGTAAACCCGATCACTTCATTTTTTTTAAGAATTTAAGGTAATCCCGACAGTTTTATTTTGTATATATAAAATTTCTCCTTATTTCTGTCTTCAGTATGATTTATTAATGATAAATTATGAGTTTTATCAACAATAAATAATTATTGGTTTATTAAATAATAAGTACAGATTTCATGAATTTCAACTGTGAATTTAAATAATATTTTATTAAGAGAAAATTAAAATGTAGTTACAATATTGAATGTTATAAGTTATAGATTTTATTATTGATAAAATATAACAAATGGAATTCGAAATTTTTAATTTAAAAATAAACAATGATAAAACGTGATCTGAATGAAGACAACAAACTTAGATTTATGTATTTTTTTAGCCGAAAAAGACAGCGGCAAATTTTGATTATTTGTTTGCGTTGTTTGTTCTAACCGTTATAACCTAATAATCACTTATAATGATTTATATAGACATTATTCCGCTCAATGTTGCCAACAAATATTTATAATTCGGCGCCATCTGTTGAAAAAAATCGCCACAAATCGCGAAATGCGGGACATTCATAATATTAAATATTCAACTAATACCGACAGATGTGCTCGGTCGGATAAATGCCTCGCTTGGCGGACGTTCTAGGACCAAGGGTACTTGGTTCGCTCCCATTTGGCTTGGATTTTTCCGGCATGTGAGATAATCTGAGCGGGAGGTTTGACGTCGAGGTATAATGATGTGCACTGTCGATTATTGTCCGGTACACACCATTAGAACTCGACTGTCGATAAACCGGTTGTACTCAGAAGAGGGTTTTCTACAGTTTCCCTCTCCTCTGCCGAGAAAACCCATTAGACGGGTAGTCCAGGCTAGTACTCCTAATTTCGAAAGACGTTCTGTAGGCGCAAACTTAGTATTAAGAATTGTATATAAGAAAAATTTGTAAAGAAAGAAATTGTAAGAAACACTTGTATAGCCAAGTATGTAAGGCTGAAGACAGGTGTATATACCAATAAATAAACCAATAAATAAATAAATATTCAACTAATTACCCAATTATTTAATAATATTGTTAGGAAATCAATATTATTTATCTTTGAATAAATATTTTTAATATTAAAAATTTTAAGATCGAAAAAAACGCAAATACTGTTAATACTGATTTGGCTTCCTAAACAAATTTAATAAGTGAACGGCTTTACCCCGACTATATGTGAGCGACTTTACCCCGAATGTATTTCTCAAATTTCAGAATAAATTTTAATAAATATTTTTGAAATAAAACAAAACTACACATATATTTCAAAAAAGGACATCCAATAGCATCAAAAAAAATTTGTCGAATTAATTAAGTCTCAAAAATAATAATCGAAAAACTTAAAAATCAGAAGATAATTTTTCATTTTTTGCACTTCTCAAAACAGTTGACCGCCTGAGATTCTACGACGAATTCATGAAACTAAACGAAAGTTTGGTAACTTTAGTTGTATGTTAAGTACTATTCACAGTACAAATATCTCCATCTTAAGTTGAGTTTATAGCGTCAAATCGCTAGTGAGCGGGTTTACCCTGTGCGCGGGTTTACCCCAGTCTCCTCTACTTCATATTTGTTTTAAATCTTTTAAGAGGTTTGCAAATGAATCGAACGCCACAGGATTAGAGTGAACAAGAATACAATTTATTGTTTGGTGATAAAAAATATACGGGTATAAAAAAGCAGGTCGAACGTCTCTCCCTATATATTAGGCATGAATGAAAACGAAGTGAATGGCGACGCAGACGCCGTCATGTTAGCCCTCTTTCGGACGATGTGCATGTTATATTGAGAAAACGCGCGAAGATTTGAAATACTCAATCCTAACACTCCCGCTAATTCGACGTTTTCGCAATTCCTTGACATACATTAAGATATTTCCTTAGTTTAACAAATTTGGTTGGATTAAGCGGTTTTGTAAGAATATCCGCGTACTGATCGTCTGTTTTAACATATTCTGTGACGATTTCTTCGCTTTTAACTTTTTCGCAAATAATGAAATGTTTAACTTCGATGTGCTTTGTGTAAGATTTTATCGATATACCCCTTTTGATTAATGAAAATTGAATTATCGGTTTGGATGATTTCCATACCTACGAATGTTTTTACGTATCGGATTTATGCTTAAAAAATAGACATGTCGATAACCGGATTTTCTGTCTTTTAAAAGCAAAAAATATCTCGCGCCCCCGATCAAGGGCTGCTCTATAGGACCACAGAGATCTGTGAAAATGATCTCACCTACGGAAATTTCGCTATCATCTTTTTGAGATTTTTTGAAAGGCAATTTGGTTTGTTTTCCTTGACAAAAAAGTTTATCGTCATTTTTAAAATCTAAACCGTTTACGGCGAAATTATCCCTCATTTTTTGTGTGAAACTCCATTTACGTGACCCAAGCGCTCATGCCACAATTGAAAAGAAGAGTAACACACGACATTAGTCTCGCCACCGCCACATCTGAAAAATAAGCGTATTAGATTATTACATTGCTTTATGCCTTCAGCTACTAGTGCATTATTTTCGGAATAAATAGAGGCTTTGTCCTTGGACAGAATAATCGAGTAACCTATTTGGGTACACACACCTGCGGATAATAAATTTTTTGTAAAACTTGGTACAAAAAGCACGTTATTTATTTCACCGTTTACCCATTCATTGTTCATTAATTTTTTAATTTTTATCGTTCCACGGCCTTCGACTTTAACGCGAGTATCGTCACCTAAAAATATAAATTCGTTTTTACACTGTTCCAGACTAAAAAACCAATCTCGACGACAACTTACATGCTGTGAAGCAGCGCTATCAAGTAATCATATTTCTTTATCATTTAATTCGAGAAAAATATTCTTTACGTTATTTGTTAACAAAATATTCGGTTCGTTTGTCAAAACAAAAGCGTTCAAATTTGACAAGTCTTTTTTGTCGTCTGTTTTTTATTGTCGCGATACTTATTCTCTTTTACATTTTTCTTCGAAAAACAATATTTTGCAATATGGCCGACCTTCTTACAATAATGGCAGGCGAGCTTCTTATTCTTTTCGCTGTCGCCACGACGAAAACTAACCTTTTGTTTGTGTCCTCCAAGAGTCATCATTGCTAGAGCGCTGCTTGCTTCGTCGTGTGATGTCATTCTCGACTCTTCTCGAATCTGCCTCTCCAGCAGATTGGCGAGCGTTTGATTTTCCTCGAGCACGCTTTCCCACGCCGATAAGAAAGGGTGAAATTTTCCACGGACGCTTCCCAGTATTTTCGCCATGATCATAGTGTCAGACACCGCTTCGTCAATGTCCTTTAATTGATTTGCCAGGTTCTCGACTTTCGCGATGTGTTGAGCGACAGTATCCCCAGAGTGCATCTGATATTCGTGGAATTTCGTGGTGAGTGCAAGTTTGTTTGTTGCCCTCTTTTGTTCATGGATACTCGATAATTTCGCCCACATGTCATGTGATGTTGTGCAGGTTATTAAATATTCCAGTTGCGAGAATTCGACGGAGGAAGATAGAATAAACATGGCTTTTGTATTTTTCTTTATCCAATCGGTCTGTGGTAAACCTTTCTCTTCGGGTTTCACAGTTCGTCCTTTCACAATATCCAGCAATTCGTTTTCCACAAGCACTGTTTTTATTTGAAACTTCCATAATTGAATGTTCTGTCCGTTAAATTTAGAGATGTTTCTAACATCAACGGCAGATTCCATGTCTTACACAAAGAAACAACTTTTTCACGACAGAAACAAAGAAAAAATGGCCACGTGTCAAAAAGGCAAAATTAACCAACAGGCACATTTATTTTTAGAACCAACAGTCCACTCTATACACCTCCTGGGCTCATAACCAATTGAGAGGTTTGCAAATGAATCGAACACCACAGGATTAGAGTGAACAAGAATACAATTTATTGTTTGGTGATAAAAAATATATGGGTATAAAAAAGCAGGTCGAACGTCTCTCCCTATATATTATGCATGAATGAAAACGAAGTGAACGGCAACGCAAACGCCGTCATCTTAGCCCTCTTTCGGACGATGTGCATGTTATATTGAGAAAATGCGCGAAGATTTGAAATACTCAATCTTAACAAAATCACAAAATAAAATTTCAAAAATTCAATTTATATCCGTCTAAATATTTAAAATTATTTAAAAAATAAATTATTTAAATTTAAATTATACTACAAAATTTAAAAAAGATGTATTTTACACTAACAAGTGGAATTTTTCCACAATTTTGAAAAAAAGTTGATACAACGACATCTTTGAGGCATTCCATGTCAAATGACCCAGGTGTCTTACGGTGTAATGCTTATTTCAATAATTTTTTACTCTTAAACTATTAAACATGAAAATTTGGCAAGGTACATTTTGGAAAGGTTTTTTCGTGCTCTTTCGACTGAAAATAGGCATTTAAAAAAAATTTTGGCCCAAAAAAAAACCAAAATTAAAAATAAATTTTAATTTTTTGGAAAAAGGGCAGCTTTTTTTTTTAAACGAAAGCTGAGGTTTTTTCCTAAAAGGACATATAAATGAAAAAGTGGGACAAGAATGTTTAAACATTGAAAAACAGAGGTTTCTACTCACCGGGGCGCTCTAAACCCGGTTTTTACGAGAAAATTTATTTTTTCAATGTTTAAACATTCTTGTCCCACTTTTTTATTTATATGTCCTTTAAGGAAAAAACCTCAGCTTTCGTTTAAAAAAAAGCTGCCCTTCTTTAAAGAAATTAAATTTATTTTCATTTTTGATTTTTTTGGGCCAAAAATTTTTTTTTAAATACCTATTTTCAATCGAAAGAGCATGAAAAATTACTATCTATTAGTACTACAAAAGCCCCAAGTTTTGCTACGATTGGAAAAAAATTTTCTCCACCTGGATCACTTGACATGGAATGCCTCATTTATGGGTTGGTTATTGAAAAAAGACAAATAAGATAAATTTTTATTTTAAAAACCAACTGTGGTTATATGTGACTAAAAACTCAAAAATGATTTTTTTATCGATAGGTCCCTTTTTTCGTGTCGCGTCACATATACAATTTATGTATATACATTATAATTTTTATAAAAACAGTAACAAAAAAATAATAATTTAGCTTACGTTTATGCGCAATATTTGCATTCTAGAAAAAAAGTTTTAGAGAAATATCGTCATTGAACATAACAATTCAACATATTCGCTGCATTCATAAGGAGAAACAAAAAAATAGTATAAAATATTTAAAGTGACACATATGTTGAGTTATTGGAGAAAATAATACAATGAGCGTTGAAAACAAAATAGATAATACAAACATTCATTTCATTAAAAAACAAATTTTGAACGTTTTTTTAATTTTTTTTATTTTTCACCATCTTCTCTTTTTGTCTATGTGAGTCATTGTTCTCTTTCTCACTATCATCATCGCTTAAGGATGATGCAGTGGACGTTGACCTTGATGAGTTTGTATCTGAATCTGAATCTGATGAGCTGAAACCTGAATCTGATGAGCTGGAACTTGAATCTGATGAGCTAGAATCTAAATCTAAATTTTTTTTGGTTTTTTTGCTGACTGCGATGATGATTGAATCGGTGAGTGAATCGATGAGTTAATCGGTGAGTGAACCTTTGGTGGAATATATTCAAATGACACATTTGAAATATTTTCATTTGACAGTTTTGGGTTTCCTTGTGACGTTGAAGGAGTTGGTTGTGTTATTTTTAAAGGAATTGGGAGTATTGGTTATGATTTCGGTATAGTGGCTTTTTTGTTAATGGGATTGAGCAGGTTATTTTACATTTTGGAATGTATTCATCTTCTTTTGGAACATCCCACTTTGAAGGTCGCTTTCTTTTATATTTTTGAACCTCTTGATTTTGTCTAGCAAGTCTTTTTTTCTTTAACTTTTCCTCCAAATATGCAACTCGCTCTTTCAAAAGTGGCTCCTTTAAAAATAGAATTTAATGAAGATTTAAATAAATTTAATAATGAATACAAGAATATTATTATTAATAATATACAAAAGTGAATACAGTTATTTACTCTTCGCAATTATAAAGTACATTGATAAAAAAATGTTACGTGTTTACATAGATTCTTTAAGAAGAAAGACAATTAACACTTGTTTTTTTATTTTTATCAATGCCTTTCTAATTGTGAAGAATAAATAACTCTAATTTTAAGGAAAACTAAAACTAGTTATTGGTTTTAAAAGTTGATTGTTTGTTTATATTCAATTTCAAAACATAACCTACAAATTTTACTTCTTAATATATTTTTTTAAAACAGTATAATATTTACCTTTGTTAATGATGATAATAATGGTATGACCATTTCAATTTGCGACGTTTTTACTGACAAATTTTGCAAACCTGGATCATTTTCTAATGCTGGGTGAGACTTTTGACTTTCTTTTTTTAATAAATTTCTTTAACTAACTACTAGCGTCGTTGTCCTCGCTCGGAAGACATTTCACTTGTTTATTTCAACTTATATAAATTTATTAAATAGCATCTCTATTGATAACATATATGAAAAAAAATTTATATAAATATATACATATGTATGTGTTATGAATTTATGTGTGAATATACATGTGTATGTAAATAATAATTTTTTTTATTTTCTTTTTAAAAATTATTTGTTTGCTTTGAAATATTTGTTATTCAACATTTCTATTTGTTCATAAATTAGGATTTAATTATTTTAAATATTTATATTTTATTTTTACCTACTTATAGTTAATTTTAAAGTATTAATTTTCTAATTATAAAATAAATATATTTCTACTTACATGTATATATATATATCCCTATATTTTGTAAGTCTGAAAATATTGAGTTTAGGAAAAATTTGGCAATGAATGAAAGTTTTAGTTTTATTTTGAGTTTTAAGAAATGTAAAAGAAAATTTTTTTTAATAAACAAATTAATTTTTTTCAACTGTAGGTTATATTATATTAATATAAACTGATTTAGAACATGTGCAGTACTGGAATCCAAAAATAAACGTATATTTTAAAAGGAAAACTTAATTTTTTTATAAAAAAATTTTTGTTTACATTTCTTAAAAGTCGAAATAAATCCAAAACTTTCATTCTTCGACAACTTTTTCTAAACTCAATATTTTCGGACTTATAAGCTACTGAATATAGGTCTACAATTAAGGCTTCCAATTTAAGAACCGGTCGGACGCTCGGACGACACGCGCTAGTACCAGTCGGGTAGCAGTGAGGAACCCAGAGTTGCGCGTGTCGTCCGAGCGTCCAACCGGTTCTTGAATTTATGTTATTAAAAATAATAAATGTTATTAGTAAGATGATGATAAAATCGATCACTCCGAGTCAGGATCCTGACTCGGAGTGATCAATTTTATCATCATCTTACTAATTTGTCGACCGAGTGACCAACCGGTTCTTGAATTTATGTTATTAAAAATAATAAATGTTATTAATTAAATGTTAAAATTAAATGTTAAACTAAAATGTTATTAATAAAATTAATAAATGTTATTAAAAGCCGAGTAATATTTAAAATGTCCCTAGCAATTAATATTTTGAGCGAAGCAACTTTTATTATCTATCAGCAATTATTAATACTTTGTATAGATTTTTAGTTTTTACTCGAAAAAGCAAACGCTATGAAACAAAATATCAGTTACACGCATATATCCCTTTCCCATATATAAACGTAACATTACAGTAATATTATAGTCATATTAAATTTTACTATTGTATTTACATTTAAAAAAAAATTTTAATACTTTTTTTACTGTCTGATGGGTAATATTATCCATTAATATTACTGTAATGTGACAGTAACATTATTTTAATATTACACGCTTATAGAAAAATTGCAAAACAGTTCCCAAACAGCACGTAAGGTTATAGTGACATCACTGTAATATTACACTGGAGATTCGTAATCTGCACTGTAATATAACAGTGATCTTACTGGAATATCAAAATGTCTGCCTGGAGGTAATATTATGTTGTACAATTACGGTAAATTAATTGGAATATTAAGGTAATATTACCTCACAATGTTAAGGAAATATTGCACTGTGATCTTATTGTAATATTAATATAATACAGATAAAATTAGAATAATTTTCTATTTTAGAAATAAAACATTTCACCAAGTCTGGACTCGAACCATGAACCTTGTGTTCAATAAGTTCAAGTAAGATTGGCTCACTGGTAAGACTCTTGCTTGCTGTACACAAGGTACAGGGTTCGAGTCCAGCTTGGTGAAATGTTATTTTCTAAATTATAAAATTATTCTAATTTTATCTTACCATTACTCTGTAATATTGCCATAATAGAAAAACGTATAACTACCTTACATGCTGGAGTAATATTACTGGAATGTTAAATTAATTTTGCTTTGAAAAATTTACTATAAGATTACTGTAATTTTATACTAAAATATTACAATAATATTACTGTAATAATAATAAGGAACAGTATATTTAATTTGAAATTATTTATTTTAATTATTAAATTATTAGATTATTATTCTTACATTTTTTATTCTCATTTTGTACAAAATAAAAAAGAATTATTTCAATAAATGTTATAAATAATTTAATGTAAAACTAAAATTTCACATTTTGAAATATAGAACTTTGGGAGTATTAGCATAAATGATTATTATAACAATATATAACCTTAATATATAGCGATACGGATCACTACTTTTTCGAGCAAAAAGTTAAAAAGTGAAACTTTAAAATTTCTACAAGTAATATGTACAACATACTGAATGTAAAAAGTAATACAAAATTTAATGAAAATTACAATGAAGATGTAAAAATTAAATTTCTTAATGCAATTTTTGAAAGAGAATACTGGAATTATTACTATTAGTATTTTCCACTACAAAAAATAGCAATAGTTCAACAATCGAATGAAGAAAATAAAGAAAATTTTGGCCCAATATGCTCATTTCTCAAAAAGGTTCAGAAAATATCAATTTCTAGTATGGAATATTTAGCAATTTTTTTAGCAAATTCGAATTACGTTGGTCAGAATTCGTGAAATTTTTCCTAAAAATAAAAAGTATATTTTTTAAATCGATATGCTGAAAAAAAATTTCTATTTAACTTTAGGAATGTGTTTACTAAAAAACAGGAATAAAAATATTTTTTTATGAAAGTTACGGCAAATTGAATTTTTTGCAAGTTTTTAAACAAAATTTTATTTCTCCTAAATGAATGAACCGATTTAAATGAATCATGCGGGGAAATAATAAAGGGGATAAAATAATTATACTTTCGTTTAGAATTAGAGACTTCTTAAAGAGTTTATTTTTGAATAATTATTTAATTTCATGAAAAATAATTTTATTAATGTTTTGCGTCTTTTAAATGTTTTTTTAAAATTCCAACATAAAATTAAAACTATAAGAATTCAAAATTCGTTGAAAAGATTTATTAGAGGAACAATTTTTGAAAAGTTACAATCAAAGTTATATTGCAGCAGAGATGCGAGTTTGATGTTTTTCTGAATTAAAACATTGTTTGCATCTACAAAATAAACAAAATACTCTCCAGTTAACATTTATGTGACCATAAAATTGATTAATAACTAAGTATAGTCTTGTTGCACTATACATTTTGATTTCTAATAGTTTTAATTATGTTGAAATATTTATCAAATTTTTCAAAGGCGCAGAAAATTAAAAAAAAATTGTTTATAACGAATTAATTTGTTAAATAATAATTCAAAAATAAACTCTTTAAAAAGTCTCTAATTCTAAACGAAAGTGTATCCTATCTCCTTAATATTCAAGCTTGATTTTTTTTAATCCGTTTATTTATTTAGAAGAAATAAAATTTTGTTTAAAAAATTGCAAAAAATTTATTTAGCAATAACTATTATAAAAAATAATAAAATAACATTTTCACTGAGAAAACAATAAATTTAAATCAAACATCATTATCTTAGTCATACAGTCAACCAAAAATTATGTTTTATTTAAACATAATAATTTTGATTCAATGCATAGTAAATTTCGTTTGATACAAATTAAAATTAATTCAATAACAAAACATGTTTAAATTAAACTTATTTTCGAAAAAGCCAAAACAATTTGTTTTGGGTACATTATGTATGCTAGTATACATGTGTATGTATTGTGTGGATATGTGTGAGTATACATGTGTATGTATTGTATGTATATGTGTGAGTATACATGTGTATGTATTGTGTGTATATGTGTGAGTATACATGTGTATGTGCTGTGTGCATATGTGTGAGTATACATGTGTATACTACTGTATTTATGTACATGTTTTATACTGAATTCGACATGAAATTTTCATGGGAAACTTAAAACGACCATACCAAACGACGATAATTTAGTAATTAAAATTCAAATATCCCACCAAATCGGTTAGAATTGTGCAAAAAAAAGGAAAACATATGGGCATATCTCTAGAACTTTTAAACTTTATGTATCCGCTTATTATTATGTGTTAAAAATGATAAAAATCATTTTGCAGTACCATAATTTGATAAATTATTGTCCATTTTAAAAATACCTTGTGTTTAATAACATTTTTAATTTGGTAGGGGGCGACAAAAATAAGTTAAAGTGTAGAAATTGACAGTTTCTCGTGTGTGACATTGACTGTTTTTTTCAGCTTATGTGGTATAACTTTTTTAACGAGTCATTATATATTTTGTAAATTACAGTAGAAGTAGTTGAGAGTACAAGGAACCAAAAAATCATTGAGGCGATGATGGGCCTCAACCCAGGCAGAAATCAACGACCGGCTTGGTACCGGGCCGGTACCAAGGGCGGACTTGCCGGTGCCGGCGTGAGACCGGCATTACCGCCGGCCCGGAGCCGGTCCAGTCAACAATGATAACCCGGGAAATATCCGCCCCGGTACCGGTAAACCACCGGTCCGGCACCTTGCCGGTAAACCATCGGCCCGGTACCGGGCCGGTTCTTGTTTTCAGTGTTTTCGAACCGGGTTATTGCCGGCACACCACCGGCGACGTACCGTGCCAGTGAAATTTAGACACCGGCCCGGTGCCGGTATTTCTGCCGGCTTGGAGCCGGCCCGGTCAACAATGATAACCCGGGAAATATCCGCCCCGGTGCCGGTAAACCACCGGCTCAATACCGGGCCGGTAGTAAAAAAAAAATTATTTTGTTACTTTTCTGCCGGCTTTATGCTGGCACTGTGTCAGATTAGTATATTTTATTAACAACACATTTTTACATATATTGAACGTTAAACAATATTATTTATTAATTAATTTAATTGTAAACACTAAATAGAATGCTGAAACATATGAATTATTATTAATTATTAACGAAAAATCTGAAGACATGAGGAATTGAACTCAGGACCCTCGTGCTGCAAAGTCGACGCCGCATCCGCTAACCTAAACCTGCTTATGAAAAGTGAATGGAAAGTTTATATATGAAGCGTGACACCAGGACTAATTACAAAATGTTCTAAATTAATACACTGAAAAAAAAGTGCTGTTGAATCAAATAGCTCCATGCTGTTGAATTTCCCGTTATTAATTCAATAACACATTTATTAATCGAAAAGTATATTGCTTAAAACGAAAAAATGAAACTGTTTAAATTAAAAGTACGATACTGTTAAATTAATGATATTCTACAAATTATTTCTATAGTTCATCTATATATAGCAACAGAATAATTTATTGCTTCTTTGACATTATTCATTTGAAACATCTAATAGATAAATTTGAAGAAAATGCGTGTAAATTTGAATCAAATGAAAAGTTGTTTGCTTCAAAGAAGCGCGCTTTTGAAAATGAAAGCATATGCTTTCGTTTCAATGAGTAGTGCTATAGCGGACTGCCAATAGCATATACTATAAAAATAAGGACACTATGTATTTGAGACATTGACAGGTGCTAAATTTATTGAAATACTTATTCACACATATTTATATGTTTATTAAACCTGTCGTTTTTGAAATTCTTATATAAAAAACTATTATTTAAATTGTTTTAAAGAATTAAGGACTAGTTAAACATAAATTCCCTTTATATATTCCCTTATTCACGAGAAAAATCTCGCGCACGGTATTTAACTACAAAGTAACTGCTCAATGTAAGAAGCGAATGTATTACATTGCAGCGCGGCAGTTCTCGTCTATCATGAAAGTTAAGCACGTTTTGTCGCGGTTACTACCGGGATGGGTGACCGATTGGGAACAGCGTATTTTTCAGACTCAAAAAATTATAAAGTGTTTTTAAATGAGTATGTATGTGTGTTTGTCGTTGGAAAAAATTAAAAAAATAATAGATGTCTATGTTAGTGTGTAAAATTGAAAAAAAGATGTATATAAGAAGTGTTGTGTTAAAGGTGTGAGAATTAGTATATAAAAAATATGTGAACAAAAATTTCATTTTTTCAATTTATCGTTGGTATATCTTTAACCACATAAAAGAATTGACTTAACAGTATGGGGTTATTCAATCGATAGCAACAACTAAAAAAATTAAAAGTACAAATTTTTGAATCATAAAAATGATGCTTTTAAATTTAAAAACTATAGTCATTGACTCAAAAGCATATACTGTTAAATTAAAAAATTTTGATCGTTGATTCAAAAGGAATACCTTCAAATTAACATAGTATGCTGTCAATTTAAGAAATATGCTTTTGTTTTAATGAAAGTGATACTATCGAGTCATTAGAATCGGTGCTTTCAAAACAACAGCATATACGTTTGGCAGCCCGTTATGACACTATTCAATGAATCAAACTCATATGTCTTTGATTCAACAGCATTTTTTTCTCCGTGTACAAAAAACCTTTTCTAAAAGACAGTTTGAATAATGTAATGTCAAAGTTAATAATTATAATAACTTTTATTAATGTCATTATACGTTGGGACTAAGGCTAAAGAAAAAACGCTGGCATGGTACCGGCTTTATAGAAACAACTTGCAGAAACTTAGTATAATTAAATTAATATAATACCTTGTTAGATTATCAAAATTTTATAACAATAAATCAAATAAAACCTGACCAAAATTATTTTAAACGAACAAAGTTATAATAGGGTGTCTAGTAATTCAGCAGTAACAAATTCCCGGATTTTTGAGTAATTTTCCCAGACAATTTAAAGCTGAATTAATAGAGTTTAATGAAATGTAATTTTTCCAACTATATAAAAAAAGATTTTAAAAAACATTTGATTTCGAGAGATTTGATTTTCCTATTCTTCCGAATAGTGTAAAAAAATTTCAAAAAATTAAAAATTTAGACTTTTTAAAACACAAAAATATTATGCCGACAAAACTCCGTCGCAGGTGTAAAAACGGTAGCAAATGCCGGAACCGGGCCGGTACTAATTTTGATGCCGGCAAAAGTTCATCGCCGGTGTAAAAACGGTATCGAATGCCGGAACCGGGCCGGTGACGGGCCGGTTGTCTTTTAGAAACCGGCCCGGTACCACAGTGCCGGCACCGGTTATTGTCCGACTTTACCACCGGGCCGGTGTCGAACCGATCGTAGGCATCGGCACACCACCGACTTTTCTGCCAGAGTAATTAAGATAAAAATGGGGTACCTGTAAACTTGCGAGACAACTTTTCTTAAATTTCGACAACTTAGTAATTAATTTAAGATAACTTTTTTAACGAAGATTTTTGACTAACCATATAACAGGATTACATTGTCTATACAATAAGAAGTAATTTAAAGCCCTACAGGAATATTTGCCACTTATATATAAGAAAGGCGATGACTTCAAACATTAAATTTCAAAACGAAACTCATAATAAAAACCTACATTTTTGAAGGTCAAATGTTGAATTTGATTTCTAAACACTTTTAACTCTATGTAATCTCTTCACGCACATTATAAAAGTATACAAAAAAATTGTTAACCTTTACACTATTCATAGAAAAAATATATTTAAGAAATGATAACTTGCTTAAACTTTAATATTTTTAGTTTTCTAGGGTCTAATCTTACTAATCTGAAGTTACTTAAAAAAATTGTATATGGCAAATCCAAAATGGCGGACGAAATTTTTTTAAAATTATCAGATTTTAATGTCTTTTGACATTTTAGGGTTTTCAGGCTTGCTGATTACGAATTTAAAATAATTTTAAAATTAAAAATTTTAATTAGAAAACCAAATATGGTGGATTATATGACACTTTTAAACCAGTTTAAAATTTTTCAAAAACTAAGTTCAGATTCGTAACACAGGTTAACAAAAATAGGCTTACTTTTTTATGAGATAAAAATAAAATAAAAAAAGAACCAGAAGATGAAAAAATTTCAATTTTATCCTTAATTTTCAAAAATTTTGGTGAAAATAAAATTTTTTCTAAAATGGACTACTGCAATCGAAAGCTTATGAAAAAAATCTAAAAATCAAATTTTCGCAAATTATTTTTCATTGTTTCGTTTAACGGTGTTCGATGGTGTCTTAAATTTGTCGATAATGTGCGACTAACAGTTATTACCCAACAAATACGGCACTGATCGGTTTAAATAACGTAAAAGTGGTAAACATTCATTTTCTAACAAATTTCCCTCTGTTTACAGGCACTTTTTACAAAATATGACAACGTTCATTTGACACAAATGTTTTTAATTGTCTGAATTCAAAAGGTTTTGTTAATCCATACAGAAACACGGTTGCAGCATTGGAATTACAATAGCAATGTAATACGAATCATTTTGACAGCTGAGCCTTTACGCTCCCTGCTTGCTTCTGCCCTCTACTGGCAAAATGGCTGTAACACACGTCTTGCCGCCTGTCATTACATTACTTTTGTATTTCCAACCCTGAAACCACGTTTCTGCATGGATTATCAAAATCCTTTGAATTCAAATAATTAAAAACATGTTTGACAAATGTACGTTGTCAGATTTTGTAAAAAGTGCTTGTGTGCAGAGAAATACTAGTTCGAAAACAGTTGTTTACTAATTTCACGTCATTTCAAACAGGAAGTGCCGTTTTTCTTGGGCGATAACTGTAAGTCGCACATAACCTACAAATTTTAGAGACCGTCAAACACTCATAAATAAACAAAGTAGTGCGTGTCGCATCAAAAGTCAAAACTTTCACCCCCTCGTCTTTTTATAATTTTTTATAAAAATCAAAAATATTTGTCAGATAAATTACTAACTTATAGGACAACTCATAAAAAATATTTGGGATTGATTAATCAACTGTTTTTATTTTGGATGACCATATTTGACAATAGAGAGCAAAAGAAGAAACATCATCGTCATCATATTATACAGAAAATTCTTTAATCCTTCGCTTTGTCCAAAACTTTTTAATAAAAGCGAGGGAAAATTAATGTTTTGAAAATAGTTACACTATTACAAAATTTGACATACTTTCTTTTTGACGAAAAAAAAATTAGAACTGTTTCTTTAATTTAAGGAATAATCTCACAAATTGTCTAATTCTAATAATTTATAAATTTAAACAGAAGAGAAGAAATGAAATGTTAAATTCTTTTTGGCGAAATAAAAATAGTTTTAAATATTTTAAATAATTAAATTTATTTAAAAAATTGTTTTCAAAAAGAAGTATAAGTCAAGTCTTTTAATTTATTTTGGAGAATTTTTTAGTTTGGGAACTGTTTAAAAATATACATACATACTGTCGAAAATTCATCAAACTGAATCTTCCCCGTATTAAAGAAAATTGAATTTAGATGAACCATGCACCTGAACATTAACCCATTTAGTCCCAAATGTTCGTATTTCTAAGTACAAGTTCGAGCTTTCCGTTCTACGAGCTAAGATTTTTAAAAAAATCGGGAGATAGGTGTTTTTAATGGTTTTGAGTGTCCTCTTTCAGAAACTAAAAAGAAATTTCAAATTTATAGTAAAACGTTATAATTTTTTAAACAAAAAAATGACGTTTTTAAAGTGTTTTTTTTCTTTAAAATCAGATTGTTTTTTCGGAATCGGTTAGAAAAAAATCCAGGATATGAAAATATCGCGCGCAAAATATTTGGACTATCAAATAGACATGATACCGAAAATAAATTTTTTCAAATTTCAAAATGCCGCCTCACACATGGCCGCCAAAATATTCAAATATGGAAAAATAATTTTAAAAAATACTAAAATTATTTTTTTAAAATTTTTATGCTTCTTTTGAATAAAATAATGTTGCTTCCACAAAAAATATTGTTATATGCTGTTAATAAACAATTTTATAAACAATTTAAAAATTATGTGCCAAAGTGGTAACAAAAATTTTATTTTCATCAATTCTTACTTCTTTTCGCAGAAAAAATGGATATATTTAAAAATATTATAAACAATTTTCATAGAAAAAGAAGTTTTGAGTGGAAAGAAATTTTTGTTTCACATTTTGCTTGGTTTGTCATTAGAATAAATTTTGTAGAGACAAACTTTTATTTGTAATTGTTTAACATTTTTTATCAATATTATAAACAATTTTTACAAAAAACTATGTTCAGAGAAGAAAAATATCTCCTTTTTTGACACTAACTAATTTTGACAACTTATTTTAACATTACAATGAAATTGGTGTATCAATAGTTTATCCGAAATTTATAAACAAAGAATTTGCTAAATATCAAGTACCGTCATAGATAAAAAGCATTTTATGATTATATAATGCACTCTTGTAATCAAAACCTTCATTTAAGATACAACTTGACATTTCTTATTATTTAAAAATATTTTAAAATGTTTTGTACAATTTTTGATAAAATTGTTAAAAACATTTTTATAAATAAATGGAATAGAAAAAGTACTTCAGCCGGTTAAAATATCTCTGTTGTCCCATTTTTTGTGCTTACCTGAAAGTGATGGGAACTATAGTCTTTGTGATAAAAACGGCATCTTTTTTGTTTAAACAATTATAACTTTTAACTAAGGGAGAGGGCCCCGAGGTAGTCACTCTAAGAAAATTTTTGTATATTAGTTAGTATCTTCAAATATTTTCTGTTAATGTTATTATTTGAGAAGACAAAGATTTTAGTAAAGTTTTGGGGTAAATTGTAATCATTTTTGACGAAAGGACAAAGTGCAAAAAAATATGTAATATGTTTCTATGATCCTGAAAAATAATTAATATTAAATAAACAACATAATAATACTTTTTTTACATTTTTTATAACTTTTTTAGTTAATTTTCGTGTTGTGACCACCTTAGGCCACTTTTTTAAAAGTTGAACCTTCAACATTTTTTAAAAAGTGACATAATTTTTGTTAATATTTGGCAATGCACGACTAACTTAGAATTTTTAATAAACTGGGATACAAAGCCCGCGTGTTAAGTTCATAAGACGCTGAGAGTAATTTGGTTATTTGAATGAATTTGGGCAGTGAATTTTTACATTGTACTAAAGTGTTTATTTCAACAAGTTACAAATTGAAGTGAAGTATCGTTCTGTCAAAAATAGGGTTTACAATAGTGGGGGTACAAAGTTTGAGGAGTGTGAAAGAATTTAAGATTCTACCTGGATTTTTTGCAATTTTTCTCCACCCCATCTCAGGGTCACACAAATATTAGTAGAGAGACCTTCACTCTGGTTATAAAACAATTTAAATGATTTGACTAATTTTTGAAAATATTTTTTTGAGGATTAGAACACATTTTCAGGATTAAGGTGTATAGACTAATATTTCCAGGATTAAGTTATAAAATACATAATAAATTTTGATAAGACGTTTTTGAGAACAATTGACTTCTTTCTCTTTCACTAGAGTGAGAATTTCATAGATGTATACATATATCCCAAACATCTGTTGCAAATAACTAATATAAACATTCCGCCCGCCTTGAACGAGCACGGTTCAATATTTAATTATATGAACAAAGCAACAAAGTTTAAGTTTACAACACACTGTCTTGTTGTCAAAGTTGCATTGACATTCATTCACTGATTATTGTCTAGAATTTTCTTCTTCATACACTGCATTTGGAGACTATTCAATGGGGAGGCGCGCCACGCCTCTAGTGGAGCGCTTGTAGGTCCCCGCATGTGTTTTTACTGTGACCACTCTGATGAGGCCATCTTCTCCCGGAAAAATTTCTGTTATCCGTCCCAAAGGAAGGGATGAAACATTGTCTTCCTTCAAAAGAACCATTGTCCCGTCAGCTGATTGAGATATTCCTTTGGCCATCTCCTCCAAAAATGTTGTCGCACGTACTGGATATGTTGCCAGCTGGATAAACGATTCGTTGAAGTGTCCCTCAGGTTGAGATCGGGAAGATTTGTGAATATATCTCCGATAAAGAAATGAGCAGGAGTAAGGGTTTGTAAATCATTTGGATCGTCAGATAAAAGTGTGATGGGACGGGAATTAAGGATGGCTTCGATTTCAGTTGTATATGTTAACAATTCCTCTTAAGTAAACAAGGCATCCCCGATCGTTTTCTTAAAATGAGATTTAAATGATTTGACTGCCGCCTCCCGCAGCCCCCCAAAGTGAGGTGATCGAGGTGGCGAAAAGTGCCACTGAATTTTTTGTTTGTAAGACAATTTGTAAATTCTTCTGTACGTTCGGTTACATTTATAAATTTATTTAAATCGTGAAGTTCGTTTTTGGCTCCTACAAAATTAGTGGCATTGTCGGAGTATATATTCGAAGAATATCCACGCCTTGAAAAAAATCAACGCAAGCTGCCAAGAAATGCTTCCGTCGTTAAATCTGTGATTAATTCAATGTGAATAGCTTTAGTTGCCAAACGAACAAAAATGCACGCATAAATTTTTACTTTACCACGATTTCGAAATTTTTCTCCTTGATAAAAAATGGACCACAATAATCGAGACCCACATTTAGAAAGGGTCGTGATTGTATACTACTCTATCGCGTGGGAGATCGCCCATAAAATAGTTTTGATTCATTGGGTTTGCACGAAAACAAGTAACACATTTGCGTATAACTGATTTGGTAACATTTTCTCCATTGATTGGCTAATATTTAGCCCTAACTGAATTAAAAGTTAATTGTGTTCCTTTGTGCAAATTCATTAAGTGTTGCTCGCGAATAATCAAAGTCGTGACGTGATGACTTTTCGGTAAAATGATAAGATATTTTTCAGAATAAGCAAAACTTTAATTTTTTAATCTCCCCCCTACTCTCAGTAATCCGACATTATCTAAAAAAGGGTTAAGAGAACGGAGATCGCTTTTTACATGTACGCATTTTTCTTTTGTTACCTGCTTAATTTCTTCAGAGAAACATTCTCTCTGAGTCATTTTTAAAATAACTACCAGTGCGTTTTTTAATTCAGTGACAGTTAAACAACCGCGAGATGGAACTTTATTTTTCGTTGCATTGTTTAAGAACCGCTATATAAAGGCATTCGTGTAAATTTACTAATGTTAGAAAATTTGTACAACATTACGTTTTAATTTAATGCCGCGGTCAGTGACACGATTGTCTTCATTTCTAGTAACGGAACTACCTGCCTGTGGTAATTAGGCCATTCAGATCGGTTTTCACTAAGTCATTATGGGCCGCTTTTCCACAAAGCAATGTTTAAGAACTCAGCAGGTAGCTGTCCGCGCAAAAAGACATCAGCTGCGTTGTCTTGTGAAGACACGTGCCTCTACTTCATTGTCTTCGTTGCATCAGCGATTTCCACAACTCGCTTTGCTACGAATATTTTCAATAAATTTGGTTGTGTGGTAATCCATTGCAAAGAAATGGTGGAGTCCAACCATAAAAAGATTTCATCGATTGGTTTTTTGATTATGGGTAATACTGATTTAATTAAACGTGAGAACAACAATGCTCCACACAACTCTAATTTTGGCAGCGAAATTACCTTCAATGGCGCAACTCGATTTTTTGAACATAAAAGATTTGTTAGAACATTCCCTTTATAATTTTCCGACCAAACGTAAATGCAGGCACCGTATGTCTTTTCGCTTGCATCGCAAAACCCATGCACTTCAATACGAACTGCATCTTTGATTATAACCTTTCGATTAAATTTCACTTCATTTAATAGTGGCAATTGACTTTCTATTTTTTGCCATTGGGTGTAAATAGTATTTAAAACTGACTCATCCCAATCTACGTTACATTGCCACAGTTGTTGAATAAGGCTGTTTCTATTTCAATTCATGCAGGGCGATTAGTTTGAAAATTCTAAATCAAGTTTAATGTGATTTTTCTTGTTTTTTAGGACAAATAAAGAAATACGTATTTTTTGGTTTGGCGAAAAATTTTTTTTTTTGCAGAGTTATGAATATTTGAAAATTTTAAGGCACATAGTGATTTTAGAGCTAAACAGCTGAAAAATTATTTAAAAATCTTTCTAGTTTTTACAAAAATTAATATTTTTTAATTCTGTTACTTGATTTTAGTAGTGTTTTTGATACTCTTTCTTTACAAACTTGAAAATTTGAAAAATTTTGAAAATTAACAAAATGGCGGTCATTTTTTAAAAAATCAAAAAAGTCAATTTTCTCAAAAACGTCATTTTTTAATTTTCTGCATATTTTTTTTGTGGATTCCAGATGGAAAAAGGAACTTTTTCCAAAAGGTCTCATGTTCGCTAAAACTTTCTGGAAGTCGCTATAATTTTCTTCAGAAAATAAAAAACTCATTATTTTGAGTAATGTGTCGACATATATGAGGCATTCCATGTCAAGTGACCCAGGTGTCTTACGGTGTAATGCAAATTTCAATAATTTTTTACTCTTAAACTATTAAACATGAAAATTTGGCAAGGTACATTTTGGAAAGGTTTTTTCATGCTCTTTCGATTGAAAATAGGCATTTAAAAAAAATAAAAATTTTTGTCCCAAAAAAAACCAAAATTAAAAATAAATTTTATTCTTTTGGAAAAAGGGCAGCTTTTTTTTTTAACGAAAGCTGAGGTTTTTTCCTAAAAGGACATATAAATGAAAAAGTGGGACAAGAATGTTTAAACATTGAAAAACAGAGGTTTCTACTCATAGGAGCGCTCTAAACCCGGTTTTTACGAGAAAATTCATTTTTTCAATGTTTAAACATTCTTGTCCCACTTTTTCATTTATATGTCCTTTTAGGAAAAAACCTCAGCTTTCGTTTAAAAAAAAAAAAAAAAAAGCTGCCCTTTTTCCCAAAAAATAAAATTTATTTTTAATTTTGGTTTTTTTTGGGCCAAAAATTTTTTTTTTTTTAAATGCCTATGTTTAATCGAAAGAACATGAAAAAACCTTTCCAAAATGTACCTTTCCAAATTTTCATGTTTAATAGTTTAAGAGTAAAAAATTATTGAAATAAGCATTGTACTGAAAATCCCAAAAATTTAACCCCCTCCCCCTCGGAAAATATTGGACTAGGTAAAAAAATATTTTCACGAAAAATTTCTATCTATTAGTACTACAAAAGTCCCAAGTTTTGCTACGATTGGAGAAAAATTTTTCTCCACCTGGATCACTTGACATGGAATGCCTCATATATGTATTTTTCATGTATACAAGGGTGTTCATCTTTTTTAATAGTGCTTTTGACTCTTTCTTTTCAAAATTGCAAATTTCAAAAATTTACAAAATGGCGGACGTTTTTAAAAAAATATAAGATCTTAATTTTCTCCAAAACATTATTTTTTATTTTTCTGGAAATTCTGTTGTGGTTTCTAGATAAGAAAAAATAACCCTTTCAAAAAAGGTGATTTTTTCTTAGTAAAGTTGATAAATTTCAAAAATTAACTAAATGTTAGACACTTTAAAAATTTTTAATTTTTTACATTCTCATCAAAAATAAGAAAGTCTTGGATTTGTGCGATTTTGAGCATTGTCTAATTTTGCTAAATCTTTACGTTTCATGACCCCTGATTCCAAAAAAATGGTTTTTAGAAAAGTGTCTGTCCGTCTGTCTGTAGAAAAATTTGTCTCAACAATAACTCGAATGAATTTTAATGAATCGACTTGAATTTTGGCACACTTTCTAAGACCGTAAAAATAAAGCCTAAGTTCGTCGGGCAGCCAATTTCGTCAAAAAACAACAAAAATACAAAATTTTGAAATTTTCCAAATTTAGTTTTTTTGACATTTTTCAAAAAAATATTCTTTTTTATTTTTTTCCTTAAATTTTTAGTAAAAACAAACAACTTTTCCTTTCGACACTTTTTTGTACAAGAAAAAACAATTATAATTTTTTTTATAAGTTGTTAGGCCTTAGGGTGCAGTCCCATGATAAGCAGAAAACACAATGCAACGCAGAATTTTGTGAGTGCAAGAATGATGATACTCTCACTAAATGCTGCTTTGCATTGTGTTTTCTGCTCAACATGGGACTGTACCCTTACGCAGCCAAACGGGTCACCAACTTCTAAAAAATTTTCTAGTCATAAATTCTTCACAGTATTAAAGTAAATTCTTAGGCATAATAGAATCTTCAACCGGAACCGTAATCGTGAGCTTAAGGGTGGAGTCCGATGGCAGCATCTTGCGTTGCGTTTTGTAACTAGAGAATAAGTGCAAATAAAGCAAACACATATTTGTATCTCTCTCACACTCATGGCATAGTTACAAAACGCAACGCAAAACGCTACCATGGGACTCCAGCCTAAGAATGAACATACTGTATTAATTTTTAAATTAATGTTTAATCATTTTATTCTATTTACTAGGAATAACATTATTAAAATCTTAATTTTATAGCTTGAGAATAAAAAAATAACATATTTAACTTTAATTTGACAAGTTAAGAGTAACAAAGTAATAAAATCTGCAATTCTAAGCAGAATCGTCGTAGTCAAAATTCGGACATTGATAACGATATTAAACGAGTTTAATTTTATTTCTTGACGAAAGCATGAAAATAAATACATTGAAATGGACACCAGTCCATCTTAAGGTCTCGAAAGTGTCCATCTTACAATTAGGGTAAATGACACCATTTTTTGAAACCCAGAAAAAAATTATATACAAACAAAATATTAATAAAATAATTTTAGAATATTGTTATATGATAAGTAAATAATATTATAACAATAAATACTTATCTAAAATCAAAAATTTAAATAACTTTATCGACTTGAGAAAAATCGTAAATAAAACTTTTTTTGAGAAAAAATTCAGGTGATGTGCGCAGTATAAAAAAACTGGTTTTATTTTTCAAATATGCATAAAAATCTTCGTTTATACAAACAACAAAAATAAAAAAATTGAGAAGACGCACTTTAAACAAAAATTTTATAGGAAATGTCCATCTTGGGTCCCTTTCCCCTACGTTATTTTTAAATTTTAATCAATTTTAAATATTCCACTAGAATAATGATTTTCCGAAAGCGGAAAATGAGGTGTGAACGAACAAATGTTTCTGCGTTTGTCTGCGAATGACTGCATTCCCAGCTTAAAATCCCCGTACAGGATCCTTAAAGGATCCTCTTGGGATCCTGTACAGGTCCTGTGCAGGATTCCATACAGGATCCCGTACGGGATTTTGGGACAGGGTTCCTGTGCAGGTTCCGATGCAGGAACCTTAGTTATCAAAGATTTCTGTAAAGGTTTCTGTACAGGAACACTTGCAGGATCCAGTACAGGAAACTTTGTAAAGGTTCCTGTACAGGAACCTTTGTAGTTTTGTAAACTGCAGGTACTTAAGTGTAAAGGATCCTGTGAGGAACCCTTAAAGGATCCTACACGGTTTCCTCAATTAATTTATTTATATTTTTAACTCCTGCGCAGTAGTTTTCTATGAGTTTCTCGAATGCGCAATACATTTTTCTGTCCAACATTGATATACGAGCCTAACATATTAAAATATGAAGTCTATAAGGCATTTTAGGTGTAATGTCCTAAGTTGAAATTTCAACTTCTTGAAAAAAATTGAAACTCGGGGAATTTGTTGTTCTATCAAGTAGAAATGTGCCCCAAAAAATATTTTTGACTTTTTCGAAAATTTGAAGGGGGTAGAGGGGGGCCAATTTGACCAATTTTGCTAACACCGGCTACTTAGTGAATTTTTTCTGAACGTACTTTTAATGAAAAAAATTTTTCAGAATATGTTTCGTAAAGGTTTTTTCGTCCTCTTTTCAATGGTGAATTTTATTTTTTAATATTTTAAAAATTTATCCCAATTTTTGATAATTAATATTTAAAATTCAATTTCCCAAAAAAGGGTCCGTTTTATTTGAAAATAAATTATTGCAAACGAAAGCTGAGGTTTTTTCCTATGCGCATGTAAATTTTCAGAATGCCCTTTTTTTGTTTTTGAGTTATTAAATTTCAAAGAATAAATTGCTGCGCGCAGCGTCGCGGGCACCTCGCATCACGCTGTGTGATCGGAATCGGAATGTGGAATCTGAATATTACAAGTGGAATCGGAATGTGGAATCTGAATATTGAAAGTGGAATCGGAATGTGGAATCTGAATATTGAAAGTATAATCTGAAAGTGGAATCTGAATATTGAAAGTGGAATCGGAATGTGGAATCTGAATATTGCAAGTGGAATCGGAATGTGGAATCTGAATATTGAAAGTGAAATCGGAATGTGGAATCTGAATATTGAAAGTGGAATCGGAATGTGGAATCTGAAAGTGGAATCGGAATGTGGAATCTGAATATTGAGAGTGCAATCGGAATGTGGAATCTGAATATTGAGAGTGGAATTGGAATGTGGAATCTGAATGTGGAATCTCAATATTGAAAGTGGAATCTGAAAGTGGAATCTGAATATTGAAAGTGGAATCGGAATGTGGAATCTGAAAGTGGAATCGGAATGTGGAATCTGATTATTGAAAGTGGAATCGGAATGTGGAATCTGAATATTGAAAGTGGAATCTGAAAGTGGAATCGGAATGTGGAATCTAAATATTAAAAATGGAATCGGAATGTGGAATCTGAATATTGAAAGTGGAATCGAAATGTGGAATCTGAATATTGAAAATGGAATCGGAATGTGGAATCTGAATATTGAAAGTGGAATCGGAATGTGGAATATGAATGTGGAATCTCAATATTGAAAGTGGAATCTGCAAGTGCAATCTGAATATTGAAAGTGGAATCGGAATGTGGAATCTGAATATTACAAGTAGAATCGGAATGTGGAATCGGAATGTGGAATCTGAATATTGAAAGTGGAATCGGAATGTGGAATCTAAATATTGAAAGTGGAATCTGAATGTGGAATCTGAATATTGAAAGTGGAATCGGAATGTGGAATCTGAATATTGAGAGTGGAATCGGAATGTGGAATCTGAATATTGAGAGTGGAATCGGAATGTGGAATCTGAATATTGAAAGTGGAATCGGAATGTGGAATCTGAATATTGCAAGTGGAATCGGAATGTGGAATCTGAATATTGAAAGTGGAATCGGAATGTGGAATCTGAATATTGAAAGTGGATTCGGAATGTGGAATCTGAATATTGAAAGTGAAATCTGAATGTGGAATCTGAATATTGAAAGTGGAATCGGAATGTGGAATCTGAATATTGAGAGTGGAATCGGAATGTGGAATCTGAATATTGAAAGTGGAATCGGAATGTGGAATCTGAATATTAAGAGTGGAATCGGAATGTGGAATCTGAATATTGAAAATGGAATCGGAATGTGGAATCTGAATATTGAAAGTGAAATCGGAATGTGGAATATGAATGTGGAATCTCAATATTGAAAGTGGAATATGAAAGTGGAATCTGAATATTGAAAGTGGAATCGGAATGTAGAATCTGAATATTGCAAGTGGAATCGGAATGTGGAATCTGAATATTGAAAGTGGAATCGGAATGTGGAATCTGAATATTGAAAGTGGAATCGGAATGTGGAATCTGAATATTGAAAGTGGAATCTGAATGTGGAATCTGAATATTGAAAGTGGAATCGGAATGTGGAATCAGAAAGTGGAATCGGAATGTGGAATCTGATTATTGAAAGTGGAATCGGAATGTGGAATCTGAATATTGAAAGTGGAATCTGAAAGTGGAATCGGAATGTGGAATCTGAATATTGAAAGTGGAATCGGAATGTGGAATCTGAATATTGAAAGTGGAATCAGAATGTGGAATCTGAATATTGAAAGTGGAATCGGAATGTGGAATCTGAATATTGAAAGTGGTATCGGAATGTGGAATCGGAATGCGAAATCTGAATATTGAAAGTGGAATCTGAAAGTGGAATCTGAATATTGAAAGTGGAATCGGAATGTGCAATCTGAAAGTGGAATCGGAATGTGCAATCTGAAAGTGGAATCGGAATGTGGAATCTGATTATTGAAAGTGGAATCGGAATGTGGAATCTGAATATTGAAAGTGGAATCTGAAAGTGGAATCGGAATGTGGAATCTGAAAATTAAAAATGGAATCGGAATGTGGAATCTGAATATTGAAAGTGGAATCGGAATGTGGAATCTGAATATTGAAAATGGAATCGGAATGTGGAATCTGAATATTGAAAGTGGAATCGGAATGTGGAATCTGAATATTGAAAGTAGAATCGGAATGTGGAATCTGAATATTGAAAGTGGAATCGGAATGTGGAATCTGAATATTGAGAGTGGAATTGGAATGTGGAATCTGAATGTGGAATCTCAATATTGAAAGTGGAATCTGAATATTGAAAGTGGAATCGGAATGTGGAATCTGAATATTGAAAGTGGAATCGGAATGTGGAATCTGAAAGTGGAATCGGAATGTGGAATCTGAATATTGAAAGTGGAATCTGAATGTGGAATCTGAATATTGAAAGTGGAATCTGAATATGGAATCTGAATGTGGAATCTGAATATTGAAAATGGAATCGGAATGTGGAATCTGAATATTGAAAGTGGAATCGGAATGTGGAATCTGAAAGTGGAATCTGAAAGTGGAATCGGAATGTGGAATCTGAATATTGAAAGTGGAATCTGAATGTGGAATCTGAATGTGGAATCTGAATATTGCAAGTGGAATCGGAATGTGGAATCTGAATATTGAAAGTGGAATCGGAATGTGGAATCTTAATATTGAAAGTGGAATCGGAATGTGGAATCTGAAAGTGGAATCGGAATGTGGAATCTGAATATTGAAAGTGGAATCTGAAAGTGGAATCGGAATGTGGAATCTGAATATTGAAAGTGGAATCGGAATGTGGAATCTGAATATTGAAAGTGGAATCGGAATGTGGAATCTGAATATTGAAAGTGGAATCGGAATGTGGAATCTGAATATTGAAAGTGGTATCGGAATGTGGAATCGGAATGCGAAATCTGAATATTGAAAGTGGAATCTGAAAGTGGAATCTGAATATTGAAAGTGGAATCGGAATGTGCAATCTGAAAGTGGAATCGGAATGTGGAATCTGATTATTGAAAGTGGAATCGGAATGTGGAATCTGAATATTGAAAGTGGAATCTGAAAGTGGAATCGGAATGTGGAATCTGAATATTAAAAATGGAATCGGAATGTGGAATCTGAATATTGAAAGTGGAATCGGAATGTGGAATCTGAATATTGAAAATGGAATCGGAATGTGGAATCTGAAAGTGGAATCTGAAAGTGGAATCGGAATGTGGAATCTGAAAGTGGAATCGGAATGTGTAATCTGAATATTGAAAGTGGAATCTGAATGTGGAATCTGAATATTGAAAGTGGAATCTGAATGTGGAATCTGAATGTGGAATCTGAATATTGAAAATGGAATCGGAATGTGGAATCTGAATATTGAAAGTGGAATCGGAATGTGGAATCTGAAAGTGGAATCTGAAAGTGGAATCGGAATGTGGAATCTGAATATTGAAAGTGGAATCGGAATGTGGAATCTGAAAGTGGAATCGGAATGTGGAATCTGAATATTGAAAGTGGAATCTGAATGTGGAATCTGAATATTGCAAGTGGAATCGGAATGTGGAATCTGAATATTGAAAGTGGAATCGGAATGTGGAATCTGAATATTGAAAGTGGAATCGGAATGTGGAATCTGAATATTGAAAGTGGAATCTGAAAGTGGAATCGGAATGTGGAATCTGAATATTGAAAGTGGAATCTGAATGTGGAATCTGAATGTGGAATCTGAATATTGCAAAGTGGAATCGGAATGTGGAATCTGAATATTGAAAGTGGAATGGGAATGTGGAATCTGAATATTGAAAGTGGAATCGGAATGTGGAATCTGAATATTGAAAGTGGAATCTGAAAGTGGAATCGGAATGTGGAATCTGAATATTGAAAGTGGAATCGGAATGTGGAATCTGAATATTGAAAGTGGAATCAGAATGTGGAATCTGAATATTGAAAGTGGAATCGGAATGTGGAATCTGAATATTGAAAGTGGAATCGGAATGTGGAATCTGAATATTGAAAGTGGTATCGGAATGTGGAATCGGAATGCGAAATCTGAATATTGAAAGTGGAATCTGAATATTGAAAGTGGTATCGGAATGTGGAATCGGAATGCGAAATCTGAATATTGAAAGTGGAATCTGAAAGTGGAATCTGAATATTAAAAGTGGAATCGGAATGTGGAATCTGAAAGTTGAATCGGAATGTGGAATCGGAAAGTGGAATCTGATTATTGAAAGTGGAATCGGAATATGGAATCTGAATATTGAAAGTGGAATCTGAATGTGGAATCTGAATATTGCAAGTGGAATCGGAATGTGGAATCTGAATATTGAAAGTTTAATCGGAATGTGGAATCTGAATATTGAAAGTGGAATCGTAATGTGGAATCTGAAATGTAAATCTGAATGTGGAATCTAAATATTAAAAATGGAATTTGAAAGTGGAATCGGAATGTGGAATCTGAATATTGAAAGTGGAATCGGAATGTGGAATCTGAATATTGAAAGTGGAATCTGAATATGGAATCTGAATGTGGAATCTGAATATTGAAAATGGAATCGGAATGTGGAATCTGAATATTGAAAGTGGAATCGGAATGTGGAATCTGAAAGTGGAATCTGAAAGTGGAATCGGAATGTGGAATCTGAATATTGAAAGTGGAATCTGAATGTGGAATCTGAATATTAAAAGTGGAATCTGAATATTGAAAGTGGAATCGGAATGTGGAATCTGAATATTGAAAGTTGAATCGGAATGTGGAATCTGAAAGGGGAAATCTGAATGTGGAATCTAAATATTGAAAGTGGAATCTGAAAGTGGAATCGGAATGTGGAATCTGAATATTGAAAGTGGAATCGGAATGTGGAATCTGAATATTGAAAGTGGTATCGGAATGTGGAATCGGAATGCGAAATCTGAATATTGAAAGTGGAATCTGAATATTGAAAGTGGAATCTGAATATTGAAAGTGGTATCGGAATGTGGAATCGGAATGCGAAATCTGAATATTGAAAGTGGAATCTGAAAGTGGAATCTGAATATTAAAAGTGGAATCGGAATGTGGAATCTGAATATTGAAAGTGGAATCGGAATGTGGAATCTGAAAGTGGAATCGGAATGTGGAATCTGATTATTGAAAGTGGAATCGGAATGTGGAATCTGAATATTGAAAGTGGAATCTGAATGTGGAATCTGAGTGTGGAATCTGAATATTGCAAGTGGAATCGGAATGTGGAATCTGAATATTGAAAGTGGAATCGGAATGTGGAATCTGAATATTGAAAGTGGAATCGGAATGTGGAATCTGAATATTGAAAGTAAATCTGAATGTGGAATCTAAATATTGAAAATGGAATTTGAAAGTGGAATCGGAATGTGGAATCTGAATATTGAAAGTGGAATCGGAATGTGGAATCTGAATATTGAAAGTGAAATCGGAATGTGGAATCTGAATATTGAATGTGGAATCGGAATGTGGAATCTGAATATTGAAAGTGGAATCGGAATGTGGAATCTGAATATTGAAAGTGGTATCGGAATGTGGAATCGGAATGCGAAATCTGAATATTGAAAGTGGAATCTGAATATTGAAAGTGGTATCGGAATGTGGAATCGGAATGCGAAATCTGAATATTGAAAGTGGAATCTGAAAGTGGAATCTGAATATTAAAAGTGGAATCGGAATGTGGAATCTGAAAGTTGAATCGGAATGTGGAATCGGAAAGTGGAATCTGATTATTGAAAGTGGAATCGGAATATGGAATCTGAATATTGAAAGTGGAATCTGAATGTGGAATCTGAATATTGCAAGTGGAATCGGAATGTGGAATCTGAATATTGAAAGTTTAATCGGAATGTGGAATCTGAATATTGAAAGTGGAATCGTAATGTGGAATCTGAAATGTAAATCTGAATGTGGAATCTAAATATTAAAAATGGAATTTGAAAGTGGAATCGGAATGTGGAATCTGAATATTGAAAGTGGAATCGGAATGTGGAATCTGAATATTGAAAGTGGAATCTGAATATGGAATCTGAATGTGGAATCTGAATATTGAAAATGGAATCGGAATGTGGAATCTGAATATTGAAAGTGGAATCGGAATGTGGAATCTGAAAGTGGAATCTGAAAGTGGAATCGGAATGTGGAATCTGAATATTGAAAGTGGAATCTGAATGTGGAATCTGAATATTAAAAGTGGAATCTGAATATTGAAAGTGGAATCGGAATGTGGAATCTGAATATTGAAAGTTGAATCGGAATGTGGAATCTGAAAGGGAAATCTGAATGTGGAATCTAAATATTGAAAATGGAATTTGAAAGTGGAATCGGAATGTGGAATCTGAATATTGAAAGTGGAATCGGAATGTGGAATCTGAATATTGAAAGTGGTATCGGAATGTGGAATCGGAATGCGAAATCTGAATATTGAAAGTGGAATCTGAATATTGAAAGTGGAATCTGAATATTGAAAGTGGTATCGGAATGTGGAATCGGAATGCGAAATCTGAATATTGAAAGTGGAATCTGAAAGTGGAATCTGAATATTAAAAGTGGAATCGGAATGTGGAATCTGAAAGTTGAATCGGAATGTGGAATCTGAAAGTGGAATCGGAATGTGGAATCTGATTATTGAAAGTGGAATCGGAATGTGGAATCTGAATATTGAAAGTGGAATCTGAATGTGGAATCTGAGTGTGGAATCTGAATATTGCAAGTGGAATCGGAATGTGGAATCTGAATATTGAAAGTGGAATCGGAATGTGGAATCTGAATATTGAAAGTGGAATCGGAATGTGGAATCTGAAAGGTAAATCTGAATGTGGAATCTAAATATTGAAAATGGAATTTGAAAGTGGAATCGGAATGTGGAATCTGAATATTGAAAGTGGAATCGGAATGTGGAATCTGAATATTGAAAGTGAAATCGGAATGTGGAATCTGAATATTGAATGTGGAATCGGAATGTGGAATCTGAATATTGAAAGTGGTATCGGAATGTGGAATCGGAATGCGAAATCTGAATATTGAAAGTGGAATCGGAATGTGGAATCTGAATATTAAAAGTGGAATCTGATTGTGGAATCTGAAAAAGTTACGTAATCGACCCCGGAATCAAATTATGTTCTGTTGCCGATGTTACTAACCGATCACAGATGATTTGAGAGAATATTTTTGCAACACAATTAACAATTGTGATAGGTCTGTAATTTTCAGGGTTTTCCACACTGACCTTCTTATAGAGCATAAATATGGACAGTTTGCCCCAGGCCTTTGGGGTTGTCTCTAGTGATGCACTTCGAGCGAGTCTCGTCTTGAAAAACCGAGAATCTCACGAGAAAAACAATGAAAACAATTGAATGTTATATTTTCATCTCTTTTCTTTTATGAAAGGACTGAGTCTCGTCGTGCATCACTACTTGTCTCCGTCTCTCAAATTAAATTAAAAAAGTAGTGAATATATAAAATCCAGTCTTGCGGTAGAGTTATGTAAAATTTGTAGCTTATTTCGTCGACTTCGGGAACCTTACCATTTTTACATTTGGACAAAGAAAACAAAAAATCTATTATCTGTACATCTGTCCAAAGTAGGGTGGAATCTTCTTGTAGTTGCAGAGTTCAATGAATTATTTGCTGAGAACGGGTAGCTATTATAGATGAAATTTGGACATTCAGATAAATCAACATTAGAAATTCGCGAATAAGTCATTCTTCTTTAGTTTACAATTTTTTAAAATTGACCAGAATGTTTACAATATTCTTAAGTTTATTGAACAATTCCTTGCGATAACAATTCCTCTTAGCAAATAGTAATTTACTTATTTCACTCTTTTTGAATGAAAAAACCTCTTTATAATGAGAAGAAAAATTATTATTTTTCGTTGACTTCAATGCAGATCGAAGTTGTTGTTTTGCGACTTTACATTCTATGTCAAACCAAGGTTTATTACTATCACGAGTAGAACTTACACTCTCACGTATCATATTTAGGTCTCCCGCCACACGCAACATAACATCAATTAAGATATCATTCAAGCCCTCCACATCCTGACATATGTCTGCCACCTCCCCCCTCCATGCCATATGATTAACAAAAATATCTGCCTTTTTAAAATAAAAAAATACTTTTTTTCTTGGGGAAAGCAACTGACAGTTATTTACATTATCAAAATCAGAAGATAAAAACAAAAGAACTGGCAGGTGGTCAGAGAGAGTGGGGATGTGCAGGACTTGCAAATCCCGATACACAAACAAGCCATCGAGAGAACACCAAACCAAGTCTATAACACTCTGCCCTTGCACCCCTACAAAAATATAATTTGCGGGATTGTCACCCTATGAGCGACCATTTAACAAGACAAAATTACATATTTTCATACAATCGACCAGTAGTTTGCCTCTAAAATTTACAACTTTATCAAAAGAATTTCTATTTCCACTAAAAAATGATGAATTCAAAATTTGAGGGTGCAGTTTATTTAATAACCCAACTCTACTATTAAAATCTCCCCCTAGAATAACAGGTAAACAAGATTAATGTTCACTGGCAGAAATTGGAGTTCTAGTAAAATCGTCGAGATAAGAATAAAAATCAATGAGTGAAGAGAAATAGGTTAGTCCTAAAATAAAACAGTTAAAACGAGACTGGAATTTAGCTATGATATGAGAGGTACATTTGATAAAAATTCCACCTTATAAAAATTATTGTTATATTTAAGCAACAAACCACCCTTAGCTCTGCTAATCATATTTGTCCTAAGAGCAGGAGCAACAAGCGACGCAAAGTTGGACGAACTATGAAACTTTAAATCATTACACAGCCACACAAAAAAATACCCGAGTTGGGTAATGAGACTACCCATTCCTTATGTATTTTGATGAGCTGAAAACGAATCTGAAGTCTGTTTTGCTCCATCAGGTCTCAGTTTTGACATAACCTTAAAAAACATAGCGGATTTTATGTGACAGACAAACTTTTTTAAATAACGAGGGATTTGCTTGAATCTTGTTACTCGGGGGTTTTTGGGGTCGCTGATTACGAATTTTAAGTCAGACTTTTAAAATTTAAAATGGATGATCCAGTATGGCGGACAAATTTTTAAAAATTTTTTGGATTTTTATGAAACTTGGTATCTGGGGGTTTTTGGGGTCGCTGATTACGAATTTCATGTCAAATTTTTATAATCCAAAATGTCGGGTCCAATATGGCTGACCAATATTTTAAAAATAGACCATGAACATTCCAAAAATTATTCTTGGTTGAGTAGGTATGTCAGGAGAAATGGTAGATGGTAATGAATACAACTTAAGATCGTAGTCATATTGTTGCTATGAAGTCGTCTGCAAATCCGGATGTTCAGAAGAACCTGGTTTTGTAACTGCTGGTGTCTCCAAAATGGATGATTTATTCGATTTTAAAAAAGAGTTAATTCTTTTATTAGAGTTCAGAACTTTTGGGTCCACGAATGTTAACTTAGAACCACGGCCACATTTTTTCTTAATTTTTTCTGGGTTTTGTAGGACCTGGTGTCTCATAAGATGAATCTGACTCACCTTCTATAGAAATCGAATTGAATTGCATATTTTTCGCCAGTAATGAGTTAATTTGACTCTCGGAAACTAAGGTGTCGTCGACGAAAATCTTAGAATCTCTAAAATCATCAATGTAATAAGCTTCCTTAAGCTTGCGAACTTTCTCCAAAAGTCCACGGCGTATGTCTCTCTCTTCGGCAGAACGATCATTTGCAATGACAAAACTCATAGCTTTGAAGTCACTAACCTTTAAAAAAACACTTTTTACTTACCTTGCAACGATAAATTTAATCAAAACTGGGCGACTTCCGATTATTTTACCTTACCTGAAAACATCTTCGATAGCAAGATCAGGAATTTGAAAACCAATTTTAGAAAAAATGTCTAGAACCGAGTCAAGAAGATTGGCGTTAATTCTTTCTGTGTCTTCCAATTTGAATTGAATTATATTTTTCGCTCTGTCTCTCTTTTCCATAATTCTCATCTTTCTGTTTCAATCGGCTATTTTCCCTTCGAGGTCATTCACCTTTTCACCAAGAGAATCAATATTCAGTCGAATCTCTGATCGCAAGTCTTTGTGAGATTGTGTGAGAGTGTTAATCGATGAAAATAATTGATTCCATCTCTGTTCATCCGAAAGAGAACCAGCGGTCGAACTCATTGTTTATATTCAGCGAAAGGAATAACAACTCAATGAAAAATATAAAGTTGAGAATATAAAATAAATTAAATTTGAAAAGTTTTTCCGAAAAATACTCAAACTTCACTTCTTGACAAAAAGTCACTGTTATTCCTCCAAAATATAAATGAGTCCAAAAAAACGTAAAGATTTAAAATCACACACAAAAAAAATCACATAAAACATCCTTAAAAGAGATTTTGGTTTATATTTATAAATTAAGTCCAAGTAAAAACGATATAAATAATTTTTTTATATAGGAAAACTGAAAACCGTATTAAACATTACCTATTTGAAATTCAAGAAAAAATAATAAATAGTTATAATTAACTGTTTCAGTTGAAAAATACTACTAGTTAAATCACGGACCGACATTTTATTATCAAATCAGTTATTTTTAACTAATTCAAATGCAGAAAATAATATTTGTTAATTCGTGTGAATTACCTAATAAAATAAAATTTTTTCATTTCTTCACAGACATTTTCCGTTTTTCCAATAATAATTTCAATAATTCTAAAATTCTTGCAATTAGATAATATTGGGATAATATTGTAATATTTTGGCGTTAAAATCTTAATCATACTATTACAAAAGTTTACATTTGTTTACGATCACCTTAGAAATGATTATTAACTTTAAACATATTTTTACCTCGTACAGTTTTATAGCTATTCAAACTTGAAAAGTGTCCGACTACTGTCTGGTTTACCCTACATACATATATTAAAATTTTTATGATTATTTCTGGAATTCTTGATGTCAATAACAACTATTTAGGCTAAAATTTTGAAGTTTCAAGCAATGTACAGACGGACGTCTGATTTTATTAATAAGGATAATAAAATTATTATTGTTTTATTTTTATAATTTTTGTATTTTCAAAAGTCGAATGAAAAAGACGTCTTTTAAACGTCGTGTAACGACGTAACGACGTGTAACGTTCAAGACATAGAACATGTACAGGACATCTTACAGATGTTTTTTGTACAAGTTCAAAAGACGTCCGCAAAAAGATATTCTTTAGACGTCCTTTAAACAAGTGTGCCCACTGGGTGTTCTTCTCTTTTTAGTATTTTTAATCGCGGATAATTAAATTTTTTTTCTTTCTAAACTAGTGAGAAAAAGATTTTTTGCTGCTGCAGAATAAAATTTATTTCGAGGTATGAATTAATTTTTTACCATTAGGTAATAAAAAAGTCTTCCTAAACCTGGTCAGGAAAAAATTTAATTTCTTTTTATTTAAATTTTGAATAGGCGAATTTACCTCAGACCTCTATTCCACAGGAACTACCAAAATTTTAAAAGAATCTATTATTCTGAATTGACTTCACAAAAATATGAAACGCGTATTCAAAAGAATCAGAATCTGTAAATCAGTAAAAATTTCTATTCCACTGAATTGACTCACTACCACTCAAGATGCCAGTAGAAAGTGAGGTTAGGTTTCAAAACTTGACGTTAAACATTGAATGCATGAAAATTTCTTTGAGTAAAAGCATTTTACATTTTATCGTAAGCACTTTGCGTTTTATAACCATATATTCACTAGTTTTAATATTTAATAGTTTAGCACACAAATCACAAGAAATTCACACGACGCGAAACATAACTGTAACTGCGTTTTATTTTTAGACAATAATTAGAGGACCTCCTACAGACAATTGGAATGATTAGGCTTTTCAAATTTTTTGTCAAAAGTTGTATTCCTTTTAATGCGCTCCAAAACTTCGAAGCAGTCAATTGAGAAGAATAAATATTTCATATTTACTCGTCGAACATTCTAATCTTTTAAATTGACTACCTAGAATCGTTAGAAGTCTATCCAGTCAATTCAAAAGAATAGAACTCCTTATTTTTTTCAAGAACTGTTAATACCATTAAACTTTGCGCATTAAGAAAAATAGAAAATTTGGATCCTTTTCTATCTGCAAATCGACGTGAGCAATAGAGAAGAATTAATTTTTCTGAAATTTTGATGGTTCCCGTGGAATAGAGCTTCGAGGTAAATTCGCATATATATATTATTATTTTAACTCACGAAAAAAATTTGTTCGTGTTGATACGTGTTTTTTGCGTGTGTAGAAATAGTGTCGGGATATAAGGCATTAGTTTCACGCATTAGATTTTCAGTTATAATTCATCCTGTGTCTGTGACTAATGTTAGTTAACAAAGATCACAAGAAAGTTAAAGTGAGTGGACTTTTGAAAAGTATTAAAAGAATTAACATTTTACTAAAATTTCGTCAAGATATTAAGTTCGTGACTGTAAATTTACGAAAACTTAAACTAATCGAAAAAGAAGAAGAAAAGGAAGAAAAAATGGATTTCAAGAAAATCAACAATGTGGCAAAAATGTTACCTCCAATTAAATCTATGAAATCATTGAATGTCGGTGCAGTGCTTTATGTTTCAAATTTAAGAATTATTGACACACGATATGGACAAAAAGTTATTTTTGAGGTTGATAACCAATATATTATATTTTTACCACAAAGGATGTTAACTTCAATCATTAAACGCAAAATGGCATATTTACAACGAAATCATTTAATACTTTCTACAACATATAAGTTAAGTGCATCTTTTACTAAGCAAGTTGTTGTTGGTATTGCTGCAGAAAATTTGAAAAATTTATCATTACAAGTACATTTAAATAGTAGCCATCCTCGAACAACCATAGCCTTATCAGTAGATAAATGGGATTTTATGCAAAGCTATTTCGCGGAAGTGATTAAGTTCTTCGAACAAGAAATGGACCAGAAAATTGTTCAAACGGGTGATTTAATAATAAAATTTTCAATTTCACAACCATTTTCAATTAGTGCATCTACTTTTGAAACTTAAAAAAATTTAATGGACTGTATTCAACAAAGTAAACTGGATTCTGAAATTGTATCAGTGCAATATGGTGTATACAGTATTACTCAAATTCTTGGACAAATAGTGTTTAAGAAAACTGCTCTGGACGTAAAAACTGTTGAAAATTGTATCAGGAAAAACTTTAGTTTAATAAAAGGAGCTTTAATTAATGGAAATCATTATTCTGTTAATTTTGCTCGATTGTTTTCTGATCTTTGTACATTTCATTTAGAAAAATTATGTGAACAAGTTGTAAAAGTTGTAAAAGAAAAAACAAGTGTACTGATGTTCTTAATAGTAATAATAATAAATTGTGAAAAAAGAGACTAATTTTTATTTGATTATTTCTATTATTTTGCTATAAAAAAATTATTTTCAGGTTTAAGGAAGAGGATATGGAAAAAATGTTAAGACATTTATAATTTTATTTAAAAAAATGAATTTTCATTTTATTAATTTCTTTACACAGAATTTATCCAACTATTGTAAGAATTATCAAAACCGTTAGGTTTTGATACAATTTGATACAATTTGATACAATTTGATACAATTCACATACAATTTATTTCCTCGTTTCTTAATTACTTTTTCAACTAAATAAATATATGGATTATTGGCTGGATTAAGTTCTTTTTGATAAAAACTACCAGATAAAGGATTATTTTGATAATCTTTTAACATGTAAGTTGATGGTTGAGTATTATTTACATGGTAAATGGTAAAGACTTCTGTTGTCCAATTTGGTGTATAGCCTTTTTCAAAAATATGTTTTAATTTACTGATGCGTACCTTATCATCAATTTTCAATTTTATTTTAACAGTCGAGTTTACAGCAAATTTTTTATATACATTGAATAAGATTTTAAGTTTATTTTTTCACTTACATTTGATGGTTTTATTTTAATAGTACGATGCACAGTATTATTATAAGAGGAAATTAAATCTTGTAAAATATCCAACCATTTATGAGTACCTTGTAAGCTAAATTGCAACCACATTTTATTTTTTAAAGTACGATTAAATCGTTCAAAAATTAATGCTTTCAAATTACTAAACGCAGAGTACATATTTATTTTAAAATTTTTTATGAGGTTTTTAAAATATGAATTGTAAAATTATTTTCCTTGACCCACATGTAAATTTTTGAGCACACGACCTTGTTTTAACACTGACTTCATTGCAGCTGCAACATTTTCACCAGTTTTATTCTTAACAGAAACAGCCCAAGCAAATTTAGAAAAATTATCAATGACAGTTAAGACATAGTTAAATCCCTTGTTTTGTTTAGAATATTGCAACATTTCCACAAGATCAGCTTGCCACGTTTCATCGATTGCACGGATATCGCGTCTAGAATAATTTCTTCTAGCTGGTCTGTGCAGTTCTTTAACTAGATCTAATTTTTCATTATTCATTTTTCTTTGCAAGTGCTAATATTCTTTAATCTAATTCCAAAATATTATCAGTGTTTAGATTCACTAATCTATCTAGTTCCAAATAGTTTATTTGAAAAGTTTTATAAAATTCATTAATAATTTCCGATTCTTGACTTTGAATCATAAGGGTAGTGTCTTCAATTTGTTGTTTTAAACTTTGTATGATATTAAAATTATCAAGTACCACTTTTGTAATAAATTTTGTACTAAGTCTAAGTTCACTGCATTACTTTTACTTGATGCTTCTGCTACATTCCGTGATTGTCTGTATTCAATATAATGTAATGTAATATAATATAATATAATGTAATGTCCGTCAGATGTAACCTTGAAACCAATACCGGGAGGTCTACGTATCGAATTGTCAGTTTTCTTAAAAGAACGTCCAAATACATCGAGAGACATTGTTGCACTAATACACCTTGCAGTCAGCAGTCACTTGATAAGTACATAAAATTAAGATCCTACTTTATTTTTCCCTGAATTTTATCAATTCTATTCTCTAAATGAGAAATAATATCAGAATTTATACGCACAGAATTTTTTAAATCTGATATGTCTTCTTCAAAGTTTCTAAAACATTGTTTATTAATCTTAAATTCTAAACGTCTAATTAATTGGAGCGTCTCAGTAATTTGTTTTCTTAAAATTGATAAATTGTTATACGTTTTTTCCATGTCTTTTTCTAATAAATTTTTAACCAACTCTAAAGTTACATCATCCTTTGCTTCAAATACTTTACTTTTATTAAAAGAACGTCCAAACACGTCGAGAGACATTGTTTCATCTGATTTTTTAATAAATAATGTTGGCTTCTCGTAGTTCTTTAATAATGAATAAAATTCCATTTGAATGACTTGAATTTCCCGCTCTTTCAGAGGCTAATATTAAACGTAACCGATCGATTAATTCATTTGGATCATCCCAGTATACATAGTCAAATTTACTTCCTTCGTTTGCCAACATGTATGGTAGTATAACGTTTCCACCTGAAGTACTTTGTCTTTTACCACTACTTTTTCTTGAAGTAAAAATTAATTTTTCAATATATTGTTTAAATTTAAACGATTTATTCTCGCGAATATCACCATCAGCTACATAGTGTTTTCTATGAGCATTGGTTAAGAGAATTATTGTCTTGAAATTTGCAAGATCCTCTTTATTTACCATAGACTCATTTGGCACTTTTTTAAAAATAAGCTCAAGTAATCCGAAACTATTAGCAAAATTTGAATCACCAATATGAATATAATTCTGATCAAAACTTATTGCAGAATCACCAATCATTATTATATCTTTCGATAATTTACGTGCACCATACACATTGTCAAGCTCCTTATTTCTTTTATTCAACGTTATCAAATATTTTTTTCGTTTTCTCTTCTAGTACTGGTGAAAAAGACGCTGATGGAAAATGTTGTTCTTGTTTAGAAGATGAATTTTCTAAAAGTTGCGTTGGATCCTCGTCAAATGTCACCGATTTAAATGATTCTTTATTTATATTATAATCATCATCATCATTGTCAGAACATATCTCTTTTTCGTATCATTTTTTATATTATCTCTTTTATTTGTGTCCACAGTTTTAAGTATTTCAATGTCATCAACCAGTTTCTCCAAAGAATTAACAATAGGTTTAAAAGTATCCCCTAGTGCCTGTTCAAATGACTCTTTATCTAATTTCAACAATTTATGTTTATGACGAATTGCCTGACTAGCTTTTGCTATGTGCTGCGCTATATCTTTCTGTTTGTGAATTTGTTGAATTTTCAAGGATGATGACATCTTGATTCAGTCAGGTCTCAAGTATTAATAATCAAAGAGGCTATGTAAAAATTCTTTTAAGTATCAGACATTTTTATAAAACAATCAAAACCTTTTCTATATCTACCACAATTTAATTCACTATCCTTGTCAATAACAACAAAACCATATTTATCACTGTTCCAACAATGTGAACACAATTCTCGAAATTTGTTATACAACATATCTGTGTTTACATGATCTTCAAATATGTGTTTTAGATTTAAATCATCCTGCTTGAAAATTATCAAAAAATTCACATTATCGCGAATTTAATGTTTTAAATTCTTATATAAGTTTGACACAAATAAAAACAATCAATGAGTCTATGACGACCCATAGAAAAAAATTCGCGTATTTTGTTTTGCTTATCACAGGCAATATCGTCAAATACAATTGTAGAATTTGGTTGTGCTTCCTTCGGTTAAATAACTTCATCATGTTCTTTAAATGGAAAATACCTAATGCCATCAACTAGTTGAAGAGTTTTCTCTAAAAATTTATATTTTGGTTGACTTAATGACTTTGAGAAAGATGTAGACATTTTTAAAGCGAAGTCCATTAGGATGTAAAAGTAAGGCGAGTAACGCATTTGTTTTTCCACAATTGGATGGTCCACAGAAAATTGCACGTACGGTATTTGGCAGTAAATTTCCATGACAGTAAAAGCTTTTAGACTTTTTATGTGTTACATTATCGAAATCTGTCACAGGAAGTTTTACATTTTGCGTTTTAAACTCCATCATTTGATCTGAACTGAGGTAAAAGTACATGGCTAAATACATGGGTTTTAATAGATATGTTGTCAGTTTATCGTAGGCTGCTGTGACAAGGTGATGTTGAAATGCTTGATACGTTCACGTAGGTTGTTTATGTATTGGTTGCATAACTTAATGATTGACACATTCACATAGAATGATTATGTATAGGCTGCATAACTTCACCACTGATAAATCTTCAAAAAGGAGAAGCGCAAAAAATAAAAAACAACATTCCAGTTTGGACCATTAACATGAACTGACCCAGACTGCTATAAATATCTTGCTTTTATACATTTTCTCCTTCAGTCTTCAAAAGAATGCCAAACGATTAGTATTAACATGTGTGTAAAGAAAAAATCAATCAGTACTAAAAGATCTGTCAAACGTGGAAGAGGCATCTTCAATAGAATTATTAACAAATTACCTATTGAATTGCATGTTCCTGGTTATTAGTATTGTGGACCTGGAACTAAATTAGCAAAACGATTGGCACGTGGTGATCCTGGTATCAATATACTAGATCAAGCTTGCAAAGAGCACGATATTGCTTATTCTCAAAATAGAAATAACGTTGAGAATAGACACGCAGCAAAAAATCTATTGTTCCTGGTAATGGTACCTCATCAGCTATTAAGTCAGCTCTAAAAGGGGCACGCATTGCTGTGAAAATCGTAGGCGGAAAAAACAAAGTAAAGCAACCTCGAATTTTACTAGTACCAAAAAAAGTTGGTGGTTTTTTACCATTTATTGTGCCGATTTTTGCTGGTCTCAGTGCAGTAGGGGCTCTATCAAACAGTGGAGTCCTTTGCTCTTGGTAAAGGGGTTTTCTTGAGGCCATATAAACAAAGATTAGGATTAGAATGTCCTGCAAAAAAAGCTAAAAAATGTAAATTACCACAACGAGCATTGACTAATCACGATTTACTCAAATCTGCTAAATTGTTAAAAATTCCTAACTTTTGAGGAGTTTTTATGCGTGATGATTTACCATTTATGGGACCATGTAAGAACGAAACAGCTATAGTTCATTTAGATAATAAAATAGTGCTGGCATTGGGTTGCCAATAAAAAATAATCAATGTTATTTTGATAGTTTTGGAAACCTTCGACCACCTACGGATCTTGTAAAATATCTTAGTGTTGATAATATCAAAAAGATATCAAAATTATGACACTTTTGTTTGTGGTCATTTCTGTTTAAAATTTCTCTGTAATCAACTTGAGTTAAAAAATGTATTTTCTCTGTTTAAATAAAGACTAGTAAAATTATATATCTTATTTTACATTGAACCCTCAAAATGAACGATTTATTAACGTTAACATTGTCTGGAAATTCTTCAATTTTAGAAGCACATTATTTTCCACCAATTGAATTGACTCCAAATAAAAATTATGTTCTTGGACTTGTTGAATTTCTAACCTTTAATTCGATTCCAAATGTAGACATTGGAAATAGGAAATTTTACGTTGGTGATGAAGAAATTACTTTACCAAAAGGTAGCTACGAAATTGATGACTTTCAACGCTATCCACAGCATGTTCTAAAACCAAAAGGAATTAATCTTGACATTAAACCAAATAATAACACATTAAGGAGTGAAATTTTGTGCAGTAGTGACATTGATTTTTAAAAACCAAATTCTATTGCACAATTATTAGGTTTTAGGCAACAAATACTGAAAGCCGACATATTCCATCAATCTGATTTACCAATGTCTATTCTGCCGTCCATTTAAAAAAGGCACTATCTACATTTTTTAAGCAAAATGAGTTTTTTATATGGCTGAATTCGTTACAAAAATCAAAAATTATCTGTGCAATCGAAAATTATAAATTTTACTTAGTCAAAATGTAAATTAGATTTTAATTGTAAAAATAAGCTAATTATCCATTTTTGTTGTAGATAGTGACGCTTTTAAAAGGAAAACGTCCCTATCTTAATTGTAAAATACTGATTTTTTAGCCGCTAAAAATGTGCACTATGTACATAGGCCGCCGCCATATGTATTTCCTTCAATTTTTAGTTTAAAATTTTGGACTATCTACTATTTTGCATATTATTATTTAAAATTATAAATTTATTTTTGCACCAATGAAAAGAGCGGATCCGATTTAGTTAAGAACAATAGGTTGATTTACAAAATTTTATTTTCATTAAGAGATATAAATGCAAACGCGTTTAGTTAAATATCTCGGTTCGAGTTAAAATGTAGATAGTGCCTTTTTTAAAAAGGACGGCAGTATTATAAAGCTAAATTCATTAAAAATTAAATGTAATATTACAACAGGTGCATATATTAATCATAAAAAGGTGCACACAATTCATGAATTTTTTCCCACTGTACCACCAGGATATAAGATAATTGAAATATCCTCTTAAGTTATTTACTTACCAGTTGCTGTCAAGACAATAAATCATATTCAATTGCATATCATTAATCAAGATGGGTATATTGTGAATTTTCATAGTGAAACTATTACTATAAGATTACACATTAAAAGGTTGTAAAAATAGAAGAATAAAATTATGGGTATTGTATTTCATCAAAAAGTTGGCTTTGGTTATTATATTAATAATAATAACTCTGTAGGATGTTAAAACAGATTCAGTTACAAATCTTCAGCTAAGGTGTTAACACCGCAGAACATTTAACTATTAAAGAGTCTAGGATTAAAAGTGATAGATCAGAAAAAGCAAAAAAGAAGGTGAAAATAAAAAGATTTAAATTTGTATGCACTTGCTTTGTTGGTTTCATCTATAGACATCTAATATTCTGTAAAAAATAAAAAAAATGGAGGACGACTTGCTAAGTATTGCAAAACCAATTGTTTATGATGAATCCATTGCTCATTATGAAATCCATGCTCATTTACCATATGCTTCATCAACATTCAATAATAGTGATGAAATTCGAATTGCTGTTCAAAATCAAGACCACTGTCTTCTACCAGGAAAAAGCTCACTTCATATACAAGAAAAATTAACAAAAGAAAATGGGACACCTGTCACCAATACTAGGCATATCATAAACGCCATCTGTCATTTATTTGAGGAAGCTCGTTATGAGCTAAATGCAGTGGAAATTGATAAAAACAAAAATGTCGATCTTACAAGTCTCATGAAATATTACATTTCAATTTATTGTACTCAAAGTAAATTTTTAGAAAATGCAGGTTGATTTCCCACATGCGATGCAAATACTCAATTAGCTGATAATAATGGTAATTTTGATATTTCAATTCCACTAAGCGTTACTTTTGATTTTGCTGAGGATTATCAAAAAATTATTGTAAAAGCAAAACATGAATTAATTTTAACAAAATCGAGAAATGATGTTAATGCAATTTCGCAAACTGCTGAGGAATCATGTGTGGACTGTTAAAACATCAACGCAATTAGAAAAACCTCGTTTTGTAATTCTAGGCTTTCAAACAAACCGAAAAAATGTAACAATGTATAATCTATAATGTATAATGTTTATAAGTCACAAAAAATCACTGCGATTTAATTCTATCCGTCGCTTGTAGTTATTTTATTGTAGTGTGTGTGTGTGTGTGTAAATTTTTGTAATATAAAACTGCTTTATAATTATTCTGATAAATATTTTATTAGATAGTAAGATTTTTTTAAGACAAAATGTATTTTTTAATGAAGAGAAAGAAAGAAGAAAATTTACTTTCCTTGTGTACTTAAATATGTAGGGGAGAGGGCCCTAAGGTGGTCACCCATCTTTTGAACGATTGTAGATTTCAAATGGACTTTTATATAAAGGTCAATAATATGGCGTTTGAAGTTTTGTCTTATTACCTAACTTCCTATCATAAAGTTTTTTTCATTTCATTAATAAAAAAAAGTTATGTCATTTTTTTAAAAAAGTTGAAAACTCGACTTTTAAAAAAGTGTCCCCAAGGTGGTCACCATAAGAAAATTCACTAAAAAGTTATAAAAAATGTAAAAAACGTATTATTAAGTTGTTTATTTAATATTAATTATTTTTCAGGATCACAGAAATATATTACATATTTTTTTCTGCACTTTGTCCTTTTGTCAAAAATGATACTTTTTGTGTATGTATTAGACAGGTAAAATTTTGAAAATAATTCTATTTCATTATTATTCATCATGAAACTTAAAAATTTATAAAATTCACATTCACAGTGATTCCACCCCTAGGGATCGTCGGACCTTGCAGCTGGTGAGGTGGTTTAAAGGCCTAATCGGAGAGTACCCCTGGACCCCGTTCTAGCCCTCGTTGGTTGTTTTCGGCGACCTGCTCCTCAGAAGGGAGGGACCGCCCAATAGACCAGCTCCACGGAGTAGAGGGATGAGAATGGTGAGGAAGCAACCTTTGTGCGATTAGAAATGATCACCACTGGAAGCGGAGGGGCGTACTGTCTGCGGGGCCCCAACTAAAAAGCGGTCCTCCAATCCAAGATTTTTCTGCCGTGTCGATGGATGAATGTCACTAGGGTTACCAAATCTGTCCTCACTACGGACTGACTGCCCGTCCGTTTGTCGGGATTGTACTGGTCAGTTAGTGATCCCATAAGGTTCGGGAGAGCGATCTGGCTGGGTTTCTGGCGGGCGGGCGAGCGGCTGGTCTTGGCGTGATGTGAACAGAGGTGTCTTAAACGGCGGCTCCGGAACACCAGGCGACCTTCCGGTGGTACTAGCCTTACTTCTGCAAGAGAGGACTCTCTTTTCCCTTGCTACTCATGGGACTTCAAATGGAGAATCAATTCAACAAATTAAATTTGGGTGACCAAAGGGTCTCAGTGGCTGCGCCTACAATCTCCTCGGAGGCTGTGGATATGACGGTATCGAACCCTGAGGTCGTGGATCAGTCCTCCCCTTCCTCATTGGCTGTTCCTTCGGGTCCTTCGGGATCTGATGGTAATGCGGTCTTAGGTGAGGGTGGAGACTCAGGGGCTGTAGAAAAGCCCATAACCAAAAGGAAGCGCCTTAACGGTTCTGAAAAGAAACGGTTAAGGAAAGAACGGTTTAAAGCCGGTGTAACCAACTCTGTTTCCTTGGATGTTGCTACTGGCTCGAAGAGAAAGAGTGGCCAGAATGCGTCACCTCTGGAAAAAGAGGGGGTAAAAAGACCATAGTGGGTCCAGCAGAGTACCAGGAGAGAGGAGTACAATGTTGGGCTAACAATGGCTCAAAGAGCAAATCCTCTTACGATGGTGGTCTGTAGCGAGGGCCATCCGGACGTGGCGCTTACAGATGAGCAGTTTGGACTTCTTAGGAAGACCGTTGTGACGCTCACCTGCAGAGAGCCGGTCGAAAGGTGACCGCGCTTTGAGGCTTCCTTCTGCAGAGGAGAATCTTTATCGCGTCCAACCCGGAGGCTAAGGAATAGCTGACGAAATGTGTGGCCTACCATGAGCCCTGGGAGGGAGCGAAGTTAAAGATTGGTGGGGTTGAAATGCTCCTAAGAATGGTAAAGTCTACTGCGTGGTTCCCGGGAGAAACGGCGGACGCGCGGGCGGTCTTGCAACATTTGGAGGCTTTCAACCCCACGTTGAAGACATCGACTTGGCGTATGCTGAATGTCAATGGGTCTCAGGTGGCCAACAGGGGTGACAAGAGTTTTCTTCTTGTTGTTCAAGTCCCTGAAAGTCAGGCGAGGGATATAGAGGCCCTCGAATTTAGGCCTCACTATCACTTCGGGAGGATAACCTTTAAGGTCACTGTCCCTGATCGTGATGGCTCAAACAATGTAGAGGTGGGTGAAGAGCAAACATAATTCACTGTTTGTAAGCTCACCGCTACTCAGATTAACTTGCATCATAGCAAAGGCGTCTCAGCAGTACTGATGAGGAGCTTGGCTAAGTTGCACACAGGCATCTCACTAATCCAAGAACCATGGTTAGTAAGAGGTGTCATTAGGGGGCTTGGTGGAGCTGGTGTAATCTGTTACAGGGACTGCAGAGCTGCCAAACCCAGGGCGTGCATTCTTACTAAAGGCGTTAACGCAACTCCACTATTGGATCTGTGCTCAGGTGACCTAATGGTGGTGGTAACTAACCTGGAGGGTATAGATAAGACGGTCGTTGGATCGGCATATTTTCCGTATGATAAAAAAAATAATCCGCTAATTGAAGTTTGTAGGTTGGTGGACTAATGTATGGAAAAGGGACTTCCTCTGCTGCTGGGCTGCGATGCAAACTCACAACATACGGTGTGGGGGACCTCAAAGGGCAGTCAGAGAGGACAGGAGCTTCTGGAATATTTAATCGGAACAGATCTAGATATTCTTAATAGGGGTTCGACCCCGACTTTTAGCAATGCGATTAGGCAGGAAGTGATTGATATCACTATCTGCTCCAAAAGCATTGTAAATAAGGTAAGAAGATGGAGAGTTTCTAATGAACCTTCACTTTCTGACCATTCACAGATAGTCTTCGAGGTGGAGTCTGCGGTCCGATCCGAATCTAAGTGGATTCGTAATCCCAGAAAGTCGGATTGGGCTAGCTACAACTCAGAACTTCGAAGGACACTTTCTGGTTTACCGGGTAAGATAAGAGATTGTCAAACCCTAGATGAGGCGGCCAATGATTTTACAAAGGCTATTATAGCAGCTTATGAAGGCAGTTTGCTAACAGGATCGTGAATGCCGAGAGGATCAGATGGGCCGCGGAATCTTTTAGTCCTTAAAAGTCTCCCGGGCCTGATGGCGTCTACCCTGTCCTCTTGCAAAGAGCGATGGACAAAGCTGTTGGGACATTGGTGAGGCTTGCGTGAGCGAGTCTGACTCTGGGATATGTCCTGACAGCGTGGAGGGGTACAAAAGTCGTATTCATACCTAAAGCAGGCAAGAACGGGTATGCCTCACCGAAGGATTTCCGTCCCATTAGCATTACATCCTTTATTCTAAAACTAGTTGAAAGGTTGGTGGATAGATATATTCGCAGTGAGATTTTGGAGCAGTTCCCGCTACAAAAGGATCAATGTGCGTATAGAGCAGGATGCTCTACGGAGACAGCTCTGGCGAGAGCAGTTGACCTAATTGATGGGCAACTACAGAGTCAGGGTTTTGCTGTAGGTGTTTTTATGGACATAGAAAGAGCTTTTAGTCAGGCCTCTCCGAAATCCATAAGTAGAGCTATGACAGCTTTTAATATTCCTACAGGAGTGGTTGATTAGACCTGTCACATGTTAAAAAACAGAAACCTCGTATCAACTAAAGGAGACTCAGTCCTGAAAGGGACAGTTAACTCTGGATGCCCCCAAGGAGGTGTTCTTTCACCCTTGCTCTGGTCCTTGGTGGTGGATGAACTACTGAGAACTCTGACCGAAGAAGGATACCATGTGATTGGGTTTGCGGATGACATTTTGTTAATCGTCCGCGGTCCCCATCTCGACGTTGTACTCGAAGTGGCCCAAAAGGCTTTAAACAAGGTAGACGAATGGTGTAAGAGGGTGGATTTATCTGTAAATCCGGGGAAAACGGAAGCGCTTATCTTTACCTGACGGTATAAGTGGAAAGCCTCGTGCTCACTTACGCTGTCCGGAAAAGAGATCCAATATACAGAGCAGGCAAAATATGTAGGAGTAATCCTGGATAGTAAACTGCTTTGGAAAAAGCACCTGTAGGAGAAGTGCAGGAAACTTACAGCTGCTTTGTGGCAATGTAGAAGGGCCATAGGTAGTAGCTGGGTTCTTAAACCGGAGGTTGAGCGGTCTTGTGGGCTGCAGGGAGGTGGGTAGATGGCGTCTCCTAAAGAAATTGGTGAGAAGCCCCCTCCTAAGTATGATTAGGGACAGAACTGTCCCTTTGTACCTCTTCAACAAAAAGTATAAGATTAATATATCTGTCATCTGTCACACAGATGGATCAAAAGGCGGGAATGGAGTTGGTGCAGGAGTCTATCATGTAACCTCTCAAGTGGGACACTCTCTTAAGTTAGGGACCACTGTCACTGTGTTACAAGCCGAAAATGTGACGATACTTTATGGTGCTGTTGAAGCCTTGAAAAATTGTCACGACAAAGATATTTTTATTCTTTCGGATAGCAATGCAGCTATTTTCTCCTTGAAACGATACGTATCAACAACACGGCTGGTCGGTGACTGTCATGAGGCACTTAACAAACTAGCTGAAACTAACCGCGTTACCCTTCTCTGGATCCCTGGTCACAGTGGATTCGCGGGAAACGATAGGGCGGATGAGCTAGCCAAAGAAGGGGCTAGAAAACAACTTATTGGGCCCGAACCGCCCATTGGTGTTTCCAATAAATGCCTGACACTGGGAATTAAACAGTGGATAGCTGCGGAACACCAAAGGGAGTGGCGGGCAACTAAGGGCTGTAGACAAGCCAAGGTACTCATGTGAACTAGTATTAACCCTATGAGGAAAGCGGAATTCCGCAAATTAAATTGGAAAGAGGCAAAGATCATAATCGGGCTATTAACTGGCCATGGTATCGTAGGCACAAAATGGGGATTGTAGACGACCCGAAGTGCCGTAGGTGAGCAGAGGAACACGAAACCTCGATACACATGTTGTGTCACTGCCCCGCACTTGTGAAGGAGCGGGAACACATTACGAGCTACTTCTTTCTGGAGGAGACCGTTATTGCTACCAGAAACCTGGCCAAAGTCCTCCTGCTGTGGAAAGGACTTTGGATATAAGGGCTGTTATGGGGAACGTTCCCAAGCGTTTGTGGTATGACCTGAACGGTCATAGATTCACAACCCTCATTTCTTAATAATAATCATAATTCACAGTGATAAATGTTGATAAATATAACGTATAAACAGATTTTCATAAAAAATCAAAAGTGACCACCTTGTGGCCAAAAAAGTGTCCACCTTAGGGCCAAGACACAATTTTTTAAACGTTAATGAAAAAATTTTTTAAAGCACAATATTAATTATATTCATTTGGAATATTATTGTTCGATATAAAAAGATAATTATAACGATTTTTATTAATTTGAAATCGTTAATTTTGATGATTTTAATACCCTGAGAAAAAAAATTCTCGATCATTTAAAAACAGAAATTTTACAACGTTCAGGTTACAAAGAGACTCATACGACTATTTACCTCAAATCTTTACTAAAATCTTTGTTTTCTTAAATAATAACAATAACAGAAAACATTTGAAGATACTAACTAATATATAAAAATTTTCTTAGGGTGACCACCTTAGGGACCTGACCACCTTAGGGCCCTCTCCCCTACATAACATAATTACTATTAATTTAAACAATGTTTTAATTTTTTTAAATAAATACTTGAAAAATGTAAAATTTATATGTATTTTCTATTCTATTACCTTAACCAAAAAAATGAACAAATTTGAAAAGAAATGGTGAAAATATAAAGATTTTAAAAGCTCAATGCAGTTTGTAGGTGCTCAGAAGTGGTGATGAACGGGCAGGGTGACTGCAGGTGTAGAAGAAGCGGGGGACGAACGTAAGAGGCAAAGCATTGCCTTGGGAGGAGAACGGAGTGACGGGGTGGCTAAAGAAGCTGAGGAAGCGAAGGACGGACGAAGAGAGTTAAGCGCTGCCTGCAACAGTGAAGGGGTTATACGAAGACGGCCTAGCATAAAAAGAACGTGTATCACAGTACACTGTGAGGGGAAAATTTTTATGTGACATTTTCATGATCACATTTGAATTAGACCATTTTACTGCTGACATAAAGACTAGACGATTAGAGTAAACCACAAACATATTTAAAAAAATAATTATTTTTCAACTTGTTTAATTGTTATATAAAAAATTATTTAATTAAAAAATTTTCTTTTATTTATACATTAATTATTATGTTTTTTAATTTCATCAATTTTTTATTACTCTTGCATGCTTTATGTGAAAAATATTAAAAATTATTTAATATTATTTTTTAATATAATTCTTTATCAAAGATAATAATTTATTAGCTAAAATTTGTTTCTTATTAACATTGTTTTACAAATTTAATTTAAACAAAGAAAAATTTATATCCACTTACCTTGAATGAAATGTGAATTAGTTGTCACGTTAAATAATGTTTTTTTAAATTTAAGTAGATTTGTTATTATTATTATTTATCTATAATTTATAGTAAAATTTTTTTTTAATATAAATAGATTTTTTTTTAAATTTTCTAATTTAAAAAGGATTAAGATCACGCATAATATTAAATTGGGTAAATGGAAAACAAAAATTTTGAAACATTAAGAAAAAGATGATTTAAAACAAACTATCAGATGTAACCTGTAAAAATTATAAATAACAAAAGTCATTTAGAAATTTTACATATAAATTCTAATTATTTGTTGAATTATTATCATCATCTTTTTCTGATAAAATTTTTTGTTACAATTTGTTCTTTATTTTTGCACAATTTTACAATTTTTGACATTTTTTAATTAACAATTTTTTTAAGATCAAACATTTAATGACATTTTTTTAAAAGAAAGACATAATGTCAACTAATAAGAAATAATTTGTTCAAAACTATAAACGCCGCCGACAAAGACTAATTTTTCAGTTATATCTGCAAGTACAGTGACAACATTTACTGTTGATCGTTCTGCTGAAAGCATTTCAGTGGCATGGTACACCTCAATAACGTAATACACAGCGTCATCAGCGATTCATAGGTAACTTCTAGGACCCACTCTATGGGTACAGATATCTCGTGGTTAATCATGACGTACTCTATGCTGTAAATATAAAAAACAGATCTAAGACAAAAATTATACTTTTTGCTTTAATTCGTATAATTATTATTTAAAAGATTAGTGTAAAAATGAATTGAAAAAATATTTTAATTTAAAACTTACTCTGTATCATAGAGAGGACTGTAATTAATTGGTTCGTCTCTAACCATCTTCTTCTTTTTCTAATTATACCTAAGCATAAAAAATTTATTGAAAAATACAATTCAATTTTAAATTACTTTTTCTTTATGATTATTCTTGCGTCACACACAGTTACAGAGAAAACACTATTTTGACAATCAAGTCAAAATAGCAAAAAAATTCATATTTTGCTATTTTGATAAATTTGTTTGAGATTGATATTAGCTGATCTCACCTTTGTACTTTTGTACAAGAGATGAATATTCTTCATTTATGTACAAAAATACAAAGGTGATATCAGCAAAACATCAATCTATCTAAAAAGTAGTAAAACATCTTTAATTTTTTGTAATACTTTAAGTATTTAGTTGTAAAGCAAATAGATTTTTCTATAACACAGAATCAAGTAGAATTAAAAAATTTTTTAGAAAAAGTAATTAAATTGGATTGTATTTTAATAAATTTTTATGCTTACTGGAATAAGTTTTGTATCTTCTTTTTCTTCTTCTTCGCTTTTCACCACCACCACAGACACCAACACTGATAAATTCCTAAGCATAAGATTTGTTAAAAAAAACAATTCAATTTTATTTGTTTCTAAAATAATTAATATTATGTCACAGTTATATGTAAACAATTAAAACTAAATTTATTCATTGAATATTTAAAATTGGTCGAAAGAAACATCAACTCTGCGCATTCAAATATGCACCTTTCTTGGTGAGCTCTATTTAAAAGCGCAGAGTCGATGCTTCGGACAAACAATTTAGAAAAAAATTATTTTTAATTGTTTCCGTATTAATGAGGCACAGTATTATTTGTTGTTGAATATCTATAAATTAATTTAACCGAATTCTTAACCAATCTTATCTTACCCCTAAAATAGCTTTTGTATTGTTTCAATATTTGATGAATGAAAAACAAGTCGAGAAAATTCTACGTAGAATTTCACAGAAATATATTGAAGAAGTAGGGATTGTAATTAACGCTTTAAAGTTATGGGAATTGTGTGATGTCAAAAAATATAAAACACAATTCCAAATTATATTTTATGAGCATGTTTAGTTTTATTTCTTTTCATAGCCCCGCGGATATGTATCGGTATTTGAGGGTGCTAACACACGCTTATCGTCATTCCAGCTTAGAACAATCTTACTTTGTTTTATAGTTCGAACTTCATGTTTACAGCTTCGAATCGAAAATTGAGTTTTAATCAAATTTTGATAGAAATTTAGAGAATGCTTATAGGCATAAAATGTTATTGTTTTTAGTGTACTTTTTACACCTTTAGCTTACTTATTTTCCGAATTCAATTGGAAAATTTTAAATGCATACAATTTTGAACGTAAACCTATAAATTCTTCAATAATTTTTCCACAACATTCATCTATCATTAAACCTAAAACTTTTTTATTACAGAGTGGTAGACCGTAAACATTATTTGGTGGATAGTCAGAGGTGTCAAATTTCTCAATATTTCGCTTCATACATTGATAGAAATCAGGAACTTGAATTGCATATATCAAACTGTCAGTTTCAGTGTAAAGCAATTTAACCTTATCACCAAAATTTTTTTTATATAATTATAATAAAAGTCGTATGTAATAATTTTTGAAATATCTAAAACAGTTAAACCTGCATATATTGGTTTATTAAACGTAATTTTCAATTTATTCATTTCAATAATAACCATATCTTCATCAAAGACGGTGCAACTATGAAAATTTGGTTTACCAATGAGTGATCTCGCACCGTAACGCCCTTTCCATTTTGTAACCAAACGAACATCTTTCTATTTTCAAACATTTTACATAGTTTTACCAAAAACTAAATGATTCATTAATTTATAAAAAAAAATTTTCAAACTCGTTAGTGGATTTTTTTCTTATTTCAGTGTTTAAATCAATGCCATGGAACAGGCACTACAACTTCAATGGATTGAAATGGAATTTATGGCATAATTTAATGCTTATTTAGTGTTAATTTATGCCGCAAAAAAATGTTGTGCTGCGTAAATTTTGCGAAAAACGTGTAGTAGTGCTAACTTCAGCTGAACTCAGCACTGCGGTACGCATATCTTCGAAACTAATAAGTCTAGGAACCTCTACTTTGCGGCATAATTTAGTGCTAATAAAATGCTCTCAGAATACATACTTTTCATTTTTAAAAATTAACCCCTTGACTCAAAAACTTACCCCCTTCATATGGGCGTGTGTCGCAAAAGTACATTATACATTCAATATTTATAAATGTTGACGCAGCTTCGTATTCAGGGGTTTTCAAGATCGCTTATGATTACGAATCTGATATTCTTACATTCCAATCTGACATTAGATTTTCAAAATTCAAAATGGCCGATCCAATATATCTTGACGAATTTTTAAGAAATGTTTGGATATGCTTTAAATTTCTTACTCAGGGGTTTTTAGGTGTTTGATTACGAATCTAGCATTAAATTTTTAGAACTCAAAATGGCGGATCCAATATGTCCGAAGAATTTTTAAAATATGGTTGGATATTTTTCAAACTTGTTACATAAGGGTTTTTGTAGTCGCTGATTACGAATCTGGAGTTAGACTTCCAAAAGTCAAAACGACCAACAATGACATAATTTTTAATCATTTTGTACTGCCTAGCCATTGCAAAATAACTGAATTATTTTAAAATAATTTAAAATTCAACAGTAATAAAAAATTAATAAAAATAAATACCTAATAATAAGTAATAAAAAATAATAATTTTTAAACAATAATTCACTTATTGGCTAATTGCTAAATAATTGAAATTTTCAACATGTCTGACAGAAATTTCCAGTTACTTTTAAATTGGCCAAGCAACGAAAAATGACGGATATTTAAGTTAATTTTAACTGATTGTCAGTGAAATTTCACTGATTTTTAGTGAGATCTTACTAATTCAGATTTAGAGAGTATATGTACCGACTCAATACTAGTGGTGAACTTTAAGTGTCTAATATTAATGGTAGATATAACTAAAAGTGTTAAACTTAAATATATAGTTTGACAGTAATGATGTTAAAAACAGAACGATTATATTAATATTTAAATTTTAATTTACAAAAAAATATTATTTTGTATTGCAATAACACGACGATAAATACGAATGTTAATTTTTGGCCATGAGCATTTAATGAATAATTTTTAATGGTATATAAAATGAGACAAAAAATTAACAAGAATACTTTATATTCTACTAAATTTATTATCCTCAAGTTCTAAAAATTCAAATAAATAAAATCTATAATTATTTTCAAAAATTACTTGTTTTAATAAACATTAAAGATTTTAATAAAATATTTAAAAATTTTATTATTTAATTTTTTAATAAATACTGCAATGTTGTAATAAAATTTTAATTATTTGAAATAATATAATTAAATTTTGTTTATTAGAACGTTAAAAATATTAGGAACGTAAAACTAATCATTTAAATAATTATTAAAAATAATTAATAATAATAATATATAATTATTAATAATAAATTAATTATATATATATATATATATATATATATATATATATATATATATATATATATATATATATATATAATTTTTTATATTATTAATAATATTTATTAATATTAATAATTATTATTAAATTATTTATTATAAAGACTCAACAAATAAATTTTTTTAAAAAATAATATTAGCAAGTGCTTTACAAATGCTCGATAAAGGCGTTGAAGCGAGGAGCAAAAGTAAAAAATACCGGCTGTCAAATGGAACAACACGATGACAATTATTTTTAATAACTAAATTAGCCAGCAAACTTTCGACCGTTCATAAAAAAACAAGAATTATAAAGAAAAATAATATATATATATATATATATATATATATATATATATATGAGGCATTTCATTTCAAACCGTTCCACCGATAAAAAACAATCGCAAGGAGATAGATTTTCTAATAATTTTTATTATATACAACTTTAATTGTTTATAATATATTATACACTAATTCAACAGAGAATTTCATAGGCTTTCTATTGCTATTTTTATTATTTTAAATTTCTGCCAATTTCGTAGAGAAATTGCTGTCTGAAACGTTAAAGTCTTAATATCACAAAACACTCCCCCGACGATTTTTATCAAAATTATATGAAAATAATGCATAAATTCTCTAGTTTATATTTCCATTTAATATATTATGGACATTTGATGGGATTAATAGAAAAAAAATTATTAGTCCAGTCGCTCTGTGAAAAAAGTGGTCATTTTTTGCCAAAATAGATACCTGAAGTCTGATTGTGAATTCATATAGTGTGGGGTGGTAGTATGAAGATGTATATGGGGCGTTCCACGCAAAATCGGACAGTATTTGACTTTTGCATCTCAGATTTTTTTTAAATATTTTTTTTTTTTAGTGCTCATTAAAATAAGCTACCATGATTTTTTTCAAATTTTTTCATAAAGCCGTTTAAGAGATACAGGTTTTTGAAAAATTACGTTTTTTACGAAAGTGTTTTCTTGAAATGGTTATAACTCAGTCAAAAATTGACCAAATTTGATGTTCTATATATAAAATTTTTTGTTTTTATACGTAGTTTTTGATAAAAATAGAAAAAAATTATTTTTTTAAATTTACGAAATTTTTTTTTAATTTAAAAAAAAATTTTATTTTTAAGAATGTATGTATCGATCGATTTTTTTCAAAATTTTTTGTAAGAAACTAGAACTAAATTAACAACTTTTAGGCGTTGTCTGATTGTGGGCAAACGATGGGATGTATTTATTTCGAATTTTTTAATTTTTATATCCATATAATATAGCAAACAATAGGGCTTTTGAGCTAAAATTATTAATAACACAGGTCACCAAAAAAAGTCATACTTTCTTATAAGATACTATAGTGTCCATTAAAGACGCTGAACACGATCCCGGGTCACAAAATTGGCCATCACGTCAGGATTTTAAGAAAAGTGGAGGTAAAGAACCTAAAAAACGTGTTTTTGAAGGTTTTCAATTTTTTTTATCCTAAACCTGATGCGCCAAAAACTTCTACATAGACTAAAATTAAAGCTTAAATTGTCCACTACAAGAACCATATCCGTAAAACCAAAAAAAATTAAAATTTTTTTCAAAACATGGTGTTGAAGTTACCAAAAATGTGATTTTTAGGATCGCTGATTATAATCATCAGATTATAACATTTTATAAGTTTCTGGCACGTCAGATTATAATCCGCGACCTCAAACACCCTTGAGTAACAATTTACAAACGAATCCGATTAATTATAAATTTTGACATCATCAGCTTGGATCCGCCATTTTGAATTTTTAAAAACTAATATCGGAGTCTTAATCAACGACACCAAAAACCCCCGAGTACCAATTTTCAAGCGAATCCGATCAATTATAAATTTTGACATCCGCTATTTTGGATCCGACATTTTGAATTTTCGAAAAGTGATATCGGATTCGTAATGAGCTACCTCAAAAACCTCCAAGTAACAATTTTCAAGCGAATCCAAAACAATTTCAAAAGTTCATTAAAGCAACCCAAAAAACACATTTTTGGTAACTTCAACCCCATTTTTTGAAAAAATTTTAATTTTTTTTGGTTTTACGGATATGGGTCTTGTTGTGGACAATTCAAGCTTCAATTTAAGTCTATGTAAAAGTTTCTGGCGCGTCAGGTTTAGGATAAAAAATTTTTTGAAAACCTTCAAAAACACGTTTTTTAGGGTCTTTAACTCCACTTTTCTTAAAATCCTGACGTGATGGCCAATTTTGTGACCCGGGATCGTGTTCAGCGTTTTTAATAGACACTATGGTATCTCATAAAAAAGTAAGACTTCTTTTGTTGACCTGTGCTATTAATAATATTAGCTCAAAAGCCCTATTGTTAGCTATATTATATGGATATAAAAATTAAAAAATTCGAAATAAATAGTTCTCATCGTTTGCCCACAGTCAGACAACGTCTAAAAGTTGTTAATTTAGTTCTAGTTTCTTACAAAAAATTTTGAAAAAAATCGATCGATACATACATTCTTAAAAATAAAATTTTTTTTTAAATTAAAAAAAAATTTCGTAAATTTAAAAAAATAATTTTTTTCTATTTTTATCAAAAACTACGTATAAAAACAAAAAATTTTATATATAGAACGTCAAATTTGGTCAATTTTTGACCGAGTTATAACCATTTCAAAAAAAATTCAAAAAAAAAAAATTCAAATTCATTTCAAAAAAATTTTCGTGAAAAACGTTATTTTTCAAAAACCTGTATCTCTTAAACGGCTTTATGAAAAAATTTGAAAAAAATCATGGTAGCTTATTTCAATGAGCACTAAAAGAAAAAAATATTTGAAAAAAGTCTGAGATGCAAAAGTCATATACTGTCCGATTTCGCGTGGAACGCCCCATATATTCTTTATTAAATCAATTATTATATCAATATTTTGGGCAAAAAGTTATTTTTATGCATTCTTGAATTAAAACTAATATAAAGTTTAGGCACTTACATTGAAAATACAAATAGATATTGCCATCTTAAATCAATACAAATCTACGGGTCTAAGGTAATAGGTTTTTTTTGTTCAATACTGTAAATACTGTTAAAAACTGTAAATCATAAAAAAAGAAAAATATACAGAAATGACGAATGTTAATTACAAGAAATATACAGCTTGATTAAAACAAACAACTGTTTAGAAATTATTAAAGTGATATGAAGTTCTCAGTAAATTTAATGAATAATAAGTTTTTTAAGAAAATGTATTCATTTTACCAAGCTAGATTTAAAAAAATGGAGAAAACATCTTACCAGATTAAGCAATCAATGTATCGACCGTCAAAATCTCCGATTACTTTTTATAGTAATTAAACAAAAGCAAACCTTATTTAATTAAAAATCTTCCTAAAATAAAATAAAGAGAAAACGAATTTATTTTAAAAATAGTAGAACCAAAAGTTTACTTCGGTTTAAATACTACTTATTTCCAACAGGACCAGCATTTCAAATGTCTTAAGATACTTTAAGGAAGGAATTGTATGTAGAACTTTACAAAACTATATGTCTAACATAAAGCTGCCAAGGGACGTCAGCCAGAAAAAGGGGGGTATTTGTTACGTATGATTTCGTAACTATTTTTAATTTTTTTATTATTTAAAAATTTGTTATATTGTATAATTTCATTAAAAATTTGGGACTTTTGTAAATAGAATTAAGTACTCAATAGACTTATTATCAGGACATAAGAGGATTTTTACATAATTAACTCATGAATTAATTTGTCTTAAAACTATTTTTTCATAATTAAATTATATCCAAACTTAAAAAATAACGATAATCATTCATCAATTGTTTTCATTCCCAATAATATTCAATATTATTTTTAAAATTATAATTCTAAAACTGATTAAAAGAATATGGACATCACTCTTATTTCAAAAGGAATTTGTCTACTTTGTTGTAAGTTACTTTCCACAGAAAAGACTTTTAATTACATTGGTAAAATACCAAGAAAAAGTATACACTTAAACATTGGCAATAGAGGATACAGGTCATCGAACTATATCACGCTATTTTAAGGTATTTGCAAGCTTGCAAAAAGCTTGCCTGGCAACAACGAAGTTTGGCGAGCCGTGTGCACCGGCATCCACACTCTATCGTTTTATATTAATTCCAAGGTGTGATCCATACTTTCGATCGTTTTAACTAACGAGTCCGAATTTATTCCTCTCGTAGTAAAGCTGTGTAGAAATTAAGTGTTCCTCTCGAAAATCAGTAGAGTGTTAATTTGTTTTTTTCCCGTAAAGCGGATGATTTTATATTTTTAAAAAAAGAAGAAAGAAGAAGAATTTAGAAAAAGAATTGTTTAAAGAAAATATTACTATAAAATAGTGATTATTAAAAAATAAATAAAAGTGATTCATTTAAAAGGGGAAGACAGGGTTTTAAATTTCAAACCTCTATCTCGTGATTATAAAAGCATTTTTTTGTAATTGTCTTTACTGCAAATATCAGAGTTGATTAAAAGTTCAAAATCGGTGACCTCGATTTTTGAATATTAAAATCAATTTTGATATAATTTTGAATTAAGATAAACAAAGAGTCTTATACTGAACATATATAATTAACAAGAAGAAATGAAAACTATTAAAGAATAAAAGAAATAAACAAAACGTGGAAGAGAAAATCTTGATAAGAAATATACTACAGGTATGAATCTGAGTGATTCACCTATAAAGAGTAACAGGAGACTTTTCTGTCTCTAATATAAATAAAAGATTTATAAGTTGGTGAGTTGATTATTAATTATTACATACTTTACACATTTATACACTTTCACACATTACGATTTATATTAAGGCATAACAATTATTATTTTACATACACAAAAATATTTATTGGATATCATTATTGTTCTATTATGATTACGCATCAAAAGGATTTTTTTATTGAATTTTATAAAAGGAATATTTCACAATACTAACTATTATACATTAATAAACACAAAGAATTTAGAATCTAGTAAAATTCTTGTCAGTTGTATCTTTTTTTAAAATAAATATTTTAATCATTAAAAATTGAATAAACGAGAGCATTCTATATTGAATTTGCAAGAAGTGTTTTATTAAGGTTTTCTAACTGTTGTTACCTAATCCTTTTTTATTTCTTTTAATTAAAATACCATCTAATCGGGGTTATTGAATTAATAATAAACCTAAAAAGGGGATTCAGTACCTTTTGAATATAAATTTTGTTCCCGAAAAGCAATAACGTTTACCTCGGGATGATAAAATTTGAGATTAATTCTATTTAACCTGATAAAATTATCTGCAATACAGTTAAAGTTGAATTTGCTCAAAATAAAGATTTGTTTTTATTGAATAATTAATCAAATTCATCTTTAACATTTCTTAAACATTTCATGAAATTTTCACATATAATTTTTATAAAATTAATCATTTTTATTTTTCAAAAAAAAATTTTATTTTGTATTTTTTTAAATTAATTTGAATAACACTGGTCGACACGAAAAATGATTCAAAGATCGGACAATTATATTCTCATAGGATTTTCATCGTATATGACCTCCAAAAGTGTCCATCACGTCGAGATTTTGAGAAAAATGGACTCAAAGTTTCAAGAATTCTGTTTTTGGCCTTTTTTATCACGTGTAGAGAATGATGCCGACGTACTAGAGTCTATAAATAGGCTTAAATTAAAACTTGAACCGTCAACTATAAGCATCAAATCAAGAAATTTCTGAATCAGTAACAAATTTCCATACAGCACAACTTTTTCATGTGCGCGCGCTCTACTTGTATTCATAGAGCGGAATACTATGGCACTAGTACAGTCGCCCTGTGTTTTTTCGTGCCAAAATTGATACCTGAAGTCTGATTGTGGATTCATATAGTGTGGGGTGGTAGTATGAATATGTATATGTTTCCAACTCGAGATTTTTCATGCTGCGCGTTATAAACAATTTTGAAGGTGCCGAAAAACAGTTTTTTGATGACCGTTCTTTCCCATCAAATTATAGAGGAAAAAGTTGTTAATAAAAGTTATAGAGCTCGGAAATACCTTTAAAATAATAGGTCATATGTTAAAATTGGTCCATTTGTTTACTTGCAAATGCATTTAAACCACTAAAAATGGCACTTTCTTATTTGTTTAATAACTTGAACAAAAGTTAACAAATTCTTTTGATATTCTCCAAAAATGTACCTCTCAAAACCCTCAAGATGTGTGCCAAATCTGAATACGATTCGATAAATAGTTTATGAGAAATTCCATTTGTTAACTAAAAACATGATTTTTTAAAATGGAATTTCTACATTTTTGGCCGGATGAAAATCAATTTTTTTTGTTGGGTTCTCTTCATGAAATGTCAATCTATCAATCACAATTTGTAGCGAATTGAATTTTTACAAGAAAACTGGTTTTTTGGGGGGAGAAATTTTTGGCTTATAAACAAATGAACACTACATCAACAATTTTTACTTTAACAATTTGCCATAAACGCCATTTGATTACTTATTCTTTCCTGCAAACTTTGCAAAAAAAAAATTTTTTATCTAGGTCAAAAGGGGAGGGAGATAATTTTTTTATTTCAAAAAATTCCTGAGCCTTTAATTATTAATATTTTTTATTTTTTTAATTATATTTTTTTAGTTGATTAGTCATACTAATTATAAAAAAATCAATCTAAACATCTATGCACTTCTTGTTTGTAAAAAAAATCCTAAAATGTATGCAACGTAGAGCAGCCTATTTGCTCTAGGCTACATAGTGGGGGACATCATCAGTCGCTCGCTCTAAAGTTGAATTCAAACTTTCAAATTCGTAAAAGTTGCCATAACATTCAAACAAATTGATGAATTTTGATCATTTTTGTTTTAAACTGGGCTAAAATTTTCTCAGGAATTCAAATTTTTTATTTGTTTTTTGAAAAATTTATAAATAATGTCAAAAAATTATTAATTAAAAAAAAATTTTTTTGGTTTTTTTTTAAATTCATTTTTTTCAAATTTTTTATTTTTAACTGCTCGAATAATAAAAGCAATACAAATTTATTAAGGTTTTCGTAAAATGCTATTCGCAGAAATTTTTTCTTACCCAAAATTGAGGTATTTTCGAAATATATGTCAAATTATTAGTATAATATTGTTCTGCGAAAAGCATTTTTTCGAAAACCTTAATTCTTTTAATGCAAAAATAATTAATTAGTGTTTCTTTTATTATTCGAGCAGTTAAAATTAAAAAATATAAAAAAAATGAAATTTAAAAAAAAACCAAAAAAAAATTTTTTTTAATTAATAATTTTTTGACATTATTTATAAATTTTTCAAAAAACAAATAAAAAATTTGAATTCCTGAGAAAATTTTAGCCCAGTTTAAAACAAAAATGATCAAAATTCATCAATTTGTTTGAATGTTATGACAACTTTTACGAATTTAAAAGTTTGAATTCAACTTTAGCGCGAGCGACTGATGATGTCCCCCACTACGTAGCCTAGAGCAAATAGGCTGCTCTACGTTGCATTCAAACGTTGCATACATTTTAGGATTTTTTTTACGAACAAGAAGTGCATAGATGTTTAGATTGATTTTTTTATAATTAGTATGACTAATCAACTAAAAAAATATAATAAAAAAATAAAAAATATTAATAATTAAAGGCTCAGGAATTTTTTGAAATAAAAAATTTATCTCCCTCCCCTTTTGACCTAGATAAAAAATTTTTTTTGCAAAGTTTGCAGGAAAGAATAAGTAATCAAATGGCGTTTATGACAAATTGTTAAAGTAAAAATTGTTGATGTAGTGTTCATTTGTTTATAAGCCAAAAATTTCTCCCCCCAAAAACCAGTTTTCTTATATAAATTCAATTCGCTACAAATTGTGATTGACAGATTGACATTTCATGAAGAGAACCCAACAAAAAAAATTGATTTTCATCCGGCCAAAAATGTAGAAATTCCATTTTAAAAAATCATGTTTTTAGTTAACAAATGGAATTTCTCATAAACTATTTATCGAATCGTATTCAGATTTGGCACACATCTTGAGAGTTTTGAGAGGTACATTTTTGGAGAATATCAAAAGAATTTGTTAACTTTTGTTCAAGTTATTAAACAAATAAGAAAGTGCCATTTTTAGTGGTGTAAATTCATTTGCAAGTAAACAAATGGACCAATTTTAACATATGACCTATCATTTTAAAAGTATTTCCGAGCTCTATAACTTTTATTAACAACTTTTTCCTCTATAATTTGATGGGAAAGAACGGTCATCAAAAAACTGTTTTTCGGCACCTTCAAAATTGGTTATTTCGCGCAGCATGAAAAATCTCGAGTTGGAAACATATACATATTCATACTACCACCCCACACTATATGAATCCACAATCAGACTTCAGGTATCAATTTTGGCACGAAATGACCACTTTTTTCACAGGGCGACTGGACTACACTCGTATACTTTTAATTTTATTTGCGCTATTTATTGTCATTTATCATTTTTGGGCTCGCTTAATGTTGCTGAGTGAATGTTAGGTCGTTATTAAAACATTCAAAATGATGGTTTTAAAATGGGGGACATATAAATTTTGAAAATTTATGCATTTCACTAAAACTTGGTATTTGAGGGGTTTCAAGGTCGCTGATTATACGAATTGTCAAGTCAAAATTTAAAATGGTGGTTTCAAAATTCGTATTAATTATTGAGCCCAAACATGATAAGTACCAATAAATAGCGGAAATAAAATTAATAAGTATAAGAGTGCCATAGTATTCCGCTCTATGAATACAAGTAGAGCGCGCGCACATAAAAAAGTTTGTGGTATTTAAAAAATTTTACTGGTTCACAACTTTTTCGTTTTGATTCTTATAATTGACAGTTCAAGGACAAAAATAGGGTTTTTGAGACATTGAATCAATTTTTTCATAATTTCGACGCGATGGGCACTTTTAAAGATCATATTCTTGTTTAGTGATGAAAATCCTATAAGAAAATCATTGTCTGATTTTCGAAACAGAGAGAAAATAACTCTTTGTCGACCAGTGTAATTAATAATTATTTAGAGTAAGCATTTTATATAAATAACCCTGTAAAAAAAAGTATTGGGAGGTACGGGATACCGCATTGCAAGTGCCTACCTTTCAATGCGGTATTCGCGAAATACCGCATTGGGTGTCGTGGTGAATGCGGTATTCAAGGGGTCCCAATGCGGTGCCAGTTTTAAGCTTTAAAAAAAAAGAAAATACGTGACAGGAGTGAATAATTAGTGTCAGTGGATCAAAATACGAATTAAAGGAATGAAAAAATACTAATAGTGAGTGTGAAAATAAAGTTTAAAGAAAATAAGGTAAGATTAACTGTTAAATGTAAGTCCAATGCGGCATAGGCTTTTTTCAATGCGGCGCATAATCGGTATACAGTTCGCGCAGTGCAGCGGCGCTCTCTTCTTTACCTAAAGCGGATTCTTTCTATTCAAATGGTAATTTTGAAAATATTGAAAAATAATATTAACTAAAAGTTGATAATGTATTTCAATCAATAAAAAATGTTAAGAGCGTTCGACGGTCTCTAAAATTTGTAGGTTATGTGCGACTTACAGTTATCGCCAAAGAAAAACGATGACACTGACTGTTTGAAATTACGTGAAATTAGTAAACAACCGTTTTCGAACTAGTGTTTCTCTGCACACAAGCACTTTTTACAAAATCTGACAACGTCCATTGGTCAAAAATGTTTTGAATTATCTGAATTGAAAAGATTTTGTTAATCCATACAGAAACACGGTTGCAGCATTGGAATTACCATGGCAATGTAATGCGAATCATTTTGACAGCTGATCCTTTACGCTCCCTGCTTGCTTCTGCCCTCTACTGGCAAAATGGCAGTAACACACGCCTTGCCGCCTGTCATTACATTACTTTTGTAATTCCAATGCTGCAACCGTGTTTCTGTATGGATTAACAAAATCTTTTCAATTTAGATAATTCAAAACATTTTTGACCAATGGACGTTGTCAGATTTTGTAAAAAATGCTTGTGTGCAGAGAAACACTAGTTCGAAAACGGTTGTTTACTAATTTCACGTAATTTCAAACAGTCAGTGTCATCGTTTTTCTTTGGCGATAACTGTAAGTCGCAAATAACCTACAAATTTTAGAGACCGTCGAACACTCTTAACATTTTTTTATTGATTGAAATACAATATCATCTTTTAGTTAATATTATTTTTCAATATTTTCAAAATTACCATTTGAATAGAAAGAATCCGCTTTAGGTAAAGAAGAGAGCGCCGCTGCACTGCGCGAACTGTATACCGATTATGCGCCGCATTGAAAAAAGCCTATGCCGCATTGGACTTACATTTAACAGTTAATCTTACCTTATTTTCTTTAAACTTTATTTTCACACTCACTATTAGTATTTTTTCATTCCTTTAATTCGTATTTTGATCCACTGACACTAATTATTCACTCCTGTCACGTATTTTCTTTTTTTTTAAAGCTTAAAACTGGCACCGCATTGGGACCCCTTGAATACCGCATTCACCACGACACCCAATGCGGTATTTCGCGAATACCGCATTGAAAGGTAGGCACTTGCAATGCGGTATCCCGTACCTCCCAATACTTTTTTTTTACAGGGAAGGCAATATTTAAAAAACTTGGGTGCCATGTTGGATCTCTTTTAAAAAATAAACCGTATCTAGGCCTTTTCATTACTCAACAAATTAGATTTTATATTCTTACTTGCTTGAAGGGCCAAGAAACGTCCGTGTCATCGTAAGACGACTCAGTTCCGCCTTGTAGGACAATAAAGGTTCCAGTCTTTGTCATTTTCTTTCCAAGACGTTCAACCAATCTTCTTCGATTATTTGCAAAAAGCTCCATTGGCACTTTTAGAGTGTGTTCACCCCTATGAAAAATTGGCTCCATTGCTTCTCTGAAAAATTATAACAAATGAAAACTACAATTAATGTAAATGTAAACAAGTTGTAAATCCAGATGTTCGTTACATGAACATTTTGCTTCCTCTATACGATCCGCAAAAAAATTTGCTTCCTCGTGGAGGAAGCACTAACTTATTGTCACGTATTGACATATTTTCCATGTTGTTGTCTTTAAATCTAATTAAACAAGTTGTAAATCCAGATGTTCATTACATGAACATTTTGCTTCCTCTATACGATCAGCAAAAAAATTTGCTTCCTCGTGGAGGAAGCACTAACTTATTGTCACGTATTGACATATTTTCCATGTTGTTGTCTTCAAATCTAATTAAAAATTAATTTTAAAAATTTGTTATATTTATTATAATTATAATTAAGTATATTAAGTATATTTAATTTTTAAGTAATTTCTAATACGATCTAATATTTATAAAATCAAAAAAATATTTATAAAATTTGTTTTAATCCTAAATGAACAAAATAAAATTTTTAATAAAAAAATGAATTTTTCATCTTTAATTGTAATTCATTATACAATTTTCAATAGAATATATATTTTACATACATCAATCAATTCGTCTTGATGCAAGGAATAAGATTTTAGATTTATTTTTTAATAAATAATAACATTTTATTGTACAGCAACATGATTCTTAAGAAAAAATGAATTTTTATTAAAAATGCAAATTTTGTGTCTGTAATTGGTTTTAATTTTATAAATTTAAATACAATATATACTTTATATATACCAATCGATCCGTCTTGATGCAAAGAATAAAATTTTAGAAATAAGTGAGTAAGATTTTCTTATACAGCAACATAATTTTGCGGAAAGAACTCATTTTTTGAGAAAAATGCGAATTTTTCAGCTTTAATTGTGATTAACTCAATAAATTCTCATACAATTTATTCTTTTTATATACCAATCGATTCGTCTTGATGCAAAGAATAAGATTTTATTATATATTAACTTCAATAACCAACTTAAAAAAAAATTTTTGAAAAAAAATTTTTTTTAGAAAAAAGTCAAAAAAAAATTTTTTTCTGAGAATTTTTTAAAGTCTTTCAATCCAGTTCGAGATATTTTTATGATAAATATACCTGGTAAATTTTAGCCAAATTCGTTAAAACCTCTTCGAGTTATCGTGTTCACAAAAATCGGGATCCACACACACACACATACATACATCCGGACAATTGTTCAGGGTCTTATATAACCCCAGGCAGAAATCAACGACTGGCTTGGTACCGGGCCGGTACCAAGGGCGGACTTGCCGGTGCCGGCGTGAGACCGGCATTACCGCCGGCCCGGAGCCGGTCCAGTCAACAATGATAACCCGGGAAATATCCGCCCCGGTGCCGGTAAACCACCGGTCCGGCACCTTGCCGGCAAACCATCGGCCCGGTACCGGGCCGGTTCTTGTTTTCAGTGTTTTCGTACCGGTTTATTGCCGGCACACCACCGGCGACGTACCGTGCCAGTGAAATTTAGACACCGGCCCGGTGCCGGTATTTCTGCCGGCTTGGAGCCGGCCCGGTCAACAATGATAACCCGGGAAATATTCGCCCCGGTGCCGGTAAACCACCGGCTCGATACCGGGCCGGTAGTAAAAAAAAAAAATTATTTTGTTACTTTTCTGCCGGCTTTATGCTGGCACGGTGTCAGATTAGTATATTTTATTAACAACACATTTTTACATATATTAAACGTTAAACAATATTATTTATTAATTAATTTAATTGTAAACACTAAATAGAATGCTGAAACATATGAATTATTATTAATTGTTAACGAAAAATCTGAAGACATGAGGAATTGAACTCCGGACCCTCAGGCTGCAAAGTCGACGCCGCATCCGCTAACCTAAACCTGCTTATGAAAAGTGAATGGAAAGTTTATATATGAAGTCTGACACCAGGACTAATTACAAAATGTTCTAAATTAATAGAAAAAACCTTTTCTAAAAGACAGTTTGAATAATGTAATGTCAAAGTTAATAATTATAATAACATTTGTTAATGTCATTATACGTGGGGACTAAGGCTAAAGAAAAAACGCTGGCATGGTACCGGCCCCGTACCGGCTTTATAGAAACAACTTGCAGAAACTTAGTATAATGAAATTAATATAATACCTTGTTAGATTATAAAAATTTTATAACAATAAATCAAATAAAACCTGACCAAAATTATTCTAAACGAACAAAGTTATTATAGGGTGTCTAGTAATTCAGCAGTAACAAATTCCCGGATTTTTGAGTGATTTTCCCAGACAATTTAAAGCTGAATTAATAGAGTTTAATGAAATGTAATTTTTCCAACTATGTAAAAAAAGGTTTTTAAAAAACATTTGATTTCGAGAGATTTGATTTTCCTATTCTTCCGAATAGTGTAAAAAAAATTTCAAAAAATAAAAAATTTAGACTTTTTAAGACACAAAAATATTATGCCGGCAAAACTCCGTCGCCGGTGTAAAACGGTATCAAGTAGTGGTACCGGGCCGGTACTAATTTTGATGCCGGCAAAACTACGTTTTCGGTGTAAAAACGGTATCGAATGCCGGAACCGGGCCGGTGCCGGGCCGGTACTAATTTTGATGCCGGCAAAATTCCGTCGCCGGTGTAAAAACAGTATCGAATGCCGGAACCGGGCCGGTGCCGGGCCGGTACTAATTTTGATGCCGGCAAAACTCCGTCGCCGGTGTAAAAACGGTATCGAATGCCGGAACCGGGCCGGTGCCGGGCCGGTACTAATTTTGATGCCGGCAAAACTACGTTTTCGTTGGAAAAACGGTATCGAATGCCGGAACCGGGCCGGTGCCGGGCCGGTTGTCTTTTATTAACCGGCCCGGTACCACAGTGCCGGTACCGGTTATTGTTCGATGTTACTACCGGGCCAGTGCCGGGCCGGTTGTATTTTAGGAACCGGCCCGGTACTACAGTGCCGGCACCGGTTATTGTCCGACTTTACCACCGGGCCGGTGTCGAACCGGTCGTAGGCATCGGCACACCACCGACTTTTCTGCCTGGGACATAGTCCCATATAGAAGAAAATTTGTCAAAAGGATTTTTAAAAATTTTGGAAATTAAACGACTACAAAGCTTCCTCACGAGGAAGCAAAACATTAAGATTTTGAATTTAAATAGTTTAAATGTTTTAAGATTTTTAATTTTTATAATTTTGCTTCCTCGTGAGGAAGCTTTGTAGTCGTTTAATTTCCAAAATTTTTAAAAATCCTTTTGACAAATTTTCTTCTATATGGGACTATGTTATATAAGACCCTGAACAATTGTCCGGATTTATGTATGTGTGTGTGTGTGTGGATCCCGATTTTTTTGAACACGATAACTCGAAGAGGTTTTAACGAATTTGGCTAAAATTTACCAGGTATATTTATCATAAAAATATCTCGAACTGGATTGATAGACTTTAAAAAATTCTCAGAAAAAAATTTTTTTTTGACTTTTTTCTAAAAAAAATTTTTTTTCAAAAATTTTTTTTTAAGTTGGTTATTGAAGTTAATATATAATAAAATCTTATTCTTTACATCAAGACGAATCGATTGGTATATAAAAAGAATAAATTCTATGAGAATTTATAGAGTTAATCACAATTAAAGCTGAAAAATTCGCATTTTTCTCAAAAAATGAGTTCTTTCCGCAAAATTATGTTGCTGTATAAGAAAATCTTACTCACTTATTTCTAAAATTTTATGCTTTGCATCAAGACGGATCGATTGGTATATATAAAGTATATATTGTATTTAAATTTATAAAATTAAAACCAATTACTGACACAAAATTTGCATTTTTAATAAAAATTCATTTTTTCTTAAGAATCATGTTGCTGTAAATAAAATGTTATTATTTATTGAAAAATAAATCTAAAATCTTATTCCTTGCATCCAGACGAATCGATTGATGTATGTAAAATATATATTTTATAGAAAATTATAGAATTAATTACAATTAAAGATGAAAAATTCATTTTTTTATTAAAAATTTTATTTTGTTCATTTAGGATTAAAACAAATTTTATAAATATTTTTTTGATTTTATAAATATTAGATCGTATTAGAAATTACTTAAAAATTAAATATACTTAATATACTTAATTATAATTATAATAAATATAACAAATTTTTAAAATTAATTTTGCTTCCTCGTGAGGAAGCTTTGTAGTCGTTTAATTTACAAAATTTTTAAAAATCCTTTTAACAAATATTCTTCTATATGGGACTATGTTATATAAGACCCTGAACAATTGTCCGGATGTATGTATGTGTGTGTGTGCGTGTGTGGATCCCGATTTTTGTGAACACGATAACTAGAAGAGGTTTTAACGAATTTGGCTAAAATTTACCAGGTATATTTATCATAAAAATATCTCGAACTGGATTGAAAGACTTTAAAAAATTCTCAGAAAAAAATTTTTTTTTGACTTTTTTCTAAAAAAAATTTTTTTTCAAAAATTTTTTTTTAAGTTGGTTATTGAAGTTAATATATAATAAAATCTTATTCTTTGCATCAAGACGAATCGATTGGTATATAAAAAGAATAAATTGTATGAGAATTTATAGAGTTAATCACAATTAAAGCTGAAAAATTCGCATTTTTCTCAAAAAATGAGTTCTTTCCGCAAAATTATGTTGCTGTATAAGAAAATCTTACTCACTTATTTCTAAAATTTTATTCTTTGCATCAAGACGGATCGATTGGTATATATAAAGTATATATTGTATTTAAATTTATAAAATTAAAACCAATTACAGACACAAAATTTGCATTTTTAATAAAAATTCATTTTTTCTTAAGGGGAGATTCCACTGATTTTTTTTTTGAATACCGAAATTATTTTTTTTAAATTTTTGGTTAGTATGATTATCTAAAAATACGAGAAAAATAGTCTGAAGCGATAAGAATAGACTCGCTAGCAGGAGAGTAGGAATAACATCACCTTTCCACCTCGAAAATTCATGTTTTTTCATTAATTACCTAACTGCAATTTGTTTATTTTTAAATTTACATTTTTTTCTTTTCGCACCGCTTGAAAGAGTAGTTCTTAAGTAATAAGAAATGTCTACTGTTACGTATCAAAGGTTATGTATATAACTTTAAGTTAAATTTTTGTATTATTGGTCCTTCAAACTTTAAACGCGTTTTTCTCGAAACTACACATTTTCAACTTGTTTACACTCTCATTTTTACAATTTTCTACGAAATAACTTGCAATTTGGACAGCATGCTCCTTGAATGTGTAGTTTTCGTGTAAACTAGGATATTTCAGATCCATTAATATTTATAAAAGTTATTAACAATTTAAGTTGCAAAATTATTATCGAAAAATTAAAAAGTCTGCCATTTGGTTATTTTTCAATAAATTTTTTTTGTTCTAGTTTACACGATAGCCATAATGGTATAGATTAAGAAAATTTTTGACTTTCTTAGTTTAGATTAATTGTCGCCGAGAAAAAATGTAAACAACTTTTAGAGGGGACCACTTTCGGCAGCCATTTTCTAAGACTCCATTAAAAAAATAAATAAATAAAAAATGGTTTTTATTACTGTAACACAAGTATTTTATTGTAAAAAAAGTTTAACTAAGAAATATTTATTTTACTACCTATAAAAAAATTTTTTAAAAAAACCTTAATTTCTGTGGAATCTCCCCTTAAGAATCATGTTGCTGTACAATAAAATGTTATTATTTATTGAAAAATAAATCTAAAATCTTATTCCTTGCATCAAGACGAATCGAATCGAAATAATTATAATAAATATAACAAATTTTTAAAATTAATTTTTAATTAGATTTGAAGACAACAACATGGAAAATATGTCAATACGTGACAATAAGTTAGTGCTTCCTCCACGAGGAAGCAAATTTTTTTGCTGATCGTATAGAGGAAGCAAAATGTTCATGTAATGAACATCTGGATTTACAACTTGTTAATCTTGTGAGACATTTTATCTCTTTCAGTTAATTTGCTTAATGATTGGTAAATTTTGTCTATAAAAATCTATTTCTCTCTCTCTCTCAATCTGTAGAGAGAAGAACGTTAGGCTAGAGCATAAAAGCATAATTTTTTAAAATGTTTAGTGTTAAGATTAGCATTAAAAAGTATTATTGAGTAATTCAAATAATTTAAATAATCTGAGAGAATGAGATTTTTCCGTTTTTCTGGATAAAAGTTTTTTTATTTTAAACATAGCTTAATTTACCAAAATGCTTAATTAATTTTCCAGTTTTTATTTATTTATGAAGAAAAAAGACGAAAAGTGTCATGAAAGTCTGAAAGACCATCCCAGAATCTGTATATTTTATTAGCATTTATTGAATTTAATGATTCTATATTCGAAATTCTGTGGTGCGCCCGCGCCCATGTTTCATCAGTTTCTTCCACCTCTCTATGTCTTTCTTATTTTTCTACGTATAAAAGTAGTCTCTTAATTATTCCACGCCTGTAGAGGCACCACTTTCGAAAGAGGCTTAGAAATGTTTATACTGTGTGACGTGGATTTTGAATATCCACGTCGTAATAATTAGTACGAAGTTCGCCGAAAATCTATTTTTCTCTTGATTTGGAAATAATTGTCGCGAATTGAATAACGAAAAGTAATTTTCCGCGATTATTTAATCAACGGGTCAAGCTCAGACTCAAAGTTTATTGTTTTTTAAAGAAACAAATTATGAGTCGTCGTTGTAATTATTCTTGTCACCTGTTGATTCATAAAAATAACCTTATTATAAAAAACATTAACAATTTTCTCATGAGCTGAAAAGAGCCACACTTCTGGGAAAAATAGCATTGGATTTAAACTCAAGAATAGAAAAAATCGCGACGAGAAGTCAGTCGATCAAGAAGATTTCTCTACACATCACGTCAAAGACAATTTTTTGTGTTAAGAACGAATTGTCAAATACCAGGCCCAATGAACGTACCGCTAGTGTAGGGATTGGCCAATAGATCTCGCATCTATGGTCAATTCCCATATGTGACGTGCCGCGACAAAAGGGACCTTAGCTGTTTTTGACAGAACTAAGATTAGAAGTATAAATAAATAAAAATGACCAATTTTCTTTACAAACTATTAATATTTAATTCATTATTATGTGCAATATTTTCAGAAAAATATGCGTTTGATGTTAAATAATCAATAATAAATTTTTAATGAAGTTAAAAGTACTTTAAACATAACCTAAAATTCTAAGCAGCTAAGGTCCCTTTTATCGCGGCACGTCACATATAGATCTCTCACAAGTGCAATACGGGCTATACTTGTAGCATATATACAAGTTCCAAATTTGCTTCCCTCGTCTAGGGCAGGTCTCCCACTACGTAGCCTTACTGATGAGTCCAAGTAGTAGGGACCGGGACGAAACGATATAAAGTGGTCTTCATACCACACTTCATGGTGATATATATATTTATCTCCATACTAGCGGTACCGCTGCTGCCATCTTCATGACACAGGTCGTACCATAGTGGAAATAAACGAGCTAGACCGGGAGTGCTCACAATTTATAATACGGCAGCGGAGGTCCGGGTAGAATTCCTACCTGGCGCTGGAGAAGCTCTTCTAAACGGATCACCGTTGGCCGTATACAAGTTCAAAGTGTGGGACTTGTATACCTAATTTTCGCAAGGTGCCATCGTCGTCATTTTTGTAACGCTTTCCTATGTGGAATTTTCCAACTGCCTCATGGCAAGAAAAACCGTTACTACTGTCATGTGCGTTCCATGTTTTATAACTACATTTTTCTATTATTTTTAAATATGTAATAGTGGTTGTCGTAGTTGTAAACAATAAAATACAAATATCCCAGTAAAAAAATCTATTCAGAATAGAGAAAAAGTATTGGTGGTGACATACAGTGAATGCGTTTTGTCGTAAAAACGTGTTGATAGGTTACAATAAATACATTTTGATTACAGTAAATACATTTCTTTAAAAACGTTCGATTTTACGATTTCTAAGCAAAGTTAAGAATATTTATGAAGACCGTGAGTGACGTAAAATTTAAAAATGACGATTGCGAGGACATACGAAATTTTGAGATAGAAGGAAAAAGTAAATGTAACAAGCGATTTATAAAATGTTGATCAGTTATTGTATGCTTTTCCGTGTGTATAACATATAATAGATTAAAAGGAACTTCATGTTACCGATGGAACTTGCTGTTTAACATATATTTACTTGAATTTATCAAGTTTCTGACAGTAATGTCTTTAAAAAAAGTTAGATGATATTTAGTCTTAAATTTGTAAAATACTTTCATAAAATTTAATAACTTCCTTTCCATGTAATATTAATTTTTTGTAGAAGGGAGCACAAACACTCAAAATTTGTTTCAATATAGAAAAACAAACAATTTAATTAATTGCTTAACAAAAGCACAGTACACCAAATATAGATACTTAATGTAATAAATCAAAGGAAAAATAATTTTAGAACAGTTATTATTCAGCTGAAAACCTCAACGGACTAGTTTTAATATATTGTTTAGGATTAGTATTACTTATAGACTATTTTTTAGTCCAAATTTAAAACTAAACTGTGCCAGGTGTAAGATTTTTCCCTGTGTATTATGTACCGTAAAAGAGGCTAATTTCGCTCAATTTTTCAATTCTTTATTAAATAAATTCGGGAAACGATGAAAATCAATATTGGCGTTGAAAATATACAATTTCTAACCCTTCCTCTTTCTTATTACTGCATAAATAAATTAAAATATGTTGCAGAAAATTATTTATAAGCCGTTTTGTTGTGAGCGACTTTACCTTTAAATGAGAGTAAATTCGCTCACCATTATTATTCTGCCAAAATATACTATAATCTGCAAAAATAAAACTAAATATTCTTTAGAACCAATAAAGAAAAAATTAAGAACAATGTCCAAAGGTATTGGAATAAATATTTAATATTGTTTTATCAATAAGTAATAATATTCAATCATTTAATTAAACGTACTCATAACCATAAAAAATAAGGTTAAGTTTGACAGTTTAGTGCTTAAACCATTTTAAATCGTTTAATTTTTAGTTATAAGAGTACTATTATTAAAAAAATCGAATTATAAATTAAAATAATTAACATACTTAAAATATCCAGGCCCAAACATCTTTTTTGTAGACTTATTTTCTGAGCAAATTTACACTACAAATTTTAATTTTTTTAAATTGATTTTTTGCAGAATCTATTTGTTGCTTTCAGTTTTGTTCTTTATGAAAATTATGTTGGCAATACAAAAAATGTAATGTTCAGAAAGATTCAACTTACAAATTTTGAAGTAAAGCTTTATTATCTACGTTTTCATACTACTTGTTCAATATGAAAATTACTAACTAGTGGTCTAAATATAATTTTTATTGTAAGTTATCAATGAATCTGCTGCAAATAAATTTTAAATTAAAGTTTACTATTTATATTAACCAAAACAATTGAATCGCGAATTTCGAAAAGGGCTCAACTCTAAAAACCGTAAGTGTGATTTTTATATAACAAAAGACAGTGAAAATGACTCTTATGATTTTCAGAGTTGAGCCCTTTTCGAAATTCGCAATTCAATTGTAAATCATAAATATTTCTGTCTAAAAGGTATGTTAATCGAATTTTAAAAAATAGATATCTGTTGAGCGAATTCACCCTACATGAGCGAAATTAACCTGTCTTACGGTATTACATGAAATTATTATTATATTTTATTGTAATATTCAATTTAGGAAACTAAATGTAAAGTCTAGAATGAAATAATATGTAAAATTATATAGAATAGTTAGAATTTTAAAAATCTTTGCATTCGAATTTTTATTTAACCTATAGGGTGAGTGGGCCAAATTATGGTAGGCGGGTCAAATGGGGTAACCCTGTTTTCCATGAAAGGTACTTTTAATCTTTTTATTCTCAATATATATAATTCATATTAATAAGAAAATGTTATTAAACGTGAAGGCACTATTAAACATTTTTTTTAATATGAATATTTATCGAAATTAAAGCGCTTGCAAAACTTTTGGGACAATATATTTAATTTGGCAAGAATAAGATCTTTTTCGGCACTTATTTTAGAGTTATTTCTAATAGATTAGATTGTTAAATTGTTTATCATAATGTTATGTCTAACCTTATTATTATTTCCCTAATTATTATTGTTTTTTTTTTAATTAAGTAATATAAAAAATGTAGGGACCAGGGTACTGTAAAATGCTAAAGTTTATATGTGTTTTTTTATATGTATTTTTGACATTAAGTTTTAAATGTACACTGTGACTTTCTAAATTGTTGTATTTTGACGTTGTGTGTCTTTTGTGAATCTCTTTATAGGCGATGATGCTCCGGTTGCATTGTGGAACTTATTTGTTGCATTTTATTTTATATGTTATTTTATTTTATAGATAATTTCTTATTTGTTTTCTTTTTTACATTTGTAAAACTGAAGTAGAATTTGATATCGACTTCTGAGGTTCTTTCTATGGAAAGACGAAAGCTCGAATTGAAGTATTACAGTATAAAGACCAGCGAAAACAAACACTATTTTACATCTTCTCACTACAATTTATTCTGGTCAACACCAAAATACATCTTTACAGTATCGGAATAAAAATAGAAAGTAAATTTCATTTCATTTATCAGTTTCAGAATCAAAATAGGAAGTAAAATTATTTTTTCATTTTAAGAATCAACATTCTTAACCTCGAAATCTCCGACAATTTAAAAATTTCAATTGTTTAGGAAAATTGTCACTTCCGATAATCAAAATTTGATCTTCGTGACGGTAGATGATTGATGGAAATATTATAACTAATAGAATTTTTACGAGGACACTATTTGCTATAATTATGAACTAAAACTATAAAAAAGTTTGAATGGCTACAGAATAAATTTTACTGCATTCTGAGAAGCATTACAAACCGAATACGTAATTTATCAAGAATCTGTCTAGTAAACATATTCCTCAAGACATTAGTTATTTTTTGGAATATTCAGATTCCACATTCCGGTTGAAAGGGATATTGTCGATTCCAGATTCCGATTAGCACTTTCAACATTTTGAAAAGATTTCGATTCCACTTTCAAGACGATAAGAGATTCCTTATTTAGATTCCACTTATCAACATTCCGATTACAAAATTATATGAATTCGGAGATTTCGTAAAGTTAATACTAATGATCTTCTGGACATTTCAACTATTGGGAAAAAAATGTAGAGACTATATCAAATCCAATGAGGATATTAAAATTCTAAAATGCTGATAAGGGATGAAGTTGACAGTTGTAATGAACTCACAGGAATATGTGGATAAAACTTTAGAATTTTATTAAATGATAAAGAAGTTTATACTTGAATTAACGAAAGACCCTCATATTTTCACTCACAGTTCAAATTTAAATAAATTGATTGAAATAACTTACATCCTCCTGTCTCTAAATTGTGATACTAAAGCTTTTCTTAAGAGTTAAACAATTCTGTGGCTCCATTTAACATTTTACACTGCAAAAATCCAATTAAATATTTTTACTATGAATCCTATCACCTCATTCTGTGGATTATGAATCTTTCACGAAAATTTTTAATGTAAACCGATTAACTGAAACCACTTTAGAATCTACCAACTGAAAATATACAAAAAATAGTTTTGATTTGGTTTTGAGATGAAAAATTTTGTATTATACCGGATGGTTTATGAATTTTAGTTTTCTAGATGCAAAACCATTTTTACAAATAATGATAAAAATAATTTTCATAAAATGTGTAAAGTTAAATTGGAGGGAAATTTCAGAGAACACATTAATTGATGATACTATATTTTTGTGAACTGCTTGAGTTTTGTTTGGATAATGTCATACTGTATTTTCCAAGGCAAATATTATAGAAGCAAAAATTTTTGGTACACCTAATTTCCTTAGTAATATTTCATAGCTGACAATTAGTTAAAAATTAGAGTTTGATGTTTTAAAAAGAATTAACTTTCAGTATGTTTTTTATCGAAAAAAAGTTGACGACATTCTGACATGTATTCCACGTGATAAATTCCCGAATTGTTATATGTGTTCAATAGCTATTTTTAAAAAAACAGTATTTAAACTATTGAGGTTGAAGAAAATAATTGTATTGATTGGATGCCCTAATAATGAGAGATAATAATTGCTTAAGAATCAAATTGGTTTAGAAAAGGAACTTTTTCAGGTAGATATGTAAATTTCAACTCAAGCATTTGTATGAAGGATAAAATCTCGATCGTTTACTCTCTTGTTGATAGAGCGGTAAAACTTTCTGAGACTGAATTCATCAACGATAATTTAAATACTGTTTTAAATATTTTAATTTCAAATGATTATCCGGCATTTTTCGTTAAGAAGTATATTGATTTGAGGCTCAAAAAAATTACAAATCCTCTTGATTCTAATGCGAGAGTAGTCAACAAATCAAAAAACTATTGACCTCAGAAAATGTGTATCTCTTCCTTTCATTGACGAACTTCACATTTTCTTTATAAAATTTTTTAAGAAGTTTGATGTTAATGTTGTTTTTCATTATAATAAGGATCCGTTTGGTTGTTTCTCAAAGCATAAAGATATTACACCTTTCGATTTGAAAAGTCACGTTGTGTATCAGATTCCATGCGAATGTGGGATGGTGTATATCGGTCAGACTATGAACTATATAAAGGACAGGGTCAGTACCCATAAGAGAGATTGCAAAAATGATAAAAGAGCTTCTTCTCTAGTTGCACATTCCCATGAATATGACCACATCTTCAATTTCAATAACACCAAAATTATTTGTAATGAGTCGAATCTCAGGAAGCGACTTTTTAAGGAAATGTTTTATATTGTTAAATTTAGTAATTCTGTAAACAAACGAACCGACATAAATAACCTTAGTGATTTATATTTTAATTTAATATCCGATATGTCCTTATAATTGTTTTTTTTTTTTTTTTTAAATTAGTTAAAAAAGTTTTTTTTTTTCTTTTTATGATATATGGTTAAATATTTGTGACTTCGCTGTAATGTGAATAGAACTTTAAGTTTCGACGACATGTGAATGACACTGTAGAATTTAGGCATTGTAAACGAACACTCATGGTTTTGAGGTTATAACGTTTTTTGACAGCTGACGAGAATTATTGTTTTTTAGTAAATAATAATCTTAAAAAATGTAGACCACAGTACTGTCTAATGCTAACTTATATATGTGTTTTTTATATGTATTTTTGACATTATGTTTTATTTTTGTGTGTCTGTGACTTTTTTGTTGTATTTTGACATGGTGAGAATTCTTTTTGTGATCTCTTTATAAAGAGAAAATGATTATGTTTTGAACTTATTTTCTTTTTTATTTTATTTTATATGTTATTTTATTTTATATGTTATTTCTTATTTGTTTTCTTTTTTAATTTGTAAAACAATTTTTTAGATTGATTTGATATAACCTGATGAGGTCTTTCATGGAAAGACGAAAGCTCGAATTTTGAAATTGTATAAATAAAGACCAGCGAAAACAAACACTATTTTACATCTTCTCACTACAATTTATTCTGGTCAACACCAAAATACATCTTTAAATATATATTAAACTAAATTGAATAAATGATGTTATCAAATCATGCCGAAACGGACATAACTTTTTTTCCATTTATTGAGACTGACGTATGGAGATGATATCGTCAAGGAATCACAGCACTATTGCAGGGAAATGAAAAAACTTGCAAGATGTAACAATCATAACCGTTACTTACTCAGGTGCAGAAAGAAGGGTTTTTTACCTGCTCATATAATAAATTTAAACAATAACATACGATTTAACAATCATTTCATTGAAAGTAAATACGAAAAATTATTTTTTCATTTTAAAATTAACATTCTTAACCTCGAAATCTCCGACAATTTAAAAAACCATCAATCATTTAAAAATTGTCACTTCCAGTATAAGAAATAAATCTTGTTAACTTAGATATTGATGGAAATATTCTTCTATTTTTTGAAAGTCAGGACACTATTTGCTATAATTATGAAAAGTTTCTTATTAATGGTTCTATAAAAAAGTTTGAATGGCTACAGAATAAATTTTACTCTTCTGAGAAGCATTACAAACCGAATCCGAAATGGATCAAGAATCTGTCTAGTAAACATATTCCTCAAGACATTAGTTATTTTTTGAGTCTTGGAAATAAATTTTATACCATCCGGTTGAAAGGGATATTGTTGTTAGAGACACATTAGCAATTACTGAGGGAAAAGATTTACTTAATTCAAGACGATAAGAGATCCTTATTTAGAGGTTCCTTATCAAATAAATTACAAAATTATATGAATTCGGATGTTCGTTAAAGTTAATACTAATGATCTTCTGGATTTTCAACTATTGGGAAAAAAATGTAGAGACTATATCAAATCCAATGAGGATATTAAAATTCTAAATGCTGATAAGGGGAATGTGACAGTTGTAATGAACTCACAGGAATATGTGGATAAAACTTTAGAATTATTAAATGATAAAGAAGTTTATACTGAATTAAAGAAAGACCCTACCAAAAATATACAGGCAAATTTAAATAAATTGATTGAAATAATTTTACATAAAGGTTTTATAAATTGTGATACTAAAGCTTTTTCTTAAGAGTTACAATTCTGTGGCTCCAAAATTTTACACTCTACCAAAAATCCATAAAGAAAATGTTCCTATGAGACCTATCACCTCATTCTGTGGACCCCCCTTATATATCTTTCAAAATTTTTAAGTAAACCGATTCAGAAGGTCATTAGAAAAACTGAACATTTTGTTAAAAATAGTTTTGATTTGGTTTCTGAGATGAAAAATTTTTATATACCGGATGGTTTTATTTTAGTCTCTCTAGATGCAAAATCCCTTTTTACAAATATTCCTAAGGGATTTGGTACTAAAATGTGTAAAGTTAAAATGGAGGGAAAATTAGAGAACACACTGGCATTGATGATACATATTTTTGTGAACTGCTTGAGTTTTGTTTGGATAATGCATACTGTATTTTCCAAGGCAAATATTATAGACAGATTTTTGGTACACCTATGGGGTCCCCCTTATCAAGTGTCATAGCTGACCTCGTTATGGAAAAATTAGAGTTTGATGTTTTAAAAAGAATTAACTTTCAGTATGTGTTTTTTATCGAAGATATGTTGACGACATTCTGACATGTATTCCACGTGATAAAATTCCCGAATTGTTTATATGTGTTCAATAGCTATCATCCAAAAATCCAATTTACTATTGAGGTTGAAGAAAAATAATTGTATTGGTTTTTTGGATGCCCTAATAATGAGAGATAATAACAAAATTAAGAACAAATTGGTTTAGAAAAGGAACTTTTTCAGGTAGATATGTAAATTTCAACTCAAGCATTTGTATGAAGGATAAAATCTCGATCGTTTACTCTCTTGTTGATAGAGCGGTTAAAACTTTCTGAGACTGAATTCATCAACGATAATTTAAATACTGTTTTAAATATTTTAATTTCAAATGATTATCGGCATTTTTCGTTAAGAAGTATATTGATTTGAGGCTCAAAAAAAATTACAAATCCTCTTGATTCTAATGCGAGAGTAGTCAACCAATCAAAAACTATATTGACCTCAGAAAATGTGTATCTCTTCCTTTCATTGACGAACTTCACATTTTCTTTATAAAATTTTTTAAGAAGTTTGATGTTAATGTTGTTTTTCATTATAATAAGGATCCGTTTGGTTGTTTCTCAAAGCATAAAGATATTACACCTTTCGATTTGAAAAGTCACGTTGTGTATCAGATTCCATGCGAATGTGGGATGGTGTATATCGGTCAGACTATGAACTATATAAAGGACAGGGTCAGTACCCATAAGAGAGATTGCAAAAATGATAAAAGAGCTTCTTCTCTAGTTGCACATTCCCATGAATATGACCACATCTTCAATTTCAATAACACCAAAATTATTTGTAATGAGTCGAATCTCAGGAAGCGACTTTTTAAGGAAATGTTTTATATTGTTAAATTTAGTAATTCTGTAAACAAACGAACCGACATAAATAACCTTAGTGATTTATATTTTAATTTAATATCCGATATGTCCTTATAATTGTTTTTTTTTTTTTTTTTTTTTAAATTAGTTAAAAAAGTTTTTTTTTTTCTTTTTATGATATATGGTTAAATATTTGTGACTTCGCTGTAATGTGAATAGAACTTTAAGTTTCGACGACATGTGAATGACACTGTAGAATTTAGGCATTGTAAACGAACACTCATGGTTTTGAGGTTATAACGTTTTTGACAGCTGACGAGAATTATTGTTTTTTAGTAAATAATAATCTTAAAAAAATGTAGACCACAGTACTGTCTAATGCTAACTTATATATGTGTTTTTATATGTATTTTTTGACATTATGTTTTATTTTTGTGTGTCTGTGACTTTTTTGTTGTATTTTGACATGGTGAGAATTCTTTTTGTGATCTCTTTATAAAGAGAAAATGATTATGTTTTGAACTTATTTTCTTTTTTTATTTTATTTTATATGTTATTTTATTTTATATGTTTTATTTCTTATTTGTTTCTTTTTTAATTTGTAAAACAATTTTTTAGATTGATTTGATATAACCTGATGAGGTCTTTCATGGAAAGACGAAAAGTTTTTTGAAATAGGGTGTATAGTAATTCAGCGAAAAACAAACACTATTTTAGTGATCTTCTCACTACAATTTAAACCTGAATTAATAGACTTTAATGAAATAAATTTTTCCAACTATGTAAAAAAAGATTTAAAAAAACATTTGTTATTTCGAGAGATTTGATACATTTTTATAATTCTGATGATTATTGTTAAAAAAAATTTCAAAAAATTAAAAATTATTAGACTTGTTTTAAGTTACAAAAATTTTATTATCAGTTGTTGATTATTACTATTATTAATTCTTATTTTACATTTTATTATTATTTCTTACCCTGTAAAAAAAAGCATTGGGAGGTACTGGATTCCGCAATGCAAGTGCCTACCTTTCAATGCGGTATTCGCGAAATAGCGCATTAGGTGTCGTGGTCAATGCGGTATTCAAGGGGTCCCAATGCGGTGCAAGTTTTAAGCTTTAAAAAAAAAAGAAAATACGTGACAGGAGAAAATAATTAGTGTCAGTGAATCAAAATACGAGTTTGATGCCGGAAAAATACTAATAGTGAGTGTGAAAATGAAGTTTAAAGAAAATAAGGTAAGATTAACTGTTAAATGTAAGTCCAATGCGGCATAGGCTTTTTTCAATGCGGCGTATAATCGGTATACAGTTCGCGCAGTTCAGCGGCGCTCTCTTCTTTACCAAAAGTGGATTCTTTCTATTCAAATGGTAATTTTGAAAATAATGAAAAATAATATTAACTAAAAGTTGATAATGTATTTCAATAAATAAAAAAAAATGTTAAGAGCGTTCGACGGTTTGAAGACAGCAACATGGAAAATATGTCAATACGTGACAATAAGTTAGTGCTTCCTCCACGAGGAAGCAAATTTTTTTGCTGATCGTATAGAGGAAGCAAAATGTTCATGTAATGAACATCTGGATTTACAACTTGTTAATCTTGTGAGACATTTTATCTCTTTCAGTTAATTTGCTTAATGATTGGTAAATTTTGTCTATAAAAATCTATTTCTCTCTCTCTCTCAATCTGTAGAGAGAAGAACGTTAGGCTAGAGCATAAAAGCATAATTTTTTTTGACTTTTTTCTAAAAAAATTTTCTTTTCAAAAATTTTTTTTTAAGTTGGTTATTGAAGTTAATATATAATAAAATCTTATTCTTTGCATCAAGACGAATCGATTGGTATATAAAAAGAATAAATTGTATGAGAATTTATAGAGTTAATCACAATTAAAGCTGAAAAATTCGCATTTTTCTCAAAAAATGAGTTCTTTCCGCAAAATTATGTTGCTGTATAAGAAAATCTTACTCACTTATTTCTAAAATTTTATTCTTTGCATCAAGACGGATCGATTGGTATATATAAAGTATATATTGTATTTAAATTTATAAAATTAAAACCAATTACAGACATAAAATTTGCATTTTTAATAAAAATTCATTTTTTCTTAAGAATCATGTTGCTGTACAATAAAATGTTATTATTTATTGAAAAATAAATCTAAAATCTTATTCCTTGCATCAAGACGAATCGAATCGAAATAATTATAATAAATATAACAAATTTTTAAAATTAATTTTTAATTAGATTTGAAGACAGCAACATGGAAAATATGTCAATACGTGACAATAAGTTAGTGCTTCCTCCACGAGGAAGCAAATTTTTTTGCTGATCGTATAGAGGAAGCAAAATGTTCATGTAATGAACATCTGGATTTACAACTTGTTATTACAGTTTTATTTTATTGACAATTGTTAATAATGATTTATAGTAAAAATTAATAATATGTTAATAAACTGCGCTTAAAACCATGTCCAAAGCTCAGAAATGTTTTACACTAAAATTTTTTTACTTTTTTTACACTAAAACAATTAAACATACAAATTTGACAAAGTACATTTTGGAAAGATTTTTTCATGCTCTTTTGATTGAAAATAAACATTTTGAAAAAAAAATTTTACCCAAAAAAATCAAAATTAAAAATAAATTTCAATTTGGGGGGGGGGTTTAAACATTTTAGTCCCCGCTTTTCCATATATGGCTCATTTCATTTAAAATGTAAAATCTATGTGCCTCCCACAAAGCACAATATCTTGCTGTAAGTTTGTAGTGTGGATTACACGGATAGTTTGTAAAGATAGGTTAAAGGTTCTCTAAAATTCGTAGGTTATGTGCGACTTACAGTTATCGCCAAAGAAAAACGATGACACTGCCTGTTTGAAATTACGTGAAATTAGTAAACAACCGTTTTCGAACTAGTGTTTCTCTGCACACAAGCACTTTTTACAAAATCTAACAACGTCCAATTGACAAAAATGTCCTTTACGCTCCCGGCTTGCTTCTGCCCTCTACTGACAAAATGGCTGTAACACACGTCTTGCCGCCTGTCATTACATTACTTTTGTAATTCCAATCCTGAAACCGCGTTTCTGCATGGATTAATAAAATCTTTTCCATTTAGATAATTAAAAACATTTTTGTCAATTGGACGTTGTCAGATTTTGTAAAAAGTGCTTGTGTGCAGAGAAACACTAGTTCGAAAACGGTTGTTTACTAATTTCACGTAATTTCAAACAGGCAGTGTCATCGTTTTTCTTTGGCGATAACTGTAAGTCGCACATAACCTACTAATTTTAGAGACCGTCGAACGCTCTTAACATTTTTTTATTGATTGAAATACATTATCAACTTTTAGTTAATATTATTTTTCATTATTTTCAAAATTACCATTTGAATAGAAAGAATCCGCTTTTGGTAAAGAAGAGAGCGCAGCTGCACTGCGCGAACTGTATACCGATTATGCGCCGCATTGAAAAAAGCCTATGCCGCATTGGACTTACATTTAACAGTTAATCTTACCTTATTTTCTTTAAACTTCATTTTCACACTCACTATTAGTATTTTTTCATTCCTTTAACTCGTATTTTGATTCACTGACACTAATTATTTACTCCTGTCACGTATTTTCTTTTTTTTAAAGCTTAAAACTTGCACCGCATTGGGACCCCTTGAATACCGCATTCACCACGACGCACCCAATTCGCTATTTCGCGAATACCGCATTGACAGGTAGGCACTTGCAATGCGGAATCCCGTACCTCCCAATACTTTTTTTTTACAGGGTAATTAAATTGTTATTTTTAGTATTCTCATTATTATTATTTTCATTATAATTATACATATTATTGTTTATCTTATAATTGTTAATAATGATTTCTGGTTAAAATTAATAATATGTTAATAACAATTACTTGTTGGTAATTTTATTATTATTATTATTTTTGTTACTTATTATTTTATTGATTATTTTAAATGTTATTGTTATTATTTTTATTATATTTACTAATTATACATATTGCTTCCTCGTGAGGAAGCTTTGTAGTCGTTTAATTTACAAAATTTTTAAAAATCCTTTTGACAAATTTTCTTCTATATGGGACTATGTTATATAAGACCCTGAACAATTGTCCGCATGTATGTATGTGTGGATCCCGATTTTTGTGAACACGATAACTCGAAGAGGTTTTAACGAATTTGGCTAAAATTTACCAGGTATATTTATCATAGAAATATCTCGAACTGGATTGATAGATTTTAAAAAATTCTAAGAAAAAAATTTTTTTTTGACTTTTTTCTAAAAAAATTTTCTTTTCAAAAATTTTTTTTTAAGTTGGTTATTGAAGTTAATATATAATAAAATCTTATTCTTTGCATCAAGACGAATCGATTGGTACATAAAAAGAATAAATTGTATGAGAATTTATAGAGTTAATCACAATTAAAGCTGAAAAATTCGCATTTTTCTCAAAAAATGAGTTCTTTCCGCAAAATTATGTTGCTGTATAAGAAAATCTTACTCACTTATTTCTAAAATTTTATTCTTTGCATTAAGACGGATCGATTGGTATATATAAAGTATATATTGTATTTAAATTTATAAAATTAAAACCAATTACAGACATAAAATTTGCATTTTTAATAAAAATTCATTTTTTCTTAAGAATCATGTTGCTGTACAATAAAATGTTATTATTTATTGAAAAATAAATCTAAAATCTTATTCCTTGCATCAAGACGAATCGAATCGAAATAATTATAATAAATATAACAAATTTTTAAAATTAATTTTTAATTAGATTTGAAGACAGCAACATGGAAAATATGTCAATACGTGACAATAAGTTAGTGCTTCCTCCACGAGGAAGCAAATTTTTTTGCTGATCGTATAGAGGAAGCAAAATGTTCATGTAATGAACATCTGGATTTACAACTTGTTATTACAGTTTTATTTTATTGACAATTGTTAATAATGATTTATAGTAAAAATTAATAATATGTTAATAAACTGCGCTTAAAACCATGTCCAAAGCTCAGAAATGTTTTACACTAAAATTTTTTTACTTTTTTTACACTAAAACAATTTAATATACAAATTTGACAAAGTACATTTTGGAAAGATTTTTTCATGCTCTTTCGATTGAAAATAAACATTTTGAAAAAAAAATTTTACCCAAAAAAATCAAAATTAAAAATAAATTTGAATTTGGGGGGGGGGTTTAAACATTTTAGTCCCCGCTTTTCCATATATGGCTCATTTTATTTAAAATGTAAAATCTATTTGCCTCCCACATAGCACAATATCTTGCTGTAAGTTTGTAGTGTGGATTACACGGATAGTTTGTAAAGATAGGGTTGTATACTTGTGGTAAACTTGAGGTAAACTTTAAATTTCCGCCTTTACCGTAAGCTTACAAGTAAAGGTTATTATAAACTTACATGTAAAGGTTACTGTAAGCTTACAAGTAAAGGTTATTGTAAGCTTACAAGCATAGTTTACTGTAAACCTACAAGTACACTGGAATCTGGATCGGTGAGACTGATCAGGGATGGCTTCTTACCGATCCAGATTCCAGTGTACTTGTTGGCTTGCAGTAAACTATGCTTGTAAGCTTACAAGTAAAGGTTATTGTAAGCTTACCAGCATAGTTTACTGTAAGCGTACAAGTACACTGGAATCTGGATCGGTGAGACTGATCAGGGATGGCTTCTTACCGATCCAGAGGATCAGTTGAGACTGAAAAGCAAACAAACAGGGCCGTACGAAGTATTTTATGCGTGCACGTTTCTTTTAAAATTTCATAATAATATTTTAATATTAATTAATATTTATTTTCTTTAGTTTCTCCTGCCTCAATCTTCGTAGCGATTTCATATCTTTGTTTATTTATTAAATAATTATTTATTTTTCGTGTTTCTGTAAATGCTTTAATAGCATCGGACACTGCGAACCTTTTTTCTCTACAGTTATGTACGTCAATGATCGACACTTTAGAGTCCCTGCTCGGCCCTCTACCTTTCCTCGCCAATAAACTATGTAAACAGAGTCTTAGCGATCCAGAGCTCACCGATCCAGATTTCAGTGTAAAGGTTATTGTAAGCTTACAAGTAAAGGTTATTATAAGCTTACATGTAAAGGTTACTGTAAGCTTACAAGTAAAGGTTATTGTAAGCTTAAATGGTAAGGCTGTGAAAAGGTTACTATAAAGTTGTAAGGTTGAGGTAAGGTTGTGGTAAGTTTACTTAATAAAGTAAATCTTTACAAAATAATAATTTATAATATAATTAAAAAATAAATAAAAAATTGTTGGTCTTCCTCCATTTTGGAAATTTAACAAGCTAATGAAAATCTTAAAAACAAATTTGGGAGGACAGGGATTCGAACCCGGGATCGACGCGCATAGAGACCTAACATCCTAACTAACTGAGCTAAGTAGGGAACTGACAAAGAAAAAATCAATATTGCTTTTAAAGAGTTAGTCATTTTCTTGGTTAACCTTAAAAGCAACATTGATTTTTTCATTGTCTGTTCCCCACTTAGCTCAGTTAGTTAGAATGTTAGGTTTATGCGCGTCGATCCCGGGTTCGAAACCCAGTCCTCCCAAATTTGTTTTTAAGATTTTCAACGGCTTGTTAATTTTCCAAAATGGAGCAAGACCAAAAATCTTTTATTTATTTTTTAATTATATTATAAATTATTTTGTAAAGATTTACCTTATTTAGTAAACTTACCACAACCTTACAACTTTATAGTAACTTTACAATTTAAGCTTAAAATAACCTTTACTTGTAAGCTTACAGCAACCTTTATATGTAAACTTACAACAACCTCTACATGTAAACTTACAATAACCTTTACTTGTAAGCTTACAATAACCTTTACTTGTAGGCTTACAGTAAACTTTACTTGTAAGCTTCCAATAACCTTTACTTGTAAGCTTACAGTAACCCTTACATGTAAGCTTATAATAACCTTTACTTGTGAGTTTACGGTAGTGGCGGAAATTTAAAGTTTACCTTAAGTTTACCACAAGAAAACAACCCTATCCTTACAAACTATACGTGTAATCCACACCACAAACTTACAGCAAGATATTGTGCTATGTGGGCTTGGTCTAAAAAAAGTTTTTAGCTAGCAAATGAATATTTTTTGATTTATTTTATTAATATCTAACATTCTCTAATTTTTTATCACTTTAAAAGAACTTTGAGGTGCTTTAAAACGAAATGACTGACTAAAAAGCAGACTAAATGTCCCCTACTGTCCCTGTCCTCGAGACACTTGTACTACATTGTCTCCATTAATTAATATGTACATTCTTTTTTATTATATTTAAACGAAAATTATTTGTAATTTCTTAAGTCTTATATTTAAAAATTCATTAATTACTTCATATAAAATTCAAGAATATAATTCTAAAAAATAACACAGCCACACAAAAAAAGAAAAGTGTCTTGATCTGGGGTCGAGACATATATATTCCGATTTATTTCGATGCGCTGAATCCGAATCCATCATCAGAATTTGGCCAATGGGTCCTGGTTTCGCCCTAACCTCAAAAAATACCTTAAAATCGCTAAAATGGTCGCTTTTGAATGATCAAACTTGAATCTAAGCGCATATTAGTAAGTTTCTAAGGTCCTTTATTTTTAATAAACTATTCTATAAGCTTTTCAATTCAAAATTCATATGAAACATTAAATCTATCGAACATAACCTCAAAATTATAACTAAGCTTCCAAACAAACAAATTATACCATACACTGCGCAATAAAAATTTTGTAAGCTCATGAAATTTAATATTTAGGTCTTTCTGTGATTACTGATTACGGACCCTATGTCAAGTTTCCAAAATCCAAAATGGCGGATCCAATATGGCGGACACAATTATAAAAATTTGTTCGGATTTGCTTGAAAATCGTTACTCAGGGGGTTTCCGGAGTCGCTGATGACGAATCTGACATTAAATTTTTATTTGTTCACCCTTAAATATTTCTAATAATTAATTTCAAGTCGATATATTTATTGTGTGTATTCAATCTTTAAATGTATGCTATTGCTACTTCATGGTTCATAATTTCTCCTTGTTAGCATTTTTCGCCTGTATCTGTAACCAGGGCACCTCCACGTGGCGACGGTGGGCAACGGATCCATACTAGCAGAGTCCCTGGGTTAACGGCGTTCATGCCGTCATGGCAGATACAAGAAGAAAATGTTTTACATCTGGTCAGAGTAGGAAAGCGGGCCCTCCGACGTCGTCATTCATTGATGGGTAACTTGGTTGATAAAGAGTCCGATGCTACAAGAAAAGTGACTTCTCGACTAAATAATTGTAACAAAAGTCCCGATTCCTTTTGTTACATTTGTAGCAAATATGAAGTCAGCTCCTTGCGGAAAAAAATAGATAAAGAAGTAGAAGATCTGTACGAAAATTGTTTCAGTCGTAAATTATTACACTAAGAAACAAATTGTGTTCCTCATATTGTTTGTAACTCCTGTAGACTTATGTTGTATCGCTGAAAAAAATTCGAAAGATGAAAAATATCTAAAGTTCTCTACACCCACGATATGGAAGAAACCACGAAATTTAAAAGACTGCTATTTTTGTATAAATGACATCAAAGGAATTACCTCAAAAAATAAGAGTTCCATTACATATTTAAATGTGTTAACATTAATCAGACCTACTGAAATTGATCGAAAAGCGGGAAAACTTGATGTTACTTTTAAAATATGTCGAAAAAGTAGAAGTCGATAATGAAACAGAAGAATTTAGTAGTGGCAGTGATGAAAATGACAATGATGATGAGGAAAATGAGTTCAGCGCGTATTACAATAAAGAAAAAATTCCAATATTAGTATCGCAACCGGAGCTAAATGATTTTATTAGAAATCTAGGTTTACCAAAAGATGGTGCAGAATTTGCTGCTTCATTTATGAAGAAAAGAAACTTCTTGCATCCGAATACGAAAGTGTCATTTTATAGAGATAGAGATAAAGAGTTCCGAAAATATTTTACGAAAGATGAAGAGACATCTTTGGTGTATTGTACTGACTGACTGGAGACTTTTTATCGATTCCTCCAAACGTAATATAAAAGACGTTTTACTACACAATACAAATGTCTACGCTCCAGTTCCAATAGCTCATTCTACACAAATCAAAGAAGAATATAATAATATAAAAATGCTTCTAGAGAAAGTGAATTATCAAAAACACAAACGGTTAATTTGTGGTGATTTTAAAATTATAACAATATTACTGGGTCAACAATCGGGTTTCACGAGAGCCATGTTTCTTGTGTCTATGGAATAGCAGAGATCGTGCTAAGCATTACAAGAAAAAAAATTGGCTTTCAAGAAATTCGTTTAAAGCAGGTTCTCACAACGTCATTCATCAAAGTTTGGTAGATCGCGAAAAAATTATATTTCCATTTCTTCACATTAAGCTTGGTGGGATTAAGCAATACGTTAAAGCGTTAGATAAGGACGGTCTATGCTTCAAGTACATTGCAAAAAAATTTCCAACTGTTTCTGATGCTAAATTAAAACAAGGGGTATTTGATGGGCCACAGATTCGAGCATTATTTAGAGACACGAATTTCGTTTCTCAAATGACCGACACTGAAAGGGCAGCTTGGGAAAGTTACAAAGAAGTTTCAACAAATGTTCTAGGAAACCCAGGTGCGAAATTAGGTTGGCCGCCAGAGTTTGAAGGTTGGCCCACGGTTGGCCTAACTTTGGCAAGCGAAGTTTTGGTTGCCAGAGTTTGCCCAACTTTGGCAAGTGCTAGTGCCCACAGTTGGCCCGACTTTGCAAGCCAACCATTACATGCAGAGTATAACCAACCGTCGAGCCAACTTTGGCGACAAAGGTCGACACAACTATGGGGAACGTATCTCATATGGCTTACAAATTTAGGTTGGCCAAACTCTGGGCCATGGTTGGCCCGACGGTTGGCAAAACTTGGTGAAAAACAGTTTAAATGACTTAAACTTTCTCGGCTGGCCTAACTCTGGGCCGCGGTTGGCCCGACGGTTGGCAAAACTTTGTGAAAAACAGTTTAAATAACTTAAACTTTCTCGGTTGGCCTAACTCTGGGCCACGGTTGGCCCGACTGTTGCAGCTTTAATATACATTTAACGGTATGGACTCCCATGTGAGCGTAGCGTAGTGGTCAGTGTATAAGTCTTCGGCGCGTTAGGTTAGGGGTTCGATCCCAGCAAGCGGTAGATATTTTCGAAAATGTATGTATGAGATTGTGTTTAATAATAATAGGTAAAGGTTATATCTGATGTTCCATCTAATAATAACGTGTTAATTGTTTAAATAATTTAGTTTTTTAATAATTTTTTACCTTTGGCTGTTAAAGTTGGCCAAACTTACGCATTTAAAGTCGTGCCAACTTTGGCGTCAGTTTTTGGACCAACCATTGAAATGTATAGCTGGCACAACATATGCATTTTAAGTTGGGCCAACTTCCTTATGACTTGTCGGGCCAACCATCGTCGCCATTAGACGGCCAACCGTTATCATCTGTATGGTTGGCCCAACCTCTGGCACGAGAAGTTGGACCGACCTTGTAAAAGTTGGCCCAACTATGGGCCAACCGAAAATTCGCACCTGGGAACAATAAGAGTCCCGAATCTAAACAAATTGTAGCCCAAATGCTTAAAAACTTTCAAAAATTAGGATGCTTAATGAGTATACACGGTATAGTAGCAAGACAATGGACTGAAGAGATGTTCCCAAAAAATCGCAAGTAATAAATCTAAAAAAATCGTTAATATAATAAAGACAGCCATATTAGATCCGCTATTTTGAATTTTTAAAAACGGACATGGAATTCGTCATCAGCGACTCCGGAAACCCCCTGAGTAACGATTTTCAAGCAAATCCGAACAAATTTTCATAATAGTGTCCGCCATATTGGATCCGCCATTTTGGATTTAGGAAACTTGGCATAGGGTCCTTAATCAGTAATCACAGAAAGACCTGAATATTAAATTTCATGAGCTTACAAAATTTTTATTGCGCAGTGTATGGTATAATCTGTTTGTTTGGAAGCTTAGTTATAATTTTGAGGTTATGTTCGATAGATTTAATGTTTCATATGAATTTTCAATTGAAAAGTTAATAGAATAGTTTATTAAAAATAAAGGACCTTAAAAACTTACTAATATGCGCTTAGATTCAAGTTTGATCATTCAAAAGCGACCATTTTAGCGATTTTAAGATATTTTTTGAGGTTAGGGCGACACCAGGACCCATTGGCCAAATTCTGATGACGGATTCGGATTCAGCGCATCGAAATACATCGGAATATATATGTCTCGACCCCAGATCAAGACACTTTTCTTTTTTTTGTGTGGCTGTGTAATTAAAGACGTGTCACTTATTTTCATATTTTATATTCGGCTGAAATGTATTCATTTTTGCACACTCACTACGAATAGATTACGCGCTTGCACTCACTGTTTTATCGACCCTACAATAATAAATGAATATCCTCAAAACATCAAAGCAATAAGAATGTTCTGGTCTCTATCATGCAAATTATATAGTGAAGCAGAGAAAATAATTGATTACCGGTTGTAACATAGTTGTCCACTACTGTTCCTTCTGTAAAATGGTAATAAAATTCTTTATATCTCTTATAAGTCAATTATTATCAAAAAGTTTCAATTCTTTAAGAAAGCTGACACCTTGAGTTGCTTTCTAAGTAACATATTTATGTTGTGAATCAAAAAAATAGAAAAATGTCCCCTACTGTCCCGTAAATTAGCTTTATTCTTATTATGTGGGTAAGAATTTTTACATTTAATGTATAAATATACAGAAACTTGGTTTTATTTGATAAAAAGTTATTTATATGAATATAATATAGATATTCTTAATATCCCAGTAAACAAAAACTAATTGAAATAAATTAAAATGAATTCACAAAGAGCTTCAGGGAATACCGCTTTGTGACAAATACGAATTGGAGCTATGTTGCAATTTTCATGAATTCGTCAAACTGCATTGAACATTCAAACCTTCTATTCTTACCAATTCAGTGGCAAACTTTTGGAGCCTTTAATTTTTTTTAATTCGTCTGCATGAATTCAATGCATGCTTTGGTCATTTCTTTCAAATTCGAATTCGTTTGCACAAATTGAGGCAAATTTAATCAAATTCAATCGAATATACAAAAAGCTTGAATGAATCCCATTTTCTACCAAAGAACTTAATTCATTTCAATCCGTTTGAATAAGTTTTTTTACTGAAATAATATTTGTCTTTTTTCATATACTGTTTCTGTTTCAAATGTGCCCTCTACTGTCCCTAAGTACCGTAATCAATCTTCTCTCATTTTTGTAAACAAAATACAAAAGATTGTTGTCCACGCATTAGAATTAATATTTATTTATATAAATGCATTTTAACATTTGCACAAAAAATAAAAAGGTTTATTTATTTGAAAAAAAAGTTGAACAAAAACCAAACAAAAGTGATCACATTCTGTCAAAAATCTGTCTCCCAAGTGCGAAAACCAACGCGGACCAACATTGCCCTGTATCGGCAAAGCTGGCATCGAGACTTGGCAGACAATATTGGTCCGACTCTGCGCCGACTCTTGTGATGTTAACCACGGTTGGACGTCGGCAGCCAGATCTCGGCAGACATTACTGGCCCAATATTCGCTGCTAGATCTCGACAGACATTAAAGGCCCATTATTGGCTGCCAGATATCAGCAGACATTAATGGCCCAATATTGGCTGCCATTACTCCCCCAGTGTGGCCAAAATATAAAAAAAATTTTATTTAATTAACTAATTAATTGATAATATATACGGCTTATTTCCCTAAGTTAAACACAAACTTACAAATATTTGAAAAATTCTTACCGCTCGCAGCGGATCGATACCTGAACCTGATGCACCACAGCCCAGCACTCTGACCACTCTGCTACTCTGACGTGAAGTCGAGGAAGCAAAAGGGTTATTATAAGCTACACTACACTGGCCGATGATGTGCCATTATTGGGCCGAGCTACGTCCCTATATTGGCAATTATAATTTGCCATCATAGATACAAAATGTTAGACTTTAATGTGCCATTCCTGGACCAAGCTACGCTCCAATTCTGGCAATTATAATTTGCCATCAAATATACAAAATTTTTGCCATTAAAGGGCCGATCTTCGTCACATCATTGTCAACAAAATTTAATTTTTAAAAATTTTAATATGAAAATTCGTGCTGTTTTTAATATTTAATTCTTTTTAAAAAATTTAACTAGACTCCATTTTGAAATCAATTTTCATTAGAATGTTTCTTAAAATTTAATTATGAGAATTAAATTATAAAAATAATATTCATTTACTCAATAAACTTTCATAACTTTTTTGTAGAAAATTCTCAATTTTCATAAGGAAATAATTTGCATCATTTCTATTTCTTAACTACAATTGCTTTAAGAAAAATTCAAAGATTTTTAAGAATAAAGGAAAAAAATGTTTATAAATTCTATTTGTCAATTAAAAAAGTTTGATTGAAAATGAAACTGAAAATTTTTGAATTTTTAGAAAATAAAGGAAAAGATTTTATTGAATAAAATGTTCTATTAAATTTATTTACGAATTTAATTGTAAAATTATTTAAAAACATCAATAACTTCTTTTTTAAATAACAATTTAATTAAACTTTTTCAAAAAAATTAATTCTTCAAAATTGCCAGTTGAAAATATAGAAAATCCAAATTTTCAAATATTTTAATTTGAATCCATTTTAAACTTATTCAATTATTTAAATACAAAATAAATAATTTATTGAATAACTGTATGTTTCTTAAAATTGAATTCTCAAACAAAATTTTATCAAATTAAAATGCCATTAATATACCTTTAATGGGCCGACCGTCATCACTTCACTGGTAATTGAATTTTGCCATTAAAGATTAATCAACTTTGACAGTAACGTGCCGTTATTGGGCCAAGCTACGCCTCAATACTGGCAATTATAATTTGCCATCAAAGATACAAAATGTTTGCCATTAATGTGCCAATAATGAGCCATTACTGGACCGATGGTCGGCACATCATTGGCAATTGTCTTTTGCCATTAAAGATTGATGAACTTTGTCATGAATGTGCCATTATTGAGCCCAGCTACGCCCCAATACTGTCAATTATAATTTGCCATCAAAGATACAAAATGTTTGCCATAAATGTGCCATTACTAGACCGATGGTCGGCACATCACTGGCAATTATCTTTTGCCATTGAAGATTGATCAACTTTGTCGTAAATGTGCCATTATAGGGCCGAGAGCTGGCCCAGTCTTAAAAATTTTGAAAATCTGCCCATCGGCGCCATCATTGGCCCAGCAATGGGACGTTTTTAACACCAGTAATGGCCCAGTAATTACGGCCAATTCTCGGCAGACATTACTGGACCAATGATGGTCCGTTTTTGCAGTCTTGGCATTTCGCACTTGGGTAACCCTCGGAGGAAACACCTCTTTTTTAGACAATTTTTCAAAGCTCAACCAATTTTAAACTGCGCATCTAATCAAATTAAATAATTTTTTTAAATATAGTTCAAACTTTATAGAATAAGTCTGTTTACTTAAAAATCCTTATTAAAAATATTAAAGAAAAATTAAAAGCCTTTCGTAAAAAAAGCGTGGGATCAAAAAGACCCCATGTGTTCTCCGAAGGTTAAATTAACAGGCAAAAGCAGATCATTTTTAGTGAAATAGGATAAAAAGTTAAAAATACAAAAAAACTTCAAAATTTGACTTCTTATAAAAAATTAATGTTGCAGAGAAATTTAGTATTTTTCTAAACTATAATAATATGCAAATAAACAGTTTGAAATTTAAAAAAAAAAAAATTTTCAACATTTTGAAAGTACTGTAATTTTTGTACTTTTCGACGAAAATAGCTGGCTAACAAACTTGATTTGTATTTCGACATTAACTTTGTGCATTCACAGTTGCAAGTTGGCACATTAAGTTTTTCAAAAGTTATCGCAGGGAATTTTCATTTTAATTTTTGCACATTTAGTATAAATGAATAATTGAATTGAAATTAGGTAAATTCATGCATAGATTTAATTCGTTTCAATGCCTCGAGGAGGGTTCTCTGTTTTTTAATGTTAGCCAGCCTCCGAATATGGAAGTTCTAGAAAAGTCGTGTTTTGCAATTCAGAGAGCTCATTTCGTGAATACGAGAATATGAATCGTGTCAGTCAAGAGCGTCAGACGTCCAATGACACGACTTAAATATAAACTGCATGTACGTATACAAGGACACTATAGCATTCCTATTTCATTGCGCGTTACTAGGAACGATTCTATTTAAGACCAGACAACCATAATTACTTTTCTTCAGAAAACTCACTATACACTTCATGATGATCTTTTCTTCCGTCTTTTAAAATGCAATCTTCCCACAACATTCCAGGCGCAGGGAGAAAATAAATTTGTAAAAACAAATTTCAATTTAGCTCGTAAAGAACAACGAAAGAAACAGGAAGTTTTCAAAATCCTTGTATGGGAAATAATAAGAAATAGGTTTATTCAAAATTTCCCCTTGTATTTCAAGATAATAAGAAATGACAAAGTACGAAAATAATTATTATTTATTGAACTTTATCTTGTTCACGTAAGAGTATATAAAACGATAAGAGTCGTGATGTCACCTAACAAAGTTTACAGGTGCATTTCTTTATAATTGAAATGTTACTTTTTTTATTTGTAAGGGAGAGTGGAGCAAGACGGGGTACGGGGATCCCACATACCGACAATGCAGATCTAAAATGGTTAAAAATCTGCGACGACCGTTTCTTGGAATATATAAGATATTATGACCTATAAATTTGACAAACTCACTTTTTAACAAAAATACACAGGATGAGTATTTTATTTGTTTTAATTATTGAAAAAAAAATTATTCATAAAAATTTAACCCCTACGCAGTCCAGCTAAAAATCGCTTGTGGTCCAAAAACGGTCCAAGAAAAAAAAGTTTCTAAAAAATGTGATTTCATTGTAATAAAGGTTTTTGGGGTCGCAAAATTCGAATTTGAAGTCAGTTTTTCAAAATTTAAAATGGCGGACCCAAGATGGCGAATTCAAAAATTTTAAATTTTATTAGATTTGCTTAAAACTTGTTACTCGGGGGTTTTCGGGGTCGCTGATTACGAATCCGATGTCATATTTTGTCATCCAAAATGGCGGACCTAAAATTCGATCCAATTGCATGAATCTTGAAATTATCCGACATATTGAATTCACCACTTTAATTTTGTAAATCTGACATTATATTCGTAATCAGCGACCCCGAAAACCCCCAAGTAACGAGTTTCAAGCGTATTTGATAAATTTTTAAATCTTCATAGTCGCCATTTTAGGTCCACCATTTTGAATTTTGAAAATCTGATTTGAAATTCGGATTCAGCGACCCCGAAAACCTTAGTATGCACTTGGTCATTCAAATCGAATTATGTTTAGTATTTTATTTTTGAGATGGACATATATGGCCACAGACGTAAGGGTGGCACGATTTTTTGTGGCCACATATGGGCCATGGACTGTCAAGGGGTTAAATATGAGCAGTTTCCAACAGCCTAAACTGCAACGACCTTTTCTTGAAAACAACAAAATCAAAATAACTTTTCCATTTGACAAACTTAATTTCAATAAAAAATACACATAATAAGATTCATTCTACATGAAAACAAGAATATAAAACTTTAATTTGTGAAAACTATTTTGTATAGAAATTTCCAACAAGAAGAACTCATCTGACAGATGTTTAGTGATACATAGAACCAAGAGATGGCGCCAAAGGTACCAAAACTGACAAATTTTCATTATTTTTAACTTTAAATTAACAACAATGAGACATAATGTCTTCTTTTCAAGTAGAAATTTATTAGTGATAAAAGATACACAATGGGAGAAATATATTTTGTTCAAATTGTTAAAAAAACTAGTATATTAGTAAATTAAATATCATGTGCTACCGAACAGCTGTCACTTATACACTTTGGGAAAAATAAAGTTTTTATTTATTTCTGAATGGCAAATGAGTCTCATCCTGTGTATTTTCCTACTAAAATAAATTTCCGAAATGGAAAAATTATTTGTTATATATAACTTTCCGGAGGAGGAAAAGAATCATACAGAATTATTTGCAATAATCTTTGAGATTTTTAAGAAGTGCAACATTCTTATCCCAGACTATGCGGTAAACGATATATTCAGATTGGGAAAAAAATTAGAAAATCAAATACGTCCTGTTTTGGTCAAATTTACAGGCTCGAGATGGTTAAAGCTCATTTTTGCTAATATAAAAGAGTTTAAAGCTCTGAATCTAATAATAACGAATGATTGTTCTAAAGAAGAGAGACAAAAAAGAAAAAATTTAAAAGAAAAAGTTCAATTGCTTAAAGTCTGTAAAATTGAAGCTACTCTGAAAAATAATAGAATTTTCATCGATGGAAAGCAAGCTAGAATGGAAGAGATCGATTCATTGATGAAGGACAATAACAGCAAGCTGAGAAAACAGAAAACAATTGAGCATCAACAAACGAGTGAGTCATCATCTAACACGACACCGAAGAGACCAAGAGGCCGACCGTCGTACAAAGATAAATTGAAAAATTCAAATCATCAACTGGCGGAATTTTTTGAAAGTGTCAAACCAAACAGTGACACGCGAAGTGTCACCAGTGACAATATGGATGGCGATTTGATGCAATAGCAAATCTTAGGCCCGGAAATTAGATCAGCTTTCTCAAGAAACAAGGACGACGTGGGAAGATGCATATTCTGGAATTGCAGTGGTTTTAGAAACTTTAAGGATATTTTAGATGTAGTGAGAAGTTCGGATATCGTCTGCTTATGTGAAACTTGGTTGATTTCTCCAGAGATTTGTATCACAGGTAATAATTTGAATTTTAGTGTCATAAATGTTCAAGCAAGAAAGACTTCGCATTTTGGTAGAGCAAGCGGCGGAATCATGATATTATATAACAAAAAATATTTTACAATGAAAGAGATTTCGAGAACAGATGAATTTATTTTTAATAAGGTTTTTTGTAAAAGCGTTGTATTTCTTCTGGGAGTAATTTATCGTTCTCCATTAGCAAATTTTAATTCGTTTGTGAACGATTTAAAAAATAATTTAATATATTTGTCTTCCGAGTTTCCTGACTGCCCAATTGTATTGGGGGGAGACTTTAATTGCAGAGTTGCCCGTTTAAATCAGGTTAATGAAGAGCTGTTGTATAATTCATGCTTCGAATATATTAGAGATTCAATGGATGAAGTTTGTAATAGTCAGGGGAAACTGCTTGTTAATACCCTAGAGTCTTTCGGTTTTGTATTGATAAATGGAAGAGCGCAGAGTGACTTACGGGGAAATTTCACTCTGATTAAGTCAATAGGAGCAAGCGTTATCGATTTGGTTTGGATTTCGATGAATGGCTTAAAATGGTTTAGAGATTTGAATGTGTGGCCCCTGGTTACGTTATCTGACCACTTCCCTGTGGTACTTGATTTTATAAATTTAAACCTAAACATTGGACAAAATAAGAAAAAAAGGAATCGAGATTGATTTTTGATCAAAACAAAACAGAAGACTTTTATTTTTTAATGGAGTCAATGTTTGATTCAGCTTGGGTTTCTTTAGAGTATGAGGATTTTGAGAGAGTTATGCGTAAGTCATTGTATTGCGCAGCCTCTTCCCTGAATATGGAAAAAACAATTAGAAATAAACCATTTGCTTCAGAAAATAAACCTTGGTTCGACAAGGAATGTCGGAATTTAAAATTAAAATTAAAAAATTTGTTAAAACAAGGTAAAAAAGAGTTATTTAAGGGAAATTTTAAAGCAAAATATATAGAAGAAAAAACATTATAAAAAAGTGATTAACAAAAAGAAAAGGGAATTTGAATTGAATAGAGTTAAAACTTTGAGTAATTCAAGGGATTCAAAAACATTTTGGGGTATAATTAACCAAGTAAGAGTAAAAAACAGTGCGTTAAATAATTTAGACGTCGAAGTGTGGTATGAATATTTACTTGAGAGTTTTCCCTCACAATCGGGGGTATCAAAAGAGTTACCTCAGTTCCACACAGACCCTTTATTAGATGCAGAAATAACAATAAAGGAGGTAATAAACAGCTTATTAAAATGTAAAGCGGATTCGGCTCCGGGGCCAGATGGTATAAAAGGAATCTTTTACAAAAATTTACCCCCAAGTTGGATAGCATATCTTTGTATTCTCTTTAATAAAATTATAGGTTTAAAAAAGTCCCTAAAGAATGGAGTCGCTTACAAATGTTTATGTTGTATAAAAAGGGGAATCCGACTGACCCATTAAATTATAGACCAATTACGCTAATAAACGTTATAACAAAAATATTTACCCAGATATTAAATAAAATAATAACTCTTTGGGCGACAAATAATAATTTACTTCCAGAATTCCAAACTGGTTTCCGGCAGGGAAGAGGATGTGTGGATAATCTGTTTACTCTTATGTCTCTGATACAAATACATATGTTAAGAGGTAATTCAAAACTATATGCGATCTTTGTTGATTTTAGAAGTGCCTTTTCTTCGGTGGAACATGAGTTATTATGGCAAAAATTGAGTAAATTGAGAAGGAGCACAAAAATTGTAAATATCTTAAAAGATTTCTATAACAACGCAAATGTTTTTATTAAATCTAACTTGGGAAATACTAAATCAGTCAAGGTAACAAGAGGAGTTTTACAAGGTGAAATTCTTAGTCCATTGTTGTTTGTATTATTCATTAGAGACTTAGAAGAGTTTTTGATTGAGGAAGGATGTAGAGGCATAACAATTAACAGAATAGTGGAAATATTCTTATTGGCGTACGCGGATGACCTTGTCATATTAGCAGATTCCCCAGTTGAATGCTCCCGAAAGTTAAAGGCTTTATCAATTTATTGTAAACTAAACAAATTGAAAGTAAATATTCAAAAAACAAAAATAATGATTTTCTCAAAGGAAAGAAACTCTAATAACATCAAAGCATTTAAATTTGAGGATGGCTCGATAGAAGGTGTAAAAGAATTTAATTATCTTGGGATTATTTTCTCAGATTCGATTGATTTTTCGGCCACTTTAAGTAGAGTAAAGGGATCCACAAACCTGGCTATCTCTTCTTGCTTAAAAATTATTAAGAATTTAAAAGCGGACACTTGGGAGACATACAATAAACTTTTTGAGAGTTTTGTTTTAAGCACTATTATGTATGCTATTAATATATGGGGCATCAATTTTTTGGATGACCTGGAACAAATTCAAATTCGTTTTTTAAAAAAATTGTTATGTCTCCCAAAAAATAGTCCGAATAAAGCGATTAGAATGGAAACTAACACCCTTCCAATAGAATATAAAATATTAAAATCAATACTGATGTGGTTTAAAAAACTTGATGAAATGGAGCAAACGAGATACCCTAAAATTTGTGTGCTAGAGTTGATGAATTTCGCGGAGACACGCGCCGACAAATGGTCATGTAATTGGTATTTACAAGTAAAAAACAGGTTTGACTATTTTGATTTAGAGAAAGTTTGGAAGCAATTTTCATTAAAAAATATTGCAAACAATTCAGAGTTAATGCTCACTGCAGTAAGAAGGGGTATAAAGAAAAGGGATGAAGACTATTTGAATTCTTCGAGCTGTCTTCAAAGGCCTGTATTATCATGCCACTCTAGTAGTGAGTCGTATATTTTTAAAAGAATGCATATTTATTACAAACAAGTTTGGGCTCAAATTAGGTTATTGAATGTTTACAATTCTAGAATTTTTGCTAAAAGAACTGGATTTGTTGTTCCATTTAATAATCACTGTCACTTCTGTAATTTAGAAGCAGAAAATTTAATCCACATACTGGCAATCTGCCCTCTTTATAACTCTATTCGACATAAATACTTGGAAACTTTTTACACGGATTTGATAAACCCGTCAGATAAATGGATAACAAACCTAAGTACAAACGATCCTTCCTTAATCAAAAGCTATATAAAAACAATAATCGAAATGTTGTGTATTAGAACAAGAGAGATGTTGTTTTCATCTGGTCTAGCGATCTCAGATGCTTAAATAAGTTGTCGGTTTGGTTTTCACTTTGTATGAATGGGACGAACTTTATATGCTTCAAAGACGATACTCCTTTGTATGTTTATTGTATAAACTATGACAAATAAATAATCTTAATCTTACTTTAGAAATTTAACAATTAAATAAAGTATTTTTTAAAGGGTGTAATTTTACCTTTTTCCCTTTTTGGGACACTTTTCTTAAACCATATACAGAGTTGGAAGAAAAACTTAGATTTGCAGGATAGCGAAGACGTTTAACATTATTTTGTTCGCGAATGTCATCTTCACTAGCTATTTAAAAAAATATGATTCGTAAATTACTAATTAATTAGTATTTGAAATATTGAAAAAGGTTTTCTTACAAATCACTTTAATTATATTATGCAATTTTTTCAGTATTAAAAAATAAATATATATATATATATACTTACTTCCCGAAAGGAGAATATATGCATTTAAAAGCATGTCACTTTTTTCCTTATACCCGTAAAACCATACTTTACACTTCTTAATTTTTTTAGAGATGACTTCTTTATAATTTATAATGGACTTTTTCTTCACGACTTTTTTTGTTCTATTTTTAAATAATACGTATGCCACTTTTATTTGAGCTGACATTTTTAACTTTTTATCGAAGAATTATTTAAGTTGCGTTAACCTTTTTTCCCGACAAATAAAATGAATTTATCTACTTCGTGCTAACAATTGAATCGCGTTGTCATAACGATTTAAAAAAGAGAATTTATCGAAAGTTTAATTTTTTAATTTGAGTGTAAATGGTTTTTTTAAAAATACAGCCAATTCACGTAAGTATAAATATACAAAAAATGGAAATGCTTATATATATACATAAAAACATACAGAAAGTTTCGTAAAGGTTTTTTTATTAATAAAAATTGAACTGTAATCTAGGATGACAGCAGAAGAGCGCAGAACTTACAAAAGGTATTTACAACCCGAATCGCACAATCCTGTTCCTGTGTCATCGAAATATAGGTACCTGAAGCTTTTGAAAGACCATGTAAGTCACGATTATTATTTTAATAATTTTATTAGATTAGATTATAATCAAATAATTTTTTTAAATTTAAATTTATTTGATTCATAAATAAATATCTTAAAATTTGATAATATGGAAAATTTATATCTAATAAGTTAAAAAATTCTTTTACAGGCAGAAAACTCTACTATAGAAGAAAAATTAATCCATCCGGAAGATGCCATCAGCAGTGAGAGAGAAACTACAGAAAATGACAACAAATACACCTACACTGAAATTCAAGTTGATGATTTAATGGAAGTTGATGATGAAGAAATTTCTCAGTCGATCAATTCTACTAATGCTGCTGACGCTTATTTGGAAGATCAGTTTCCTGTAAATTTCTGTTTTTCATAAATAAATTAATTTTGCGAAGAAAATAAAATTTCATTTATTTCCCTTTTGAATAATCTTAGAAAAAAATCGTTTTAATTTTTTTTATCCTGAAAAAATAAAAAACGTATAGAATCATTTTTAAAAAAATACAATATATATATATATATATATATATATTATTTATAATTATATAAATATAATAAATCATTTTTTAACATTAAAGAAATTTATTTGATGATCGTTTTTATATCTTTTAGGAATTTCCCTTGGAGATTACCAGTGATGTTAAACATATTCACTGTGTAGTAGATTCTCTGGCAGAAGATATAGACGAATGTTTAATTGAAAATAGTGAATCACAATATTTTGAGGTATCTTAAGGATTAATGTAAATTAAAAAAATTAATATCTTAAGGGGTTACGAAATATTCAAATTTAAAAATTATTGTAATAATTCTTTTAAATTAATAATTTTTGAGTGTTTTTCAAATATTACAAAAAAGAAAATGTTTTCAAGTTTTAATAATTTACAAAAAAATTAATTTATGCTAAAATAGTTTATTTTCAGAGAAAAACAATAAAAAGAAACTTTTAAAATATTAATTTATTTAAACTATTTTAAATCCTTTGACCTAAAAACCAAATTTTGTTTTAAAAAGCTCGCATTTGAACAAAAAAAATTTTCAACAAGAGAACAACATCTGTCTGTTCGTAAATTATCATTCTTAAAAATAACCTTTGCTTACTTTAGTAGAAAAACTCCAAAATATTTTTTTAATCATCTTGGATTTAAAAAAAATTGTTTAAAACCATTCTATTATCGTGCGTCAAAAAGCGTAACTTTTGACAAAAGAATGTAACCCTGTGATCACAGTATGTTTACAGTTAACCTATTATTAAATTTTTTATAATATTTCTAATTAAACCTAGTGTTATAATTATGCCAACTGAATAACATCCTTTTTTTAACGTATTGTATGAAGCAAACAGGGCTCGAACCAGTGAACGTATTTAAAAATACGGACTTTACTGACTAAAAATGAAAAATTACGGACCATTTACCGACCAATTGCTGACAAAAATATAACCAGTCTTTGACTCGGAGTGATCGATTTCTTCATGTTTTATAATAATTAATTATGACGGAGAAATAAAATCATTATCAATTAAATTATTATTACCACACATTTTTTAAAAATAAAAATTCAAATAATATAAAAGAATCATCAATTAAACTTTCTCAAAAAAATAATTCCACAAAATTGTTAGTTAAAAGTATGAAAAATTCAAATTTTAAAACAATTTTATGTAAAACTTTTTCAAAATTCAATTATTTTTAAAAATTTGGGCTCTTATGGTTTTAATATTTAATTATAATATACAATTTTACTGGAATCAATTTTTATTAACAAATTCTGCAAGAATTTAATTATTTAAATACAAACATAAAAATTGAAAAACAAATTTAAAGCTATGAAAAAATGGAGGACTAAATGTGTTGACAATTGTTTCGTGAAAAATTTCTGGGAAAATTTAAACATAATTATTTTATTACATAATTGAATGTTTCTTAAAATTGAATTTTCATAAAAAATTTTAGTGAAAAATTTTTTAATATTGGAATTCTTTTGACGAATTTTAATAGAATTTTCTAAAATAATTACATTTTTGTGAAAAATTCGATTAAAATTGTATTAAAAATAATTGAAATTCTGCAATGAGTTTTATAATTTATCAAAATAATTGAATTTCTAATAAGAATTTTATATTCAAAATCATTGAATTCAGGAAAATTTTTGAAAATAATTCAAATTTTGCCAAAAATTTTATTAACATTGTTGAAAATAATTTAATTTTAGTAAAGAATTTAATTATTTCTACAGATAATTTAAATTTTGACAAGAATTTTTATAATTTTTTTAACATTATTTAATTTTTGGAAAGAATTTATTTACTTTTGAAAATAATTGAATTCCTACAATGATTTAAAATTTGCTAGTTCTATATTAACAATCCGCAAGTAGATATAACAATTTCTTTTTCTCTGTGCATTTTAAAAAAAACGGACTTTTACGGACGTCAAGCAAAGTTACGGACCTTTACGGGATTTCGAACCCTGAGCAAAATACTAATTTAGTAAAATTAAAACATAATTTTTTCAAAAAGTTAATCAAATGTGAATTTTTTGCTAGTTGAACATAAAGTTTACTTTAAATAAATAGTAATTTCATGATTAATTATTAGTAAATTAATTAATTGATTTTTAAAAAAGAGATATAAAATTAAATTAAATTAATCACTCTCTAAATCTGAATAAGTGACTTTATTTTGGCTATTTGAATCAGTGGAATTTCTCTGAAAATCAGTTAAATTTTACTTATTCAGTTTTAGAGAGCATTATTTCAATTAATTACACATAATTATATTACTTTTATTAATTGACGAATATTTTATAGTCTGAAGCAGATGACGATTTTTTCGAAGATGCGTTAGAAGAAAATGATTGGTACATTGAGGAAGATGTAGGTGAAAGAAAATTTAATTTCAAATCTTTAGAAGATTTTATGGATAACCCAGCTTTTAAAAATCCGATTAACGTAAAAATTCTTTTAAGTGTAGGCGAAGTATTGTTAATGATATTGAAATATGCTCTTGTCCACGCATTGTCTTTAACAGAAATCACCGATTTTTTGAAAATGTTAAATTGTATATTTCGCACAGTTATTTTACCAGAAACTAGGTATTTAATCGACAAATTATTTTTTCCGAAAAATTGTAGGCATTTTCACGCAGTCTGTTAAAAATGTAGCACATATGTAGGAGAATTTTCATCGAAAGATACAATTTTGAAGTACTCACTTTGCAAGTTCGAAATCAATGTTAAAGACAGCTCATATAGTGACTTCTTTGTTATGCTCAATATTTCTACTCCTATATCTAAACTAATTGAATCGAATTACGAATACTACAATTATGTCGTGAACAATAGAATCCATGAAAAAGGAAAAATATGCGATGTTTATGATGGAAAGAAATTTCGAGAATTTGTCAAAAATTTAAGTGATGAGGACCGAAAACAGTATGCATCTGTAATATTTAACACCGACGGAGCACCTTTATTTGAGTCATCAAAATATTCTATATGGCCCATTTTTTTAATGATTAATGAATTGCCGTACCACATAAGAACAAAAGAACTAATTTTAGCAGGGTTATGGTTTGGAAAAAAACGCAAATTTCAAAGTATTTTTGAAACCTTTCATTTAAAATATGAAGGATCTTTCAATAAATGGAGTCCAGTGCAGTATTAATAAGACAAATATTTTTATTAAAATATTTGTCTTAATTTGTTGCGCTGATTCTGTTGCGAGCGCCCCACTTAAAGGTTTTTCTTAATTCAATGGAATCAGTAGTTGTGGGCCATGCCTCCATCCTGGAGAATGGGTTAAAAATACGGACAACTCCTATGGAACTGTAAAATATCCTCTATTGAATAAAGTGCCAAAGTACAGGAACGCGAAAGATACTATAAAACAAATGAGAAAAATGGTCAAGTCGAAAAGTCCTATTCAGGGAGTAAAAAATCCATCACCTCTAATTAATTTAATTAACTTCGACATAATTTTTGGACAATGTGGTTCGGCAATTCTAAAAAAAGTGGAATTTTCTCAAAGCAATTGATTTCTCAAATTGATAAACTCTTGCTGAATATTAAAGTGCCTAATCAGTTGTGTCGATTATGTCGACCATTCTCTGAACGACAGTTTTGGAAAGCTAGATAATGGGAGAACTGGGTGTTATATTATAGTCTCCCAGTTCTACAAAGTTTACTACCAAGTGATTTATTCATGCACTGGGCTCTATTCGTTGAGGCATTATTCCTTCTTTCAAAAGACACAATTCTAACTACTGAAGTAGATAGAGCTGATAAATTATTGTACAAATTTGTTGCTGGGACGCAAAAACTCTATTCCAAAGTATCGATGACTTTTAATGTTCATTTAGCAAAGAGTGTTTACAATTGGGGACCAATTTGGTCACACAATACGTATTCTTTTGAATCAGGAAATGGAAAATTACTGAAAGTGATTCACGCTGCAAAAGGAATCCATCAGCAAGTATGTCGTTATATTAGTTTACAATATAGTAAAATAGTTTTAAAAGAAAATGTATATGAATCTGCGAGTTTTGATGTAAAGCGTTTTTTTGATCAAATTGGTAACAAAATAGTTGCAAAGTCTAAACAAATTGGTAGTCACAGATACTTTGGAATCACTTCAATTGTTGATAAATCGTGGTTAGAGAAATTGCAATTGCCAGTATTGAAAACGAATTTCTACAAGAAATTAGTAAAAAATTTGTGTTTGTATTTGTCTTCGTTAAAAATAATAAACGCTCAAATAACAGTTATGCACTACTAGAGGATGGTTCTTACGTAAAATTAAAATATTTTATTGTAAATTTTGATACTAAAGAGGACTATGCAATAATTCAGAGAATTGAATTAGAAAACGCTTTTGGAAGATCTTGTCCAATGTTAAAAGAAATTGTAGATACTGTAGAAGAAGAATCTTTTGTATCCACAAAAAGCATTGTTAAAGTTTGTGTGAACATGACCATTAAAGATAAACAATATTTTTGCAGCGTTCTAAATTAACATTTTTATTGATACTCTCTAAATTTTAATTAGTGCGGATTCGTTTACCAATTTAAATTAGTAACATTTTTTACTAATTTTTAGTAGTTTTTTACTAATTGCTAGTAGAAAATTACTAATTCAATTAGTAGAACGTATTTTTTACTATTTCAAATTAGTAAATTATCTACTAATAATTAGTAAAAATACTAAAAATTAGTAAAAACAGTTACAAATTCAATTGGTAAACGAATCCGCACTATTTTATTAGCAGAAAACTACTAATTCAGTTTTAGAAAGTAGTTAAAAACTAAATATATCGACATATTTAATAAATAGAATCGAATGTAAAATGTTTAAAAAGTACGATTGTAAGAAAAAATGTGTGCGAGTCAACGTAGTTTTTTTATGGTTCACGTTTTACAAGTTCAAAAATTGCAATAATACTTATAAAACTCTGTTTAAGAGGGTAATTTGTTAAAAATCTTCAGAATATTAAGTTTTAATAATATAATATTATTTTCACTTTTAAACATATATCTGCAATTTCTTGTACTTTGCAGAAAACAAACAATGTGTTAAATAATTTTAGTAACTTTGAAAATCCCAATTTCTTAAAAAATAACGATTACGAGAAATTCAAGATCGAAGAAACAGATTATTAATATATACACACGCTACGCCTGAGGATCAAAGACAAAGTTGGGAGCTCAACTCCATGCAAGGTCGAAGCGAGATCTTCCGCCTTCAAGTCTATGCGAGGTCGAAGCGATGTCATCCGCACTGAAATCTATTAAGGTCACGACGAATTTTGTAGCTACGAGCATTCGTCTAATGAGGAAATTTTTATATAAAAAGGGAGAATAATTTTTTGGAAATCAATTAGTCTTCAATCTACCATCGTCCAGTGAACTCCAAGTATAATCTAAAAAGTAAAGAACAAGTTATCCCCAAATATTATTTTGAAGGTGTTTCCTCTAAAAGTGAACTTTAAAATTATTTTCAAAGCATTGCTTTGAAACGTACTACGGTTAAAAGAGAATTATTTCCCCTAAAGTGATTTTTACTATTTTCAAAAATATCAATTTGAAAATAAATTCAAGTATCTATCTTATATTGAAACAACACATTCCAAATTTCGAAGCATCGAAATTTGCTAAGGAGGCAACGTTCGTCTGGAAGAAAGCAAATATTACTAAAATACAATACATTATCTCATTAGTGTAAACAAGAGGACTAATACACGAACATTAAGGACAACTGTTTGAGGCTCCTTTTGCGACCAGCCCTCAACACCATTCAAGATCGGATTACCAGATAATATCACCACATCATTCAACACCAGTAATCGTTATTCTTAAAAGTAAGGTTTATAATTTAGAACTATACTCATTGTATTTTTGTCAATACTTTTCTTTCTTGTTGGTTTTTAAATAAATTATTCTCTCACAACATTTAGTAGGCTCATTGACTTATCCTCATCCCAAATTAGATTCTTTATTGAAACTAATTTAAAACGAGGAACGTTAGGTATATTTTGAAAAGGTTTCTCGTTTTGACGTAACAAGTGCAATACAATTTTTATAAATAATTTAAATTTTATATTGAATAACAATTAAAATAATTAATTTCATAACATATTTTTAAACCGCATAATCGAAAATAAAATAATACCGGACATCAGAAACGACATTAGAAAAGACATCAGAAATAATATAGGTTTTAGTCTCAAAATCAAACATAATTTTTAATATGATATCAGTCGTAATTAATTATGTCGTTTCCAATGTCAAATTTTATATCGTTTCTAATTTCCTATTTGATATTAGAAACGATATCAATATTTTCAGTAGTAGGTCATTTGTTAACTTAAATTGTTTATAATATAAATAAACAGATAAATAAACAATTCATTTGTTAACTCGAATTGTTTATAACATAAACAAATTATAAATTATGAAAAATATCTATAAAAAATATTATTGGTAACATTAATTTAAATCGATTAGAAAAAAACCATTCCATTTCGACTATAAACAAATGAATAGTTTATTTGTTAACTTAATTTGTTTATAACATTAATAAATAATATTTTTTGAACCAGCATTATTTTGTCAAGACGTGGACAGATTACTACTTCTCCGAGTAAAAATCTTTAGGAAATAGTAATAATTGCTCTGATTTGTAATAAAAGTTGCTTCGCTCAGAGTATTAATTGCTCTAGACATTTTAACTATTACTAGGCTTTTAATAAAATTTAGTTTTCTTGAAGTAAATTATACTTTTTAAAATAGTAAAAAGTCTTTGAAAAAAGCAAAAGTTACTATTTCTCAAGCAGTTTCAAAATTACTACTTGAAAGTAGTAAGTTTGATTAATACTTAAAATTACTACTTGAAAGTAGTAATTTTTATTAATACTTAAAATTACTACTGGAAAGAAGTAATTTTTTATCCAAAACAGTATAATTATTACTATTTATTTTTCTCCGTGTGGAAACTTCCCTTGGAAGTTTTCTGCAAATTAACAGTGTAAACTTTTCAGAAGTTGGCAAATTAAGTTTCCTGGAAGTTACTAGGAAGTTTTCACAAATTATTTAAATTTTGTTTTGTGAAATTATAGAGCTGTGCAAAATGCTCGAAAAGCCGAGCTGAGCTTCAATTTTTTCGAGCCGAGCTCAAGCTTGACTCGATGTATCGAGTACTCGAATTTTTCGAGTACTTGAAATTATTCGAACTTTTTATGAGGCTCGACTTCGCTCGAGCTCGAACTGATTTGGCTCGGCTCGGCTCAGCTCGAAAAATAAAAAGCTCGAAAATACTCGATCGAGCTTCGAGCTTTTTGCACAGCTCTATGAAATTATTATTTGAGAAGGTATAAAAAAATTTAAATTAGTCAAATGTTGCATTGTTTTAAAATAAAAAGTGTGATTAATTAAAAAAAATTATCTTCACAACTACAGCACATATGAGGGTAAGGCAGACTCGAACCACCATAGGCCTCAAGTGTGCTACTGGGATAGCGCTTTATGCGTTCAACCCAAACTCAAATTTAATTAAAAATAATTTATATTAAGTATAAATTAGTTTCTTCAAAGATGTAATAAATATATAATATAATATATAAATTAACCCTGTAAAGTCAAGTGTTGATTTGGTTGAGCGCATAAAGTGCTATCCCAACAGCACAATTGAGGCCTATTGTGGTTCGAATTCGCCTTACCCTCATATGTGCTGTAGTTGTGAAGATTTTTTTTTTAATTAAACCCACTTTTTTATTTTAAAACAATGCAAATTTAAATAATTTATTTTTTTTAACCATTTTAAATAATAATTTCACTAAAAATTTTTTTTAATAATTTTTGGAAACTTCCCGGTAACTTCCAGGAAAGTTACTTTGACAGCTTCTAGTTAAGATTGATGATTTTCAATAAAAAATATTAGGTTGGTTTTTGAAAGAAATTAGGAACTTAAATGTTAATATAAATAAGTATATGTCCCTCTTGCGGCTGGGTACTCAACTTTTTTAAGAGTAACAAAGTTTATAATTAATAAAAGAGCTGTGATTAATGTTAAAAATTTTGATAAATAGTGTTTTTTATGGCCTATCATTGCACAACGTTATCCAACTAAAAATAACCATGGCCATACTATTTCATATCCCCACTTTGATGATACTGATTTAAAGTTTAATTATTTTAAATTCCCCATTTCTATAGCGATATTCCAAATTTTGAAAAATTAAACAACCTTTGTATTAATATTTATGCAATTGATAAAAGTAATAAAAAGAATGAAATTGTTCCACTTTATTTAAGTAAAAACAAATCAGATGAAATAATTAACTTATTGTAATTATATAAGTATACAATTTCATGTATACTTATTGTATTATTGTAATTTACTTATCACTTGTTAATGATTTAAACAACACAACTTGATTTAGACGATGATAATGATGATTTTCAAAATAACAAAGTTTATCATCTTGCATTAATTAATAATTTATCTCGTTTAGTAAAATCTCAAATAACAAAAGATCGAAATCGAACCATATTTTGTGATAGATGATTATGCCACTTTAAATATGAAAAATTATTTAATAATCATAAATTAGATTGTGATAAAATAAACAAGTGTTAAGTAGTTTTGCCTAAAGAAGAAGATAAAGTTTCAAAATTTACAAACTACAGAAATAAAGTACACACACAAATACATCAACGTATAAAAAACATATCCCAACAAATTTTGCTTTCTATCTACATTGCAATTTTGATGAATCTCTTTTAGAATTTCAATCATATCGAAGTCTAGATTGTATTGATTTGTTCATGACTGAATTAAAACAATTAGCTGAAAAAGCAAATTCTTATTTTACAAATATCATTCCAATGGAAAATTGAACTATTTTACAATTAATTCAATTTGACACAGCAACAGTTTGTCATATTTGTAAAAAAACTTTTTGAAAATGATGATATTTAACACCGTGATCATTGTCATTTCACAAGAAAATATCGTGGTCCGGCATATCAAGGTTGCAATGTAAATTATAAAGATTCGCATGTTGTTCTCATAATTTTTCACAACTTATCAGGTTATAATGCACATTTCATTATTAAAGCTTTAACAACGACTTTTGAGGGTGAAATGAAACTGTTAACAAACAAAGAAAAGTACATTTCATTTTCAAAGTATGTCAAAGGCATAAAAGTAGTATTATTAAGATTTCTTGATTCATTAAGATTTATACCAAACAGCTTAGATAAATTATCCTCCTACCTTGGAAACGATAAGAAAAAAATTACTAAAAAGTATTGTAAAAATGTCGATGAGTTTAATTTATTAAAAAGAAAAGGAATAAATAAATAAAATAAAGTTTTTCGACCAGATCTTGATGTCCAGGAAATATTGGGACGACAAAAGGAAGCGGCTCGAAGGTTAGTGTCTTCATCAGGGCTGTTTTCGGCACTCACCCAGGGTTAACCCCGAGTTAAGTATTATCCAATCGTGAAAAACATTTTGTTGGCCTAACCAATCACCATTAACCCGGAGTTAACTTGGGGCGAGTGCCGAAAACAGCCCAGGCTGTCGTTGTCGTGTAAGAAGACGAATTATTGAGAAAGTGAGGTTAGATCAAAGGACGCCACACACCACGAGGACAAGGAAAAAGTGTACTCACGCCGGGAAGCAAATTCGGGTGTAAAGTGCACTTAAAATACTAAATAACATTGTATTCCGAGCAGACACAAGTATTGTGAATTGAAGTCTAGAAAATGTCCACTCGGAAAGATAAAGTTCATTGATAATTAATACTAACTAAATACGAAAGAACACGCGTTTGGTGAAAATTTCCCGGCGTGACCCATTACACAGACCAGCAGTGTCCTGAATGTCTCTTTCTTTCTTTTAGTTCGTCCCAGGTGTTTATTTTATTAATTATTAGAGAATTAAGGTTTCAGATTTAGGTTACAGTAAAATTTGAAATTTGTAGTTAAAAGAAAAGTTCCTAGCTAGGAACTTTTGAATTTCGATAAACTATCACTAGTAATTTCCTAGCTAGGGAATTTTGAATTTCGAATAGGGAATATTCCCTGTCAAAGGGCAATTGTAAACAAACTTGAAATTTTGAATTGTTTTGTTTAGATTTGAATAGAAAGGAAAGTAATTAAAAGAAAATTTAAATAAATGACATTAATGGAAATAATTAAACAAAATTTTAAATATTAATAAGAATTAAATTAAAAATATCAAAAATAAATATTTTTGTGAAATAAACAAACAAATTTATAGATTAAAGAAGTGCCTCTCTCTCAGTTATTTCGCCGTCCACTACCCTGAGATCACAATAAAATATATTCATGACACAGAGTGGTCAATTTGAACAAGTTTCTGAAAATAAAATTCCTACTACGAAGCTCAGGTGAAAGTAAATTCACCTGGCGCCCGGTCGTAATTAGTTTTACAATAAAGAAAGAGCCTCGTAGTAAATACTTGGAGATTGGCAGAGCGTAACCTCCAAGCTTCGTTTGTTTATATTTTCAAAAAAAAGACTTGAGATAAATTGCATCACAGATACGTATTGATACATTGATTTAATTGGATAGTAAACTTTTGATAACTAATTATTAACTAAAGTAAATTAAAAGCAACATTTGAAATAATATAATGGACTTGAGTATTCTTGGCAAGATATTAAAGTACTGAGAATCCATGTTACAAATGACACCCAACAAGTAGGGCCCTGAGAGAGAGTCAAAAATTTGTTTGTTTTAAAATTTTTTTTCCCGAAATGCAAATTTCTAAATTGGTAAAATAGAAATTGATTCGTTTGCAAAATAAAATTTTTTTTCTGTATTGGAAAAAAAAATAAATAAAGTGCATCTGGGCGAAGAAGAGTTGAGAGTGTGGCTTGCAGGAAAATTAATGATTTTTACCATTCTTTATGCCAATTTTTTATTATATTTGGGAATATTTATTTGTTTAATAAAATTTTGGATATTGGTGTTGGATTTTACATTGAATATCGCTTTATTTATGCTCTGCCTTCGCCAACTATTCTTGCTTTTGCTTTGTTTTTATATTTTATTTTAGACAAGGCTAAAACCTGCATCACTTCCCCCACCACCCACAAAATTAAGCCCTCCTAAATTGTTCCGAAATTTTTTTTTATTTTCGATTTTTTTCTGGACGCGGAAAATCTTTGAAAAATTAAAATGAGTACTCGCAGTAATTCGAGGGAGAGGACAGGGCAAGGGGAACTCACTATAGAAAATTTGTTAGCTTGAATCCCAGACCAGTTCCAAGGGTTAACCGGCAATGACCTACGAACACACCTGGCAGACTTGTGACATAGCACTCAGGGTTTAGATGATGTTTTACAAATTAGATTAGCGAGATACTACGCGAGGGAAGCAGGCGATATAAACGTCCCGTGGGTTTCAGATGACGAAGACAACGAAGAACAAGAACAAAATACCAACACAGGTGACAAAGAAAATACCGACAAAAACAGCGCCACAGACGAACAATATCGTTTCAAAACCCACACACAATGGGTGAAACCACCCCACACGGATCTAGAGTAGGTGGAGGGGGAGAACACAGTACGTTCACCCCCACCACACCAGAAAATAGACCAGGCGGGGAAAATATAGTAACAAACGACAGTCCACAGGGGGAAAACAGATAATCAGAAAATTATTTTCCCAAAATCGACACTAGATAAAAAATGTGGACACGAGACCGAGAAACAGAAATTAAACTCTCGAACAAATGACAATGGAAAATGTATAATTTTCCATGGCAACAGTCAACTGTGTTGACAGACAAACCACAAGTTAGGCAAGGGACATACGCGCAATGCCCCACATGCCACGCGCCAACAATTCTCGTACCCGAATAACAGTACGAACACTGTAGAGCAAACACAACAAGGTAATGGCAGACCTGGGAACTTGCATCCAGTCACGAGTACTGGAACAAGATCTCAATGCAGCCCAATACCGTCCTTAGTCACTAGTAGGGCCACGACACAAAGGGCAGAACAGACAACAGTGACGTGGACACAAGATAACCCGATAAATCGCGATTTTTACACCCAATCACAACCCCTAAAAAGAGAATCACACGGGGAAAATCAAAATTCTGCAATGAATCCGAATATGCAATACGACGAGGCAAGACAACCACGAGACCCTCGACCAGAAATAAATAGAACAGAGGCCTCGTGGATGCCACCAAACCAAATAGGTTATGTCTATTATCCCCAGTACCAGCATATAAACGAGGATAGAAGATATAGTCAAATGATTTCTAATAGACCATACGTTAGTAAAAATCACGAAATGTACTTAGATTCGGGACCTAGGTTATCAAATGTATTTTCAGGTAGTAGAATGAACCAGTCAGACCCAGAAAGTAGTTTCTTTCTGTCAAGCAATCCGACTCGAGTATTAAGTAGAAGGAAGGAGTATGAAAGCGCCAGTTACTCCGCCCCACAAAATTTCCCAGGTTATGGACCACAGGATTGCGAAAACCGATTCGAATATCAGAGAGGACCTGTGGCACCAATATTAGCCGAAAATAGATATCATTTCGCGAGACCAGACCTTTGGGGAGGACAAACAGGGTATAATAATTACTATACCCAAAAACAACCTCCATACAGAGACCAATTCGCGAGACAAGACCCTTGGGGGGGACAAACAGGGTACGACAATAATTATGCCTAAAGACAACCCCCATACATCGAACAGTTCGCAAGACCATCAGAATCTAACAGAAATTCATACTATCAACCCCCAAATTACCTTAACTCAACCCCATACTGGGAAAGGACCACCTCTGGTTTTCAGAACGTGGCCAGAGACGTGGCCCGCATTTTTAATTTCGACGGGAAAAGAGGTGCGAGCGTAGATAACTTCTTATGGAGAGTAGAAGAGGGTAGAGCAGCTTCGTTCTTAACTGACGAAGAGATGCTTGTAGCTCTACCTTTCTTACTTAAAGATATGGCGTGGCATTGGTACCGGCAAAATCGCGGTAGAATCACAACGTGGAACCAATGCCAACGATTGTTTCAATTGAGATTTGGGGAAGAATTTTACCAAGAGAAATTAGAAGACCAAATAATCTTGCGAAGACAATACCCTAACGAACCAGTAGCAGATTATCTAACGTGTATGTACGGGTTATACGAGTTATCCACACGACCAGTAGACATGGAAATTCAAATGAATCGCGTACATTCGAATCTCAGGGCCGAATATAGGCGCGCTATTCGCAGACACGAGTTTGTGAATTACAATAGTCTCGCGATTTTAGCCCGGGAAGTAGAAAGAGCGAACAGTATTGTAGACGACGAACAACCACCTTCAGACCCAGAAAGATACCTCATCCCGGAATACGCGTATAGGGAGGGTAAAACAGACAAGAAGGAGGAAGCAAAAGTCGCTGCAATAGCACCAGCCGAGAAAACAAAGGCGAACGGAAAGAAGTTAACCCAGCTGGAGCAACATTGCTTCGCTAGTAGCCGCGTTAGGAAATAGTACCAAAATTTCCAACAACAACGATAACAACAGATAAACAAACTATTCCGGGGGTAAGAAAAAGAATGTACCAAAAGGTAATGGAAACTCAAAACCCAAAACCACCGGAGAGACTACAAATACGGACAAATCACAGACAAAAAACACATCGACAACTGACAGCGACAAAGAAACAAAGGAAGTAATCTGCTGGAACTGTAAAAACCAGGACATTTCCAGATAGGTTGCCCTTTTAAACGTAGAACAGATTACTGTAGACGCTGTGGTAAAGACGATACAACAACAAAAGACTGTCAAGGCTGTCCGGGAAACCAAAAAGGGAGGGGAAGTTAAGGGTCAACTTACCTCCCCCCACTACAGAACAGACTCAAACTGACCAGGTTTCCGAGGAGCAATCGGTAATACAGACACCGACTAAGCCCCTCGGAAATGAGACTAAGGATATTTCAGTAACAGAAATGACAAAACTAGACAAAGTAAAACAACACAAGTCCGGAGATGTTTTAATAGCTGACCAAGGAGAAATCGAATCTACAGAAAATTTTGACTCAGAAAACAGCGAAGTCAGAGAGGTAGAAGATCCTTGGAAAGAAAATCAAGTAATTTTAGCTCACTTAAAGTCAGCCGAACCACAAGAACCCCTAGTATTAGAAATTTCAGTACCCCCACTAGAGGACGAAGGTTTAGCTTTACGGGCTTTCACGAACATTAAAATAGGAAACACTTCCAATATAAAAGCACTATTAGATAGTGGCGCTTCGAGAACGGTATTAGGCGAAATCGGAGTAGCAATCGCAGAACATTACGGAGCTAAAATGCACCCAGCGAAAGGCCAAGCCATTATGACAGCAGATGGTACGATACAAGAAATAGCCGCGACGTATTACTTACCAATTCAAATAGACCGAGTTTCCAGGGTAATGAAAGTAAACATAGTACCCGGATTACAAGAACAAGTATTTTTGGGAATAGATTTCTTACACACGTTCGGAGTGATACATGACGGTAGTAAAAGAATCTGGTATTTGTCTGAATTTCCGGAAAATGTTCATAGTTACGCGGCATGGGTCTGTTCGAGTTCACTAGGATGCCATTCGGCCTATCAGGGGCCCCAGCAACTTTTCAAAGGTTAATTGACTCCATTGACTCCCTGATTGGTCCAGAAATGGAGCTACATGCTTATGCCTACCTCGATGACATTGTTATAGTAAACGAATCATTCAAAGATCATTTAGACTGGATAAAACGTGTAACAAAGGTCCTCCAGGAGGCAAAAATGACAATCAACCCTCTAAAATGTGAATTCGGGCGGAAAGAAGTTCGATATTTAGGGTTAATCGATCCGGATTACAAGTAGACCCAGAAAAAACGGAACTTCTACGAGAATACCCAGCGCCGAAGAATATAAGGCAGCTTCGTCGTTTTCTAGGGATGGTGTCGTGGTATCGACACTTCATACCGAACCTATCCACGATGGCAGAACCGATAAACAAATTATTGCGTAGTAAAATTCAATGGCATTGGGGACGAGAACAAGAGGAAGCTTTCGCGGAGCTAAAAGAATTAATAATAACCGCTCCAACTCTAGCGTACCCCGATTTTAACGTCCCATTCGAACTTCACACTGACGCAAGTGACTTCGGCGTGGGGGCGGTATTAACCCAAAAGCAAGACAATATCGACAAAGTGATTGCGTACGCGAGCAGAACACTGACAGAAGCAGAACGCAAGTACTCAGTAACCGAGAAAGAGTGCTTAGCGGTGATCTGGTCAGTACGTAAATTCCGCCATTACTTAGAGGGATTTCACTTTACCGTGATAACAGACCACAGTTCATTGAGGTGGTTACACAACCTTAAGAATCCGACAGGCAGGTTGACCCGCTGGGCCCTCGATCTTCTCGAGTACGATTTCGAAGTAGTACACCGCAAGGGATCAGAACATGTAGTACCTGATGCCCTATCGCGGATGTATGAAGAGGACGAAGCCCTTATGGTTGCAGCACTAGAGCCCGTACAAGATCCGTGGTACTGTCAACGAATTAAAGACGTACGAGATTTCCCTAAAAAATACCATGGATGGAAAACCGTAGAAAACAAATTGTACCAATACCGTCCCAACCCATTATTGGACTCAGTCACGGAAGACCTCGACGCTTGGAAACTGGTGATACCAGAGGAGAAAAGAGACACAGTTTTCGAAGATGTACACTTAGACCCACAAGCTGCCCACTTCGGCATCGACAAAACCTATAAGAGAGCATCCAGGTCGTATTATTGGCCTGGAATGTATAGAGATTTGTCCAAGTGGGTAAGTGAATGCACAACTTGCCAAAGGGTGAAAGCAGATCAACGAAAAACGGCAGGATTAATGGGCCGTAGAGTCGTGCAAACACCTTGGTCCGTTGTGGCCACCGACGTGATGGGACCATGGACAAAAACGGCATTAGGCTTCCAATATGTGGTAATTTTCGAACATCTCTACACAAAATGAATAGAGATAGCACCACTGAGGAAAGCTAATGCCGAAAGTATTATAAAAGTCTTCGACGAGGCCATTTTAAATCGATGGGGTGCCCCAGAAGTTCTAGTGTCAGACAACGGAACCGAACACGTGAACAACGCCTAACAGAAGAATACGGAATCCGACACTGCTTCACACCAGTTTACCATCCACAAGCTGACCCTGTGGAAAGGGTAAACAGGGCCATAAAAACGATGATCTCATCGTACATTGGAAAAGACCACAAGAAATGGGATGTATACCTCAAAGAATTTTGTTTTGCGTACAACACGACGGTTCACGGAACAACCGGAATAAGCCCAGCTTATTTAAACTTCGGTAGAGAACCAAAACCATACCACAGTCTCTGGAAGGAAATAGAAGGACCAGAAGACCTTCCACCGCCAGACACAGAAGAGTGGAAACAAAGAATGGTCAGATTAACCGATCTACAAGATTTAGTATCACTAAATCACGAAAATGCGTTCGAGCGTCAAAGGAAATACTACGACCTTAGAAGACGACATGCCGCGTTTAAAATAGGCGATAAGGTAATGAAGAAAGGTGAAGTCGTGTCCTCAGCAAAAAAGAAAATAACTCGTAGCTTCGGAGGAAAGAATCAAGGACCATACGTCATAACGAAAATAATAGGTCCATCGGTTTATGAGTTAGGCAATGATAAGGGTCAAATAATGGGTAGATTTCCCATCAAACTCCTCATTCCTTACCGAGAATAAGAATCTCAAGGGGGGAGAATGCCTAATGCATAAAGAGCTTTTTTTGTAGTTGGTGATAAACGCTTGCAAAATATAGTAGAGATAGATAAAATCAGAAACCCATAACACTCTTCTTTACCCACAGCCGAGGAGGAGGAGTTCCGTCGACAAGCTCGAAGGCGGGCAGAAATAATAGCCCGCATGGATGAACTGATGGTGAACATGGACGAAATGCGGGTAGACGAGAGACGAGAAGGGACCAGAAGAGAACGCAGATACGAAGGGGGAGAGAATAGAGAAGCCCCCAGAGAAAGCGAACACCATCAAGTCGAAAGAAGACGAGACGAGTGGGAACGGTACGCAAGGCCCGCAGGTTCCACACAGCAGCGGTACGAGCCAACTCGAGAAGGCCGACGGGGAGAACCTACTGGATGGGTAGCAGCCAATTCGACAACCAGTCGACCGGTGGAACATCCTATGGACACTACTATGGAGGTCCAGAAACCCATAAGCCTCGTAAATCTCGACCACAAAAGGAGGTTCGACAAGCCAACCACCCCAACGAGCCAATCACATACACGGGACACCAAAAGACTGATTACGTAAACAGCCAATATCGCCGCAGAATATTAAGTCTCGAAGCCCAGATAGCTGGTCGCGAAGCGGCCATTCGAGAACGAGCCGAAGCAACAAGGCGACAAGAAGAAAGGGAGGCAAGAACCCGTCGAGAAGTCCAGGGACGAGAAACCGAGGCACAGAGGCAAGCGGAGGAAGAAGAAGCCGTAGAAAGAGTCCCACCCATAAACAATCGTCGAGAAATCTTTGCAGCAGCGGCAGAAAAAAGGGCCCAAGCTCAAGAAGAGAAAAAACGAGAAGAGGAGAAACGAGTCATCCAGGAAGACATCGGCCGACAAGCGGTTAGACACATGAGGCGTCTACGTGAAGAGGCAGAAAGAAACCTCAGACGAATAGAAAGTGATCTCAGGGCTACGGAGGAAGAAGCCAACAACGCGACACGGTCACCAGAAGGACCACTAGCCCAGAGAAGAGACCGAGTATTTAGTCGTGAAGAAGAAGGCGGTTCCGAAGAAGAGCGTCAAGACTGGTGGTAGTTTGGCCAGTCGAAAAGGGAGACCCTCAGCCGACGATTTCACCCCACCCGGTGGGGTAATAATTACATAGTTTAGTTGTCAGGGCCGAGGGAGCACAAAAGTGTCTTTCGAGAGATTTTTTTTTTGTTTCTTTCGGAATTTCGGAAATAACACAGGCCGACAAATTTTTGTCGAATCTCAGAACCAAAAACCGGATAATACTTTTTCGAAGGTTTTTGACATGCTGAATCCGAATCTGACCTCAGAATTGCCCCACCACGTCAGGTTTTTGAGGTATTCTAACCTAAAAGTGCCAAAAACATGTTTTTTGGGCATTTTTGAAGTCTTGTACAATCAAGAGAAAATTTTTTTTCCTAAAGTTATTTACGGCATCTAAAAGTACTATTCTTCCCCTTTAAAAGGCCTTTTGAAATTTGAAAAAATCTTTATTTCTCACTAAGATATCGTCATTTGAATTTTTTCAATGTGGTCAGTAAACGAATATTGACCAATTTACCACATTCAAAAAATTCAAATGACGATATCTTAGTGAGAAATAAAGATTTTTTCAAATTTCTAAAGGCCCTTTAAAGGGGAAGAATAGTACTTTTAGATGCCGTAAATAACTTTAGGAAAAAAAATTTTTTCTTGATTGTACAAGACTTCAAAAATGCCCAAAAAACATGTTTTTGGCACTTTTAGGTTAGAATACCTCAAAAACCTGACGTGGTGGGGCAATTCTGAGGTCAGATTTGGATTCAGCACGTCAAAAACCTCTGAAAAAGTATTATCCGGTTCTTGGTTCTGAGATTCGCGAAAATTTTGTCGGCCTGTGTAATCAATGTTTAATATTCTTTTGTTTCTCTTGCGTTTTTTTATTTCAATAGAACAGGATATGGCTTTGGATAGCCTTAAGAAATTTTTACTTAGAATAAAGGTGCCACATCACGGTGAAACTTACATCAAAACTCTATTTTATCACCCCTGTCCACTCCTAAGAAACAAACAAATCATTGCGCGCGACCAACCCTAAAATGACAAGAAGTCCTAAGTGACGACGGTGGAGGCGATCCAGGTTAAAAGTCACAATATGGGGGGTAAGTTGGCAGCAGGACAAATGCAGAGAGAGACAGAGATAAAGGTAATTAGATTTTTTATTTAGTTTAAAATAATGAATACATCATAGAGAAACAGACTGGCGGAGACGCAAGCTAACTAGTCTTGAAAATTCACAGGGAAGCTTCGGCTAAGTCCGGGGGAGTTGTAACGTGGATTATTAAAAAGTCCACGTTTGAGATGTTTTCCCGAGAGTCCGCCGAAGCTTGAATAGTAAAAGAAAGTAGAGTTTGAAATTGCACAAAACCACCAGGAACCAACTGAAATTTAATAAAGATATTTTGCTATTAATTTCACTATTGTAATTTCTCTAATTATGTAATTTATGTTTGATTGTTTGAAATAGAATTGTTTATTTACTTAGTTTATAGAGTTAGGAATCTGGGACGATGTCGAGAGATGAGAGAGAGAGATTCAGACACATCGAAGAAGACGAACAACATAGGAGACAACAACGCAACCTCTCACAACAAAACGCGATAATCGGCAGAGATGTAAGACACAATCCTGATTTAGCCATACGGAGAAAACATTCCACTGGTTTTTCTCCGCCTGTCACAACACTCGAGCAGACGACGTCGATCTAGCGATGAAAAAATCGAAAGAGCATTTCCCAAGCAAGAAGTCATGTCCAGTTTCCGACGGCGCCAGCCAATCAGAATAGCCGTCGGACAGAATGAATGAGCCCCGGACCAAAACAGCGCTCGGTAGCCAATGAAAACACCGAGCGCCGCCAGCGGTGCACGAAAATACGGATTTTGGAAGCGCGGAGGTTGCCGAAAGACCAGAAGTCGAGAGAAAACGACAGTTGATTTCTGATGGTTACTGAGGAACGAAAGTTGTCGTTGGTTTACAAAAAAAGTAAATTATAAAATAAAGTTTTTCGACCAGATCCTGATGTCCAGGTAATATTGGGACGACAAAAGGAAGCGGCTCGAAGGTTAGTGTCTTCATCAGGCTGTCGTTGTCCCGTGAGAAGACGAATTATTGAGAAAGTGAGGTTAGATCGAAGGACGCCACACACCACGAGGACAAGAAAAAAGTGTACTTACGCCGGGAAGCAAATTCGGGTGTAAAGTGCAGTTAAAATACTAAATAACATTGTATTCCGAGCGGACACAAGTATTGTGAATTGAAGTCTAGAAAATGTCCACTCGGAAAGATAAAGTTCATTGATAATTAATAGTAACTAAATACGAAAGAACACGCGTTTGGTGAAAATTTCCCGGCGTGACCCATTACACCGACCAGCAGTGTCCTGAATGTCTCTTTCTTTCTCTCTCTCAACATTGGAAAAATTTGTAAGTCATATTCTCGATTATTGTTTTGTTTATTTAGTTCTTCCCAGGTGTTTATTTTATTAATTATTAGAGAATTAAGGTTTCAGATTTAGATTACAGTAAAATTTGAAATTTGTAGTTAAAAGAAAAGTTCCTAGCTATAGGAACTTTTGAATTTCGCTAAACTATCACTAGTAATTTCCTAGCTAGGGAATTTTGAATTTCGAATAGGGAATATTCCCTGTCAAAGGGCAATTGTAAACAAACTTGACATTTTGAATTGTTTTGTTTAGATTTGAATAGAAAGGAAAGTAATTAAAAGAAAGTTTAAATAAATAACATTAATGGAAATAATTGAATAAAATTTTAAATATTAATAAGAATTAAATTAAAAATATCAAAAATAAATATTTTTGTGAAATAAACAAACAAATTTATAGATTAAAGAAGTGCCTCTCTCTCAGTTATTTCGCCGTCCACTACCCTGAGATCACAATAAAATATATTCATGACACAGAGTGGTCAATTTGAACAAGTTTCTGAAAATAAAATTCCGACTACGAAGCTCCGGTGAAAGTAAATTCACCTCGCTCCCGGTCGTAATTAGTTTTACAATAAAGAAAGAGCCTCGCAGTAAATACTTGGAGGTTGAAAGAGCATAACCTCCAAGCTTCGTTTGTTTATATTTTCAAAAAAAAGACTTGAGATAAATTGCATCACAGATACGTATTGATACATTGATTTAATTGGATAGTAAACTTTTGATAACTAATTATTAACTAAAGTAAATTAAAAGCAACATTTGAAATAATATAATGGACTTGAGTATTCTTGGCAAGATATTAAAGTACTGAGAATCCATGTTACAATTTATATTAACCATTAAAATAAGTTAACCCTCCGTCACACACCTAGGGAGGGATTTCCTCTACGGTTTCAGTATTTTTAAAATAACTTTTGTTTTTCTCATTGCAAAATAAAATCAGTTTCTATACCTTTCAACAATGTTTTCCTCAACACATTTCTAAAAAAACATTTAGTTTAAACATAATTAATATTTAATTATGAAGCTTCAAAGCTAGAAAAAACTCGAAAAAGTGAGGTTATGTTGAATAAAAAAATCAACTTTTTAAAACATTTTTTGTTCCACTGTTGGTTAATGGCAAAATTATATTATAAATATAATTAAAATAAACTATTTTATGATTTTTTTGCTTATTTGTTAATGTTACATTATTTTTACATGTAAAGTGTAATTCCTTCGAAGATGTGCATTCGTGTAATTAATTATTATTTTTGAGACCGAAAATTAATTTTATTAATTTTATAATTTAGAATAATTTACTACATATTTGTAAGTTTGTGTTAAAATTAAATTTTTGTTGATTCCTTTGTTTATGTTGTAATGTCGCTTATTTTACAATGTGGTGAGGGATTCCCTCTAAACCTGTGTAAAGTCGTAATTTTTTCCAAGGTGTGTGACGGAGGGTTAAAATTAAATAAAAAATTTATTTATTAACAATTAAATTATTATTTGATTGAAACAGAAAAGTTTTTACTATTTTTTCTTTTTTCTATTTTTTTTGTTTGTCCTTGACAAAATGTCAATGCTCAGTTTCTAAATGTTTTGACTCAAACAATTAAGAGCATGCTTTTATTTAAAAAAATACTAATTTAAGTATTAGAATACTTTTTTAAAAAAAGTCAAGTGAAATATTTGTTATTTAGTGAAGTGAATTGTGATTGTTAAATAATAATTGGTACAAATACAAATAATACAAATAATATTAAAATAAATTTATTAAAGAATTGTATTTTTAATTGTTAATAAATAAATTTCTTATTTAATTTTAACTTATTTTAATGGTTAATATAAATATATAGACATTGTGTTATGAAAATGTGTAAATAGAGATGACGACCACGATGACTCAGTTGCAGTGCGAAACATGGGAGCTTTAAGGTTAGGATGCGCTCTGATCTTTAAATGTTACTAAATTTTAAAGTTTTTATCCAATGTTAATAAAATTTTCCAGAAAAACTTCTTTACTTATTAATAAACAACTTTCTCACTGGAAGTTTGTCAGGTCTTAAAATTTTTCAGATAAACAAAGCGCTTGAAAGTGTAAAACTACATTTTTTACATTGTTTTGAAAAAAAATTATTATTATTTTTTGTTTTGAAAAAATGTTTTTTTCTATTCTTTATTTAGTTTTGGAACATTCTGAGGTTTAATTTCCTTTTTGATTTATTAAAAAATAATAAAAATTAACCAAAATATTACGATTTAAAGTTAAAAAACTTTAAAATTCTACGATTTTTAAAAATGCAGTTTTTTCTCATTAACTTTAAAAGTAAAAAAGATAGAAAAATGTTTATAGAATAAAAAAGATGTAGAATTTTATTCTCTACAAAAAACAATGATTAAAATTGCAATTTAAAAAAATTTTCAAAATCGATCTATTGGACAATTGTTATTCGTCAGAATCCACGCGTATCCCCTTATAGCATGCAGTCCCTCAATTATTGGCGATTCAAACAGTTCAAGCAGCGCCACTGTTGGAACTAATGTAAGGGGGACAGCTGGTCAATGTTTCTGTTTGTTTACTTAAATTTCGTAATGATTTTAATAAAATAATTTATTTAATTGTATAATATACAGTTTATTTATTAAAATAATTATAAAGTTTAAGTAAACAAACAGAAACATTGACCAGCTGTCCCCCTTACATTAGTTCTAACAGTGGCGCTGCTTGAACTATTTGAATCGCCAATAACAAAGAGACTTTTTGTGATTCTGCAAAATTACTCTACACAGATACTGATAGTCTTGTTTATCATATTACAGTACCCAATTTTTATGATTTTATTAAAGAGATTTACATACATTCGATACATCCGCTTATCCTGAAAACAACATTAATAATATACCACTTGCAAACAAAAAAATCCTGGGTCTTAGGGAAGATGAAAATAACGGAAAATTGTAGACGAATATACAGGTTTAAGATCAAAACTATATGCATTCAAGTTATTGGGTCATGAGGAAGCTAAAAAGAAATCAGAAGGGGTAAAATATTAAGGTTAGTTTAGAAATAATAATTACATTCCAAATTATATAATTTTATTGAGGAAAAAAATGAAACACACATTTTCAACTAAAATTAAATAAAAAATACTCAAATATTACAGTTTTTGCCGAACCATGTTTTTAAGTTTATAACAGTCTGAAGAGCACAAGTAAAAGTTTTCTTGTTGATTAAATGTTTGGAACAAGTTCTAATACATGTTTCAATGTTTAACTTTTTTAATGAAGGGCAATTTAAACAATTTAAATTTCAATACAATATTTTTCATCAATTAAGCTTTTTAACCATTTTTTCTAAACCTTTAATATAAATTGTCTTTGCTTCTTTAAATTGATTTCCTTAAATTTCTATTTAATAAACATACGGTACATCACCAGCATTCCAACGAATGCCATGAACATTATTTTCTAACCAACGATTATATAACGTTATAATATGACAATTTATATTTATTTGTAACGCAATTCCATGGACAAGGAGGTTCGAAAACTATATGTATTGCTATTAAATCATTATTTACAGAAATTATAGCTAATTCTCTTAAAACAAATTCATTGATTGGCAGTTCGAATTCTTACACATCCATCAAGTACTGCATTTTTAAATTAACTACTCTCATTACTTTAAATCAGGTAAACCACAATGATCAAAATAACTAGAGTTTTGAACTCTATAATTTTTTTGTTTCTCTGAAACCCTAATAAAATTCCCAAGTTCGAAAACTTATTGTAACAGATGGATCTATTTCAATATATTATTTTAATAATTTAAATTTTTGAGTATCTGATAATTTTATGTATGTTAATAACCATTCAATTTTTTCAATATCAATTCTGAAGCAATCATTTCGACAAGTACTTATGCTGAGGTTGGAAAATGTATCATAAATAAGATTCTGTCATCTGGAAAAAGTTTAAATGAAGAAATTTTAGAAATGATAGAATACTATATATCTCAATACATAATCAGTTATCAGAAATACATCAAAAATATTTTTGGGATACATTTTTACTCTACACAAATGAGAAAAATGAAGTCATCTACAAATTTTAAAAAAATGAACTATTACAAAGCACAATACCAACAATAGTAGTAACAAAAGTTCCATTCAATAGGTTAGATATCGGTAAACAAAAAGAAAAGCTTAATTTTTTTTATTTTTTGGCTTTTCAATATCATAATACACTTAGATTTATTAAATTCTTAAAAAAGCACAAAGTTAAAGAAATAAATATTTCTAAATACAAAATACGCATGTTTTATAAATATGGGTAACTATAAGTTAATTTTATTGAATAACGTTTCTAAGGAAGTATAACAAAAAAATTAACAATATAAATCAATTTTTTGTATATATTCTGCTTGTTACTAGAGATATGCATGAATTAAATTTTATCAAAACAATAATAATTAAAAAATCAGGCAGAAAAGCAGGCGCAACGCGCCTACATCATAGGGTTTCGTGGCCTAAAATGACAAAAATGATGATAATGATAATGAATGAATAAAAAAAATAAATAATAATTTATTTAGAATTTTTTTTAAAAATTAATTGTTTTAAAATTTTTATGAAGTAATTGGTATACCATAGCAACGGTTGCCATGGCAACGGTTGTTATGGCAAACATTAACATAGCAACGGATGCCATGGCAACGGTTGTTATGACAGCCATTAACATAGCAACGGTTGCCATGGCAACGGCTGTTATGACAACCATTAACATATAACATTAACCATTAACATTAACATTAACGGTTGCCATGACAACGATTGTTAAGACGTAAGACTTAGGACTTAAGCCCTTATACCGAAGTTGCCATGGCAACGGTTGTTAAGACGTAAGACTTAAGACCTGCTTATACCGAAGTTAAGTCTTAAGTCTTAGGACATAAGAACTTAAGACTTAAGACTGAATACTTAAGACTTAAGACGTAAAAACTACGGATGGACACCGAAGTCTCGCTATAAGGGTTTTGGCCCTTGGCCACGAAACCCTAAAAAAGGATTGAACTAGATTAAGGCAACTTTTAAAATAAAAATTCCCACACTTTCCGCTATTTTACCTACTTATTAAAATATGGAATACTATGCTTTTATGACATAACGATCGAAATTTCAAGATGAATTACTAATATAACAAATAACATTCTAGCTCTAATTAAATTATGTTTTTGACTAACTTATAAGATGTAAATATTTGCAAATAATGCTTTAATAGTTTTCAAATGTTTTTTTAAAGAAAAAGATACTAGTATTCATGAAAGTTACAATATAACACTGAATTATTAATATTATCAAAATTATCTAATGAGTCAATTACAATAAAAGAAATCCACTCTAATGTTCCTTACTGTTATTCAAAAATTAGATTAATTATTTTTTTCCAAACTAAAAACAACTAATTACTTTGATTAAAAAAACTAAAACAAATATACAACTAAAACAATAATAAAAATAAATCAACCTACTAACGTTTTCTATTTTTAATAGAAATAACTTTCAATTTAATAAATATTTTAAAAAAATTATAGTATAAATACAAAATATATCAAACATATTTTCAAAAAAATTATAATTATGTTTAATTATTATTATTTATTTACTCTCCCTACAATAGGTAGGGTTCGAGACTCCCAAATACATACATAATAATATTAACCTATATTTACAACAATCCTTACAACTAAACATTCTCTTCATACAACTTAACCTAAACGCAACTCAACCTACATACAACTCTCTCCACGCTCTCAACCTTACAAATCGCCAGTGCCGGGCTTCCGTTTCCAGTTCCTTCTATGCCCGTGCTGGCTTCGACCCAATTCGCCCACCCTTTTTCAAAAAACCTTCTACTCCTTTTTCACCTCTCTTACACCCTCCAGACATCCACTTTTACCCATCCATCCATCCATTTAAGCAAAATCTTCTCACCTCATTCCCAGCCTATCCCTGTCTATCACACTTTACACGCTTCCATCACACCTCCCGTATCCTCTCTCACAACATACCTTACCCCATCCACCCAAATACAATCTTTACCCATTCTTACCTGTTTCCCACTCGCTCTCTCCGTCCACGCTCTTTCTCTCAATAACCATACCATTCTTCTCTCCCTCCAACTTCTATCCTCATCTATTCTTATTACACTTCCTTTCAGTCTTCCTTTCACTCTCATCACATCCATTTTCTCTTCCTCACTACCCAACTCCACCAACCATAACTTTGGTACCCCATATTCTCCCCTTCCCAACGCTTTTACCATTCCAACTGAGACATTAACCCCCACCCACGCAAACACTTTTTCCACTGCTCTTTTACCCTCCATCACACCTACATTCATACCTCTAATCACTACATTCCTTTTCCTTTTTTCATTTTCCACTACATGTACTCGTCTTGACAAATCTCTCACTTTCCACTTTACACTCTCATATTCACTTTCCTCAATTTTCTCAGTTCCCTCATTTACTTCCTTTATAAATTTTTCCAATCCATTCATTCTTTTCCACATGCTTTCCTTTTCCTTTTTCCACTTACTATCCCATTCATTCCACATTTCCTGCAATTTCTCTAACCCCTCTTCAATTTCCCCTATCTCTTTGTCCCTTGTTTCCCCATCTTCACAGATATCCATCACATTTCCCCTCACTCTCTTAGCTCCTTTATCCATCTCATCCTTCAACATCCATACTAACTCCAACAAATCCATACAATCCTCACACGTCATCTTTTTTCCATTCTTTCCTATCCCCCTTTCAAATACTCGCGCCTTTTTCTCATTCTCGCTATCACTACTTGAATCAAACTCAGACATTCCAGAAATCTACCTTATCACTCAAATGCTCAAAATTTTTCCACTCTCTCTACCTCCTCTTCTCTCTCACTTCAAGCAACCTAACCTCACTAAACGCACTTAACTTTTTTAGCTTTTTTATCACTCATACATTCCCCACTCTATACAAACATACCTTTTCTTTACACTACCATAAATTATACTACACAATAAACACTCTACACTACCCACCCTTTTTTTAAACCTTCAAATTTCTCAAAAAAATCTTAACTTTTTCCAAACGCATATACACCGAAACGGTACCGGAAACGGAAGCTAATCATGTTTAATTAAATTTTACAAAGTTCAATTATTCTAAAAAACACTACATTATTCATATATTTATAAATTTTAATCATAATAGAATTGATTAAAAAATAATTGTTCTAAAGTTTGGTTAAAGTTATTTCTAACACTAAGAAAAATAAATGAAATAAGTTACATTTTTACGCAGAAAATATGTTCCTTCTTGTCACAATACTTAAAATAAGTATAAGAATAATTTTCTTAATTTACATGCTAAATTCTTTTAAAATTTATTTTTAAAAAAAGACAATAAATTTGAAATTTTTTTTAATAATTCAATTTTTTAAAATTGAATTTCTTTAAAATAATTCTGCAGAGTTATCGTCGAAAAGTATAACAGAAATTTAGATTTTCAAGGATTTCAATTTTAAATTTTTGCAAAGTCTAATTTCCTTTACATCGACGCTTAAATACTTTTAATGTGCAATTATTATTTACAATTGTAAATAATATTAACTCTTGAATTGATTTTATTAGAATGTTCTATCGCAATTCTATTTATAAATACAAAGATAAATATGTAATTGAAAAAAAAATAAAGAGAAAATGCTTAAAATTAGGTGTACGATCTTGGTTACGCGACACCGTATCAGGTTACACTTCAGGTGACTAGGTCAGAAGAAGTAAACATTGAAAGAAATGCCTCAATCGACAATTAAAAAATTTCATTTACTTTTATATAATTTAAATGAAACATGTCTTTATTATTTTTCGTTCCTTAAAAATAATAGCTTACAAATTAAAAGAAGAGTACTTTAACGAAATTAATAACCAAGCTATACACAATGTCAAAGAAGCAAAGTTATAACACATAAAACAATAAAAGCAATCTCAGAATATTATTAAACTTTTAAAATTACGATACATAACTTTTATCCAAACTTTTAATTGTGTCAAATAGATAATTTAAAATTGACACGGCAATTGAATTAAAATTTCGAAAACTGAAATTTCATTTAAAATTTTACTAGTCTCTAAAACAGAGCGCTACGCGCGCCCTATTTTCTCTTCCTTTTTCTATGGCAGCTTTGTTAAAATGATCAATTTAGAACGTTATATATATATTTTTAGGATAGGAAATAAAAAATTCTACAAAACACAACATACCTATAATTACAAAACTTTACAGTAAACTGATATATAGACATTTAAAAAAAGTTATACTAAAAATCAGCAATGTAATGTAACATAATTAAAAGTACATAAAAATGCCATCTATTTTGATAAATATTTATGAAAACTGAACAGTATAATAATACTGAACTTTGTAAGTACACACTGCAACCCAACCAGTATTAGAGAGTTCGTCAGTGCGTTGATTTAGTTATTTGATCTAATTGCTCAATTATTATATTATTTAAAATAAGTTTAAAACGTGTAATACTCTTTAATAGATTCTAAATATATATATATATATATATATATATATATATATATATATATATATATATATATATATATATATATATATATATATATATAACTATTATTATATTTAGTTTAAAAAATGGTTAACTAAGAGAAATAAATGGTTAAGACTACTATTTTGTTAGAATGCCGCAACTATTTTTTTCCACTGTAGAATTTTTTCACAATTTACTATTCCAAAATGTCCAAATCATACCTGATAATACTTTATTGCTTCTAAATTTTATGTTAAATAAAAGTTAACAATATTAGTTAAGTACTTTCCTGTAAAAATGAACGTTTGCTTTCTTCTTACATTACTACCCATATTCTAAATCAGAATAAATTAATATAACATCACCTCCAAATAAATAATATAATGATAAAATATTTAATCTAAATCTAATTATAAAATTGAAACAAAACATTTAATATAAATATATATTAAAATGTCTATTTATCAAGTGAACAAATTATTTCATATTTAATTTTTTAACGTATATTCTTTTTAATAAACTTTAATTAAAAAGTAACTTTAAAAAATCTTTTTTTAGCACAGAAACCAAAAACCATTATTTTCGTAACTGTCATTGTAGTATATAACAATTTCAATTTTGTTTTATTAATCGGAGATATATCCATTAAGTAAAACTAAAGTACAATATAAATAAGAAAGATCAAAATTTTTTGATGGAGATGAACCAAAGTTAACTACTTGTGAAATAATATCGTTCACAACAGTTTAGATTAATTATTTTATTTATTTCAAGGTCATGTTATATTAATATAATCTAATTTAGAACATTAGTAGTATCGATCACGAAACCATTTTTTCTCCCACCTATCCTTAATGTACTTTATATTTTCTTCATTAATTAAGCTTAATGCATCAAAATTAAAATAAAATAATTTTAATAATAATTAGATTAGAAGAAATACAGTCTATTTAAAATAGTGACGCACGGACGCTTTTACTTGGAAAAGCAGAGTATAAGAATTATTTATATTATTTTTTTTTCTTCAATCCCCCATAACACCAGTGGATTCAGGATATCCTAGGAAATTAAAATAAAAATTTTTAAATGATTACAATAATAGAATAGAAATAAACACTTTATAATTCCTAATTTTTGTGACTAAAAAATTTATCTGAAATGAAGAAAAGAATTAATTTTTTTATACTTACCAGTTACTTTAAATAATAGAAAATTAAAATTATAGAAATCCCCTAACTTTTCTCTGACTTTCCTGAGTGTTAGACATGCTATAGTTACAAAATATAAATTCTCTAAGGATAGTGACTATATATGAAAACAGAATATTATTAATAGTTTAACACACATTATTCCAAAATTTCCCGAAAGACATAATTTTTTATATTTTTGTAACTTCTTTGATTTCCTAAATAAACTTTTATTACTGAAAAAGAACGTACTCTAGACAACGCTACATATAATTGGCCATGATTGGAAACATCTTTTCTTAAATCTGTAGTAATTTTGTAAATAGTTTGTCTCTAACGATTATCAACAATGTCTTTCGTACGTTTTTCCAGTGAATCTTCTACGATATTTCACATAACAGTTATCTTCAAATATTAGTTTACTCTTCAAAATATCTAGGAAAGTTTTTAGAAGATTTTCCATCAACTAAACACCAGTCGCCACAAGGACCGTGAATATTATGTTGCATTATAATTTTGTGCAACTGATTATCAATATTTTAATGTAGAATCTCACCTGAAATATAACGATCAACAGTTTCTGATGTTAATATAACATTTCAATATAACCAGTAAATGAATGTGAGGCAAACCACGTTTTTAAAATTCAATAACATAAACATATGATTTTACTTCTCCAAATAATTTATCGTTAACAATAGTGTTTATAAAGCGTTTAACTTTCAAGTAAAAAACCCTAACTACTAAATCAGGTCGATCAGAAGCCGATTGATGAGGTAATAAATTTTCTACAATTTCTTTCCATTTTGTATTGCATGTCATTGTTATGAATAAATCTGGCTTTTTAATCCCTTGATTGTGTAAGTGATCAACTAATCCTTTATACGTTTTACTTCTTAGTCTGATTTGATTATTTTGACAAAAAATAGTCTATCTTTTTCAATTTTAACGTAGTTATCAACAACTCATTGTTGAAACAATCTTACGCCATGTAAGAATTGATTATACTCATGATCTCTTATTCCCATTTTATATTTCATGTAAGCAGATCTTGATATAGTATGATTTCTAGATCGCTTTTTACTGTCATTACGAATCATATCAATACCGTAACCCTTACTTTCTTGTGAATAAAATATTGGATAAATCCAAGGTTCAACATTTGGATCCAAATTACTAACCAATTTTAATTCTTTACTTGATTTGTTATAAATTGTAACATAAGACTCTGGTATTAAACCTTCTGAATTTGTATTAAAAATTGTGGCTTCCTCATAACTTTTTTTGAAAATTGTACCTTTCTTTATCAAATCCTTTCTTTAAAGTAAATAATAATTGTAGTTCCGGAATTTCGGTATTATTTGGTATTGCTAAAGCAGTCTCTGTCTTAATTACTTCAGACATCATCAACAAAGACTTTGTGAAATTGTTACAATCTCTTATTAATTTTTCAATAATTAACAATAACTCTTCATTCAAATTGTCATGTTTCTTTAATCTGTAACTAACAGCATCTTCTGGATCATAAATGAATAATTGACCAAAAGAAGGATCATCATCTTTTTCAGGATATAAGGCATTATTTATTTGATAATAAATTTGACCTTGAATTTTGTAACAAAACGGCCCTCGCCTATTACTTTTAAAATTGACTACATTAGCATTTAATGAAGCAAAAGCAAATGAATTATTATACATTCTAACATTAGTTCTAAAATGATCAGACTTTTTGTGCGATCCTTCAAACAAACTTTTTAATTTACAAGGATATTCTACTAAAGGCAATGACACACCACCATGCCTACAACAATCATTAAAAGTATTCTTGTTGTTAACTTTCTCTTTTGCAAAATGTTTAGCCTGACAATGTCTGCAATTAACAGACATTTCACTAAGATAGTTTTCTTTTTTATTTAAAGAACTATCAACTGATACTGTTTTTAATTTAATTCTTTGACGATATGCTTTTTAGTAAGCTGCAAAAATTTTTTTTAATCTCTGGTTCCAAGTGTTATCATTTCTTGCATTTGAAGGTAATATCATCGTATCATCATTTTTTCCACTTCATTTAAAGATTTGAACTTTATTTCTCTTACTCTATTTCCACCATTAATTACTTATGTTTTATAGTCAGTTTAAGATAGTTTTAGGTTATAATCTACTCCACTCAATTCAGTTATAGAACTATCAACAGTCATTGTTCTTAATTTAAGTCTTTGACGATATGCTTTTCGATAATCTGCAGAACTTTTTTTTAATTTTGTGGTTTAGAATGTTATCATTTTCACCATTTCTTGCATGCGAATGTAATACTATCGTATCATCATCAGCTGTTTTAACTTCTTTTAAGGATTTTAACTTTATTTCTGTTACTTCATTCCCATAATTAATTGCCTGTATTTTATCACCTGCAACTATTTGAGATATTCTTGAGTTATAATCTAGTTTACTTGAAATATGAATGTCTTTTTGTTGCTCATAATTTATTTCTTCTTTTAATTTAAGTCTTTGTCGGTATGCTTTTTGATAATCTGCAGAACGTTTTTTAATTTTTTCTTTCGAAGACTTAGATTTTTCTTTATTTCTTATTGATGTTTGTAATAATTGAGAATTCAAATGTTTGTAATAATTGACTTCTTTAAAAGATTTTAACTCAATTTTTTTTGTTTACTCTCATATTCACTTAATTGCATTTCATTACATACAATTTTCTGGAATATTACTGATGTAGAACCAAGTACATAGGAAACAACAATATTTCTTTGCTTTGCAGCAAATATCTTTTGTTCTGATGTATTGCTTTGATGATATGCTTTTTGGTCATTTCCATCACAGCTTACACTATTTGTTACAATTTTTCGAACACAACTATTAACAACTTCTTAAATGTTTAATTCCTTTAGTTTTTTTATATCTTTATTTATATTATTTTGGAAATTTAATGTCTTTTTTATTTCCTTACTACCCATCGCATATACACCTTTACTTGTTACTTCCACTTTCTGGACTTTATCAATACCGTTATCATAAATTGGGAAACGTAGCAAATAATCATTTGTAAACATTAAATATTAATGATTTCTCATTGCTGCATGGTTATATACAACATTTTTAGGTTTAATGTTACAATAAATGGAAGTAGCAAATACAATCGCGTATACACCGCAATAAACAAAATTAGGCTGTTGTTGAACTATTAAAAAACTGTAGTAGGTTTAAATGGATATAATCAATTTAAAAATTGTATTTGATTATTGTTTAAGCATTTTCTGTTAAGACTATCATAAATGTATAATTCATTTCCATCATAATATGTACAAATCCAATGTCCATTGTCGAAAGGGCCACTAAACAGTATTTGAATATAGGACTGATTTTTTTTTATATATAAATATGTTGTGTTTTGCATTTGTAATATACCACCTGATTCAATTTCTAACAATTCTTGAAACTTATACATGTGACTTTCATTTAACATTTCTTCTTCCTTCCGAATCATACTTACATCACTGTTACTTAATTTTAAAAAACTGTGCTTTGAATAACGATTCATTTTTATAAACAATTTTTAAATTTAAATATAAATAAAAAACTCAAATATTATAATAAAATTGTATCTCTATTTCATTCTCTGTATATGTATCTCTATATTTATTAATCTTTTAATCTCTTTATCTATATATGTATTTATCTTTTAAACTTTTAATCTATTTATCTATTTATCTCTTTTATACATTATAATCTCTTAGACTCTTAAACTGTTTATCTCTTTATCTATATATGTATATATCTCTTTTTCTCTTAATCTATTTATCTTTTTAACTATTTATCTCTTTATATCTTGACCTCTTAATCTGTTAATGTATTTTTCTCTTTCTTTTCTTATTATATGTTTATTAAAAATTGCAACTTTAACGTTTTTATCTTAACACATTTTCTTCTTATTTCAATATATTTCTCATTATAATAACACGTTTGATCACTTTTTAACAACATATAATTCATTATGATTCACATTAAATTATAGCCGAATTTATTTTATACTTTTAATTACTTTAGTAACTTTAAACACTTTATTCACCCAATTTTTACATAATTTAAGAATTTTAACAGTTTCTATAACTAAGAATTACTTTATTTAATTTAAATTATTAATTTTATACTTTTAATCACTTTAGTAACTTTAAACCCTTTATTGACCAAATTTTTAAATAATGTAAGAATTTTAAGACTTTTACTAACCACTATGTAACTATAAACTACTTTACTTACTAATTTTTATTTACCTGTCTTTCTTTTTAATTTCTTTAGTTTTCACTTTTATATTTTAATCACTTTTTTATTTCACTTCTTAAAACGAAAATAAAAGGGCGATGTCGAAGTTAGTCTCGTGAGCATACTTACTCGAAACTGAGTCCCGAGCAACACTCAGAGCGGGTTTGCTCGGGACCCAGTTTCGAGTAAGTGTGCCGAATGGGGGGAAGGCTACTTCCCCTCGCGGGACTATCTTAGACTGCCCAATAAACAGGCAAAAGGCATCCTTCAGCGTAGGCAGGTAGAGATTTGTTTTCTCTCTCCTGAGAATGATATAACAATAAGAGTTTTCCTTTTCCTTCAAAAATTTAACGCTTTGCTTTCCTTCTCGCACCTTACGAAATCACATAAGTTTCCTTTTCCGTTTAAATTTAACGCTTTGCTTTCCTTCTTGCATCTTACGAAATGATATAAAAGTTTTCTTTTTCGTTAAAATTTAACGCTTTGCTTTCCTTCTCACGCTAAAGGAAATCGCATAGGAACTTCTCCTATCGTTCCTATCGTTAAAATTTAACGCATTGTCGTCTTTCTTTCACTTAAAAAAAGGAGATAAAATAGAATAAGAGTTTCTTAAACTTCTACCTAATTTGCATACTGTCCGTTTCATATAAGGATTATATCAATTATATCAATTATTTCAATTTTTCAAAAGAAGGTTATATGGACTCATTTCCATCTAGAACATATGTATATGGGACATTCCATTTCAAAACGAACCACCTTATAAACAATTGCCATTGTAAAGCAATTTTTAAAAAATTATTTCTCCCATTTATTAAAGCCAAACTTTATTCACTATTAGTGATTTTAAAATAAAACTTTCTCAATTTCATGATGGTAAAAATTTTTTTTAAATAAATAAAATTTATAGAAAAAATTAAGTTTGAAAGATAACCTTTTGAATATCTCAAAACATGTCGTGTCCGATTTTCTTAAAATTTATGTCAAAATATAGTTTAAAAATTCTAGTTTTATTCTATGTAAACATTATAATGGGCAATTCGCGGAAATTTGAGAAATTAATTAAATTTTACAAGAATTTCTAAGGTTATAATGTTTGTACCGAGAGGAATTTGTTTTTTTCAAATTTTTACACTGATTAACCTTTGACTGCTTCATAAAATTTAATTGGTTCTTAATTTCAACCGAATTGCCCATTGTAATGTTTACATAAAATGAAACTAGAATTTTTAAGCTTCATTTTGACATAAATTTTAAGAAAATCGGGCACGACATGTTTTGAAATATTCAAAAGGTTATCTTTCAAACTTAATTTTTTCTATAAATTCTATTATTTAAAAAAAAAAAATTTTACCATCATAAAATTGAGAAATTTTTATTTTAAAATCACTAATAGTAAATAAAGTTTGGCTTTAATAAATGGGAGAAATAATTTTTCGAAAATTGCCTTACAATGGCAATTGTTTATAAGGTGGTTCGTTTTGAAATGGAATGTCCCATATAAATTTCTGAGCAAATGAGCCGCCGGATTGTTGAAGGGCACGTAAATTTTTCTCGGCAGAAATCGAAGTCCCCTGGACATCCAAAATTCGACTTTCGAATTTAAATATCTCATGTACATATCCTTATAGAAAATTTCAATGCACATCTTTTTTTCTTATGAAATTTTTTTGTATCTATTACCGTTTTCGAAATATAAGGGAAAAACTGTTTTTTTAAAAAACGAAATTTTAATTGTTTTTTCACTTCAACTCGCGATAACACAATCAATTTTTCGAATTTCTTAATGAAACAAAAATAAAATACGCGTTATTTTATTCTACGAGTGACTGAAAAAGAAAAATAATGTTTTAATTATAAACAAAAAAGTTATTAATTTTTTATTGAGATATTGCAAGATTCATAAAATAAAATTTTCACTAAGCGGGGAAGTTGAGCAAATTTTGAGCAACAAAAAACTTCCAGCGAGAAAGATGTTCATTTTGGTCTACACAAGTTTTTCCCAAAAGCTACAGTTCAATTGAACAATTAGTTAACAAATGGCGAATGTTAATAGTCGTTGGCGGCTGAACGTCCAGCGCGCGTTTCTCACCCGTATTATGTATACGGTGGATTCAACGTCAGTTCAACACACTTACTTTCATGACTTGTTGGGATTTGGCTGTACTTTTGTAAACTTATTACTTTTGTAGTGATAAACAACTCCTCCAAATATTTTTTCAAAATTTTGAAAATTACCAAAAATATGGCATTTTCAAAATTTTTGTCTTTTTTGTTTTAAAGTGCTATAACTTCGGTTCTAATTAACCGATTTTGAACTTAAAAAAAAATATTCCTTGGTTTTAAGTATATTTTAAGATAAAATTAATATAAAAAAGAAAAATTTAAAAAAAAAGTTTTTTAAGTTTTGAAAAATTAAAAATCCGATTTTGAAAGAACATCGTCTTCGATTTTTTCAAAATTTTACTAAATGTTAGGGCAAATGTGCTTTACATGTCCTGTAAGTTTCATCTTGGGATCTCAAAGGGATTCAAAGTAAAAAAATAAAACGTAACCACAAATTACGAACATATGGGGCAAAATTCTTTAACTGCCCAGGTAAAAAAATGAATTTTCTCTAAACTATGCTAAATTGTTACTATTATTAGTGGAAGTGTAAATATTAATTTTTTTTAATTTGATAAAATATTTTTTGAGTTATGGAGTTTCAAAATTTGGATTTTTTTGAAAATATCTTTTTTCCGATTTAATATATTGATAAGTAAAATTAATCAAATTGAAAGTATGAATAGTGATTTTTAAAGGGGTTTTCACGGGCTAGAAGCTGGTGATGAAAAAAAAGTTGTTTTCTGTCAATTTAACCTTGAAATTCAAGGGCAAAATCTTAATTTCAATATACAGTAGATTCCTGTTAATACAATCCCGTTTAATACGATTTCTTGCTTAAGACGCTCATGCATTTATGGTGGTCCCTACAATTAAAGACATATATTTTATATCCCACCTAATACGTTTTCCCGCATAAGGGGCATTCTTAGTACGGTCTCTACAGAATCGTTTTAACCAAGTTCTACTGTAGCTCAAAATCGGAGTTTTTTATTTTTTCGTAACCTATCCCAATCGAAAGCTTACCTTTTTTCATATGAGCCATGTAAAAATTAGAGTGGGACACTGAAACTTTTTAATGAAATTAATTATAAATCATTATTTTCTATGTAAAATAATGATAAATTATTATTTTCCTCAAAAATTCTCATAGTCTAACTCTGATTTATAGATGGCCTATAGAAAAAAGGTCACCAGCTTCTAGCCCGTGAAAACCCCTTTAAAAATCACTATTCATACTTTCAATTTGATTAATTTTACTTATCAATATATTAAATCGGAAAAAAGATATTTTCAAAAAAATCCAAATTTTGAAACTCCATAACTCAAAAAATATTTTATCAAATTAAAAAAAATTAATATTTACACTTCCACTAATAATAGTAACAATTTAGCATAGTTTAGAGAAAATTCATTTTTTTACCTGGGCAGTTAAGGAATTTTGCCCCATATGTTCGTAATTTGTGGTTACGTTTTATTTTTTTACTTTGAATCCCTTTGAGATCCCAAGATGAAACTTACAGGACATGTAAAGCACATTTGCCCTAACATTTAGTAAAATTTTGAAAAAATCGAAGACGATGTTCTTTCAAAATCGGATTTTTAATTTTTCAAAACTTAAAAAACATTTTTTTTTAATTTTTCTTTTTTATATTAATTTTATCTTAAAATATACTTAAAACCAAGGAATATTTTTTTTTAAGTTCAAAATCGGTTAATTAGAACCGAAGTTATAGCACTTTAAAACAAAAAAGACAAAAATTTTGAAAATGCCATATTTTTGGTAATTTTCAAAATTTTGAAAAAATATTTGGAGGAGTTGTTTATCACTACAAAAGTAATAAGTTTACAAAAGTACAGCCAAATCCCAACAAGTTATGAAAGTAAGTGTGTTGAACTGACGTGGAATCCACCGTATACATAAAGCTGCCTCTACAATTAGGAAAAAAATTGATAAACGCTCGACGCAGACGCTGGGCGTTGAGCCGCCAACGACTATTAACATTCGCCATTTGTTAACTAATTGTTTAATTGAACTGTAGCTTTCGGGAAAAACTTGTTTAGACCTCAATAAACAACTTTCTTTCTGGAAGAATTTTGTTGCTCAAAATTTGCTCAACTTCCCCGCTTAGTGAAAATTTTAGTTTACGAATCTTGCAATATCTCAATAAAAAATTAATAACTTTTTTATTTATAATTAAAACATCATTTTTCTTTTTTAGTCACTCGTAGGATAAAATAACGCGTATTTTCTTTTTGTTTCATTAAGAAATTCGAAAAATTGATTGAGTTATCGCGAGTTGAAGTGAAAAAACAATTAAAATTTTGTTTTTTAAAAGAACAGTTTTTCCCTTATATTTCGAAAACGGTAAAAGATACAAAAAAATTTCATAAGAAATAAAGACGTGCATTGAAATTTCCTATAAGGATATGTACATGAGATATTTAAATTCGAAAGTCGAATTTTGGATGTCCAGGGGACTTCGATTTCGGCCGAGAAAAATGTACGTGCCCTTCAACGATCCGGCGGCTCAAATGTCCAGATGTACACTGAAAGAAACACTGTCGAGAATTCAGCCATAAACTTCTGGTCAAGGATTTTGGTTGAAGTAGTCATACAATCTGTCAGATTAGCACATAAGTGAGGTTATGTTAGCCATGTGAAGGCTGATTCACACTTACTGTCCTCTGTTTCTGTCATTCGTATGGCTGGATTAACCAAACTGTTTTGGCAGTTGTATTTCATTATAATACAGTGATTCATTCTGGCAGAATCAGCCATAATTATGGCAGTAATGTCGGAAAATTTCTTTCAGTGTATGTGTATGTTACAAAAAAATTGTGTACAAAATATCTCAGACAAATTTTAATGGATTTATCTGAAATTTTGCAGGTTTATTGCAGTTATTAATACCTAAAATCTGACACAAGGATTTTCGAATATATCTACAAATTTTTTTTTACATAATTTTTTCAAAATTAAGAAAAAAATTTTTTTGTATTTTTTGAAATAAATATTTTATTTATTAATATTTTTATTAACTGTTGTCAAATTACATTCCTGACAAGAAAACGAATCAATTGATGTATACAAGGTAAACATTTTTTAAAAATTTATTAAATTAATTGCTATTTCTATTTTTCATAAAAAATTCAAATTTTGTATTTTTTCAGAATTTATTTTAATATTTTGAAATGATTATTCTATTATAAAAAATGAAGCAATTTGCATTGAAAGTTTAAATTTCACTAAATATTTATAAAATTTTATTTTTAACAAATCTTCTGGACGAACCCTTTTATGAATAGTTTTTCAAAAATTTGCAAATCGCACTATAATTATATTTAATTCATAAATATTTTTTGATATATCAAGAAGGAATTTATTTGAGAAGAATGAATGCTTCGATTGATATGCTTCTAAAAAATCATAATTTCAATCACTCAAAAAAAATATTCTTTTTTTGAGAGGAAAATTCCTCCTGCAAATAAATCCTCTTGAATCAAGAGGATTCCTTTTATTTCAATGCATATTTTCCTCTAGAATAGGGCTAAAAAAGAATCCTCTGATTTTAAGAGGATTATTCTCCACATAACAATATTCTTTTTAAAATAAGAGGAAAATACTCTTTGATTAAGAGGATTCCTCTTGATTCAAGAGGATTTTTGCAAGAGGAATTTTCCTCTAAAAAAAGAATATTTTTTCAGTGTTTGTATGTTACTGATTCTTGTGAATATGGAGGAAGCTTACTGGTCATGAAATGAACAACTTTTTTATTTTGTTAGTAGAAATCGTAAGCTTCAAAATTATATAAATTAACTTGGATTAACTTGGATACATGTTGCTTTTGCCGGCAAGAAACACCAGATTGGTGTGAACCGAACACTAAGTGCATAAAATGCTTCTGTGCATAAAATATTTTATATTTCATCGAATCTTATTATAATAAATTGAATTTTATATACAGAGTGACATATAAATTAATTATTATTAATCCGAGTGTCAACAGTTGTTCGTTCAGTCGTGGGATTTATAAAGGTGAGTTTCCCAACTTTTCTTGGCTTGTCTCTCTACGAAGAAGGAAGAGAGATCCATTTTCTACGGTGGCCGACCGTAAAGACCTGTCCCAAAAGCTTTCGAATAACAATTTGTATGCGATTCCCAGCGATTTCAAGAGGTCAATTAAAGCATTTTAAAAATACACATTTTTGGTGTTTTCGACTCCATTTTTTTGAAAAAAAATTATATTTTTTTTGTCTTATGAATGTGGGTCTAGTGATGCACGTTTTTGGGGTCTTTATCCCCACTTTTCTCATAATCCTGAAGTGATGGGCAATTTTGGGATCCGGGATCGTGTTCAGCATCCAAAAATACATCGGAAATAACTCCGATGTCTCATAAAAAAAGTAATCTTTTTTGTTGACCTGTGTATTCAGCGACCCTAAAAACACCTTCACACCTACTTCTGTGCAAATTGAAAAATTTTTTAAATTTTCATCCGCCATAATGAATCCTACATTTGGAATTTTTGAAATCCGACTTCAGAATCATAATCAGCAACTCCAAAAACCCCTGGATATACAATTCTATGAAAATCTATAACCTTTTTGAATTTTCGTCAGCCATATTGGATCCGACATTTCGAATTTTCAAAAACTAATATCATATTTGTAATCAGCGACCCCAAAAACCTCTACATACTGATTAATGTAAATATCCGACTATGTGAGAAAGCTATGCAATTTGGATCATTTTCTTGGGGTTAAATTTATAGACGGGGGGGTTAACAATGTTTAAAAATGAGTATCGCAAGGTTATCCTATTATTTTATCAATACATAAGACAATAAAATTAGTTTCAAGAATGTGCCTTGAAGAAAGAAATTTTTTTCAATACTTAAAAGTTTAAAAGTTCTAGAGATATGCCCATAGATTTTATTTAGGTTTTAGAAATCGTAACGTAGGGTCTAATTGCGACACAATTATTTATAGTTAGACTCTACTTTGACTGCAAACGCTGGTGTAAATTTAGGATTAAATTTTAATACATTAATTGCAGCACTATACAAACACAAAATAAATAAATAAACACATTGAATCTGTAAACACATAAAGAATTAAAAGTTGACAAATACTGTTCCTGAATAACAAATTTGATAGAAAAAAATCTGTCACCGATTCAAATTGTAATATTTTCCTAACAATTAGTTAATGGTTACTAATTACTAGTTTTTTCCAATAAAATTTAATTCCCGGTGGGTAGACACCTTATCAAATATATTAGTAGAAACTAAAACCCGTCGAAGACGGGTCCGACAGCTAGTACTCTCTGAAACTGAATCAGTGAAATTTGACTGATTTCCAGTGACTACTTTCTCGCGATTTGATTTAATGAAATTTCACTGAGGATTAGTTAAAAACGATTGAAATTTCAATCATATTTCACTAATTGGACAATTAAAAATCAACTCAAATTTTCAAATTTTAATATGTGCTCTGTAAATCTGAATGTGTTAAAATTCACTTATTTCTAAGTTATAAGTCGTCTTATCGATAAATAAGTGCATATACACTTGTAACAAGTGAAATTTCACTCAAAATAAGTTAAAAATTCACTTATTTGTAAGTGTATATGCACATATTGATCGAGAAGACGACTTTATAACGTAGAATAAGTGAAATTTTACATATTCAGGCTTCGATAGTATGACAGATATTTCCAGTAACTTTTTCATTTGCCAATCAGTGAAAAATTACTGATATTTCAGTAATTTTTAATGGAGTCACTAATTCTCAGTCAAATTTCATTGATTCTCAGTGAAATTTCACTGATTTAGTTTAAGAGAGTAATTAATTTTAAAAAAAGTAGCAAAAAACAGTTTTCAGAATAAACTTATTCAAAGTTTAAATCTCTTTCTTTCAAAATAAATATTTAAAATATATCATTGAAAGTTTTACTACAATTAAAATTTTCAAAGACTTCAATTTACAAATCTTTTAAAATTTAATTACCTAATTTAAAAAATTTACACTATAATGCTTCTAATACCGTGCAGAAACTGACAAACTTGACCCCTAACCTTGATCAGGGCCAGACATGGCAACCCTGGTCAGCCCCACATCAGGAAAATCTTAGTGCTCAGATCAGGGCCACATAGGATTTAAATTTTGAATTTATATCTTTCAAAGATAAAAATGCATTAAATAAATATTTATTGTACTTTATCTTGCATAGATCGACAACAACCATTTTTAATGAAAAAACCTCATTCTTGATTTTAAATTATTATTAAATATTTCAATTATTTATTTGTAATAATAAATTAATATACTTAAATTTATACACATATAATAAAACATTAATAATAATATAAACTAATAATAATAATAAAAAATCAAGAGTTTAAATTAGGAAAGACTGGGGCTAAATGTTAAATTTTGCAAAAATATTTTTTTCCAGGCAATAAATCCGCTTAGATGCAAATATGTATAGATCAATATTGTAAAGTCAAAAATTGTCAGTTTTTCTTTAAGAACAAATGTTTAAAGCTCAAAACCTGAAAAACAAAAAATTTTTACAAGTAATTTTGAAAAAGATATAAGAAAAAAACAAAGATTTTAAAAATTTACTTTCGAGCGTCAAAACCATTTTTCCTCCATATTTTTAACAATAATGAATGAATAACAATGAAACTTGGTACAAACTTATAGTATGCCAAGTACATTATTTTGATCAAAAACCGAAATTACTCTAATTTATCACTTTAGAATAAATTGAAGTGATCCATTACGCCCCGGTCTCCCCTACATGTTTTGCCCTTTTTGAAAATTTTGTTTTTTTACATTTAGCCCCATGCTGGGACTAAATGTTAAATTCTATTTCTACCCTACTAAAACTACTTTCTGATAGGTGTTAAGTAGTACATAAGTTAAAGTATACCTAAAACAAGTAATTTATAATTTGTAAACATTAATTTATAAACATCTGTGTCCTAGAACAGTTATAGAATTAATAAATTAAAAATTCTAAATAAAAAAAATTTGGATTTATTTCACGTGAGTGGTCTTCTTTTTTTACCAAGTAGTTGCCTAATGTAAAATAAATAATTGAGTCACCCAATTCAAGAACCGGTCGGACGCTCGGACGACACGCTCAACTGCCAGTCAGTGATAAATTAATGTAAATACTCTTGCAGAAAAAAATATAAACAACCTGATCAGTGGGGTCCAGATGTGGCCCTGATGTGGTTTTTTAAATTATTTATGTCGAAAATTATTTATCATTTTAATAATGGAAAAAAATTTAATTTTAAGCTCATGTTTTAAAACAAATATTTTGATGGTATTAAAATTTATAGGTAATAATTTTATATTATTTAAAATCATATTTTAAAATAAAAACAAACAATTTTTTGTTATGAAAATGTATAAATATATTTTTAATGCATGAGAAATAAGTATTAAAAAGATCCACACCAGGGCCACTACTGGGACCCACTAATCAGATTGGCTATACTTTTTTTGTAAGAATATTTACATTAATTTATGTAATTAAATTAATTCTTTTAAAATTTTTATTTTATTTTGATGGTAGAAATAGTCCAAATTTAATAAGATATACTTCATATTTTCAGAAAATTTTTTTATAAATAATTTCAAATCACAATATTTTGTTATTATTATATACACACCATTAAGTGTATACTTTAAATATATTAATTTATTATTAAACAATACAGTCCCAACATTCAAATGGTAGTTTGAGTCGAATAACTCCCAAGTTTGCGTGTCTATGCGGTTAGTGTATTCGACTTGCACCTACGAGGTCTGGGGTTCGATTCTCAGTGCATGCGATATTTTTCCGTCTTAGTTTTAAGTGTTTTTGTGTACAATGTATGTTAATAATGTAAAGCAAAATGTAGATTTAAGGAATAATAATAATTTATTAATTATAGTAATAGTAGGGGAGAGTGGGGCAAACCGGACCCCCCTCAATATTTCCGAAATGGCGAAATTGACAAAAGTGCTATTTAGAAATTTGAAACAACGATGTGTAGTACAATATTTTTTCAATTTGACATTTTTTACTTTTGTTTGTGCAACGCTGGGAGCAAAACTTTTTTTTTAATTTTTTGCTACACTTTTACAAATTTTTTCTTAAGGAAATTCTGAGGAAATCGTGCAATATTTCCAAATATTAGGTCTTGGGTTTTGAAGGTACGCACCTCAGGAATATTTACCACCAAAAACTTTCATGAATTTGCAAAGCGTTTCTTTTTGACAAACATTTATTCTCAAAATGGGCCTGTGGGGCAAAGCGGGCAAAGTTTTCGGTGGGGCAAACCGGCCACAGGATATTTCCATTGAATTAAAGTTTCATAAAAATTAGTTTTAAATAAAATGTTTCTTTCATTAAAATATTTACTTACAATGAAAAATAATTCTCTTCCAATAAGAATTGGACCCTTTAATATTGTTTCTCTGATAATGGCAAACATTTTTATTTTTTTATTTAAAAAAATCTTTATTTAATTAAAATTTAATCCCGAATTATTATTTTCATTACTACAACCATTGTTTACATGATTCTTTATGTTTTTTATTATTGTAGATTATGTAAATGCAATATTATAAATAAAAAACCAAACGGTCCGGTTTGCTTATGGGAGGTCCGGTTTACCCCAGGGGGTGGGGCAAACCGGACCGTTTGCAAAATATTTTAAAGTTAACACAGAAACTAGACAATAAAAGATAAAGTGTAGGTGTCTCTGGGAAAAAGTTGCGTAATTAAATGGTCTTTCAAACAAGCCCTCGAAAAATGAAATCGGTTGATTCGTTTAGTCACAAGAGTCAAAAAACCGTTGGAGGGTCCAGTTTGCCCCACTCTCCCCTAATAACAATAAATTAATCAAAAACTTGGTTTGTTAAAATTATTAAAGAAGTTGAATAAACTGAAAAAGTAATTTTTTAAAAATAAATTCAAGAAGAATAAATGCAGAATAATTATTATTTGTAATGTTTTAGCAAATAAATAAATTATTAATTAATTAATTAATTATTACTTATTAATTAATAATTCATTCTTATTATTATTTATAATAGGTTTTAATAGTTTTTCAATTAATAGTAGGTTTAATTTTTGTAGTTTTAATTTTCATAGTAGGTTTGTTTAAAATAAATAAATATTGAAACTAATATTTTTTAAAAGAAACATTTTTCTGTTATTAAAATGCATCAATAATTTGATACTTTAAGAAATTTATATTAAAAAAAACCAAATCAGGGCCAGATTGGGGCCCTACTATGGATCATCCTATCTGGCCCTGATCAGGTTAGGCATTTCGTCCCAAGTGTGGGACCAAAATTTCTGCACGGGATATATTCAAGTATATCTAAAATTCAATTTTAAATCAATATTCTTATTACAATTTCTACAAATCTCCATTTATTTAAATACAAAAATAAATAATTTATTGAAAATTCGAATATTTCTAGACAATGAATTCTTATAAAGAACTTTATCAAAATTTTTCTAAATAATGCAATTCTATTAAAGAATTTCAATAATATTTTTAAAAATATTGCATTTTATACCAAATTTCTTTGAAATTGTACTGAAAATTATCTAATTCCCAGAAGAATTTTATAATTTATAAAAATAATTAGATTCTTGAAAATAATTATATTAAGATTTTTTCAGAAAGTTAATTTCATGCGAAAAATTTAGTAAAAAATTCCCTTCAAATAAGTAATTTCTGTATTAAAATACTACTGGTTCCATTGTATTTGTGTAAACAATTTTTTATCTACTATTCCTCCTTAAAATGAATTTAATTAAAAATTTTAAAAAACTTAAATTTTTTAAAAATTTAAATAATTCAAATTATTCTTAATAATTTTAATACAATTTTAATCAAATTCCTCGAAAGAATTCAATTATTTAAAAAATATTTCATAAAAATTCTTTATGAGAATTAAATTTAAATTATTTAATAAACTATTTCTTTTAAAAAATAAAATTTTATAAAAATTGTTTTTAACTAATTTAATTATTTTGGGAAATTTTTAATAATTAAAATAGTAGATATTGAAAATTTTAATTTCGAAAAAATTTTGAAAATAATTGATTCGTATGCCGTATGAACGAATTTTATTAAATTTTTTTAAATTGTTTCTAATAATTTTATAGAAAATTTTAAAAATTTTGCACTATTACAAATTCAAAAAAAAGTCACAAATTTAAAAAAAAGTATCAAATAAGCAGCAAATAATTATAAATACATTAGTTATTATTATTAAAAAGAAAAAAGTAAAAAAATAACACTTTTTAAAAATATAAAAATGAGAAAATAAATTTATACAAATCTAAAATTATTTCTTTAATAATTGGTTTTTCGTCGAGACAAAAGAAGCGACAGATACTCTTTTCATATCCAGACTAATGAATGAAGGAAAATATTGTCGCAGAGAGAGATAGAGAGGGGGAGGGTGGTAAGAAATATATGGCCTTTGAGAATTTAAAACTCGTCCAAACCTTTTGGCACCTGGCAATATTCAGATTGGGATTCTTTTCTGTGCTAGCCAGATGCGTCACACTCATATAATTTACGATGAGACGCAAAGCAAGAGACCTACTTTTTCAGGGCAACGACCACTATATGTCTATAGGTAAACATAACGAATACATACGTGTTCACTGGTTTAACATCAGCCATCTTGTCTTCCAACTGACAGGATATAGATGCGCACACTCGACTATTACAATACTGGATACAAGTTTTATATATAAAACTAAGAGACGAATTTTTTAAATCCACTAAATTCGAGTGACAGAATTCAATCTATTCTTGCTGACCTGGACGTGGTGATTTTATATTTATAAAAAAATGATAAATACCACAATTATGATGCAATGGAATTATATATATATATATCTAATGATGTACCTTACTCCAATCAACAACGTTCACTGAGGCAGATAATACTGAATGACCACACAATGTACAAGAGTCTATTTTTCCACTCCCTCGAAATTCTAAAAACTAAACAGAATTACTTTTTCCAAAACAAATTACATTATTTTCAAATAAAATTAAAAAATTATTTTCCCCAAAATATAAAATTTTTATCACTCTTTAGAACAGACTTAATTACGAGTTGCCGTGACAAATTTAAATTAGATACGTAACATTGATATTTCAAATCCAGATGACAATATTGGCCGCACACGTGACTTTGGTGCAATGCAGCACAAATACATACACGCGGTGTTATCGGCATATCTCCCGGCGTTGATTTAATAACATTTTCTATGTTATACTCGTCTGACTTAAATCGTAATTATGTACTCGCGTAATCTTTATCATTACTCTAACTAATTTCCACAAGACTGATAATATCAACTTTCCCTAAATGTATTTTTATTTAAATACTACAACTTTCTCACAAGAATGTTTTTGTTCATCCAAAACTGGAAAAACGTATCACAAAAGATATTATATTCAGTATGTTTATATATTTACTAGCACGTAATATTATAGTAATATTGCAGTAATATTGTGCGGTAATACAACTGCAATATTACAGTCACATTAAAATGTCCCCCTCAAGGTAATATTACCCATCAATATTATAGTAACATTACAGCAATACTATCGGATAATATCACTGTAATGTTACTGTAATATTACGTGCCACATGGAAAATATAAATTGTGATTAAAGTGGACCGTGTTGTAAGTCTATTCGCACTGTCGACTGTCAGAAATCTGTGTCAATTCTCAAACAAGGCTGATATCAATTAAAACGATGTCTATCTTCCCCTCCTCTCTGGCTAAAAAGTGTTTTTTGAAGATAATTACAAAACATTATCAGGTTTAACAGTGTTCTGAACTGCTTATTAGTGGCGTCATATTTATTTATTTATTTAATATATAAATGTTACATGTCTTTTTGTATAATTATACTTGATATATGAGGCATTCCATGTCAAGTGATCCAGGTGGAGAAAAATTTTTCTCCAATCATAGAAAAACTTGGGGTTTTTGTAGTACTAATAGATAGTAATTTTTCGTGAAAATATTTGTTTACCTAGTCCAATATTTTCCGAGGGGGAGGGGGTTAAATTTTTGGGTTTTTCAGTACAATGCTCATTTCGATAATTTTTTACTCTTAAACTTTTAAACATAAAAATTTGGCAAGGTACATTTTGACCAAAAAAAATCAAAATTAAAAATAAATTTTAATTTTTTCGAAAAAAGGTCCCATTTTTTAACGAAAGTTTGAGGTTATTTCCTAAAAGGATATATAAATGAAAAGTGGGACAAGAATGTTTAAACATTGAAAAAATGAATTTTCTCGTAAACAGATCTAAAAACCGGGTTTAGAGCGCTCCGGTGCACAGTGGGGCAAAATGACAAAATTTGGTTCAAATTGACTTCTAGACCACAATTTTAAACAAAATTAGAAAAAAAAAATTTTTCTAACGCAGAACTAAATTCTGAAGAGATCTGTGAGAGTCGATTTTTTAATTTTTGTTTTATAAATTTTTAATGTTTATGCAAATTGTAAAAAAAATTTTTTTTTTTTACATTTTTCGTTTTCTTTTGCACAAAAAAATTCCTGCATACTTAAAATTGGATACATTTAATGTCTAGCGGTGTGTAAGTAGTAAAAAAAAGTTTTTGCATTTAAAAATTGTTATAAACAATTTTTATAAACAATGACACTTTATAGGAAGTTATGTTTAAAAACAAATTTTTTTAAAAAGAAATTTGCTTTAGATTATGGTAATTAAACTTTCTTTTTGTTAATCTGATATTTTAAAATAAGTTTTCTCAATTGTTTAAACAATTTATATAAACAATTGTACTGTATGGACATTTTTGGGCAGAAATGAATCGAATTTTTTACTAATAATGTTTCATCTATGCCGCCCAGAGATTTTCTTTGTAAAAAAGTCATTTTTCAATTAATGTTATCATTGTTATAAACAAATTATATAAACAATTACATTTTTCAGGATTTTATGTCTGAAAAATTTTTTTAAATGAAATTTGCTTTGGATTATTGCAATTAAACTTTCTTTTTGTTAAACTGATCTTTTGTAATAAATTTTCTTAATTGTTTAAACAAATTTTATAAACAATTGTACTGTAAGGACATTTTTGGGAAGAAAGAAATCGAATTTTTTAATAATGTTTCATCTAAGCCTCCCAGAGATTTTCTTTGTAAAAAAGCCATTCTTCAATTAATGTTATCATTGTTATAAACAAATTATATAAACAATTACATTTTTCAGGATTTTATGTCTGAAAAAAATTTTTTTAAACAAATTTGCTTTGGATTATTGCAATTAAACTTTGTTTTCGTTAAAATGATTAATTTTAAAATTTAGATTTTCCCTATTGTCCGGAAAACGTGTGAAAATCTATGAAAATTTAGGAAAAGTCAAAATAATAAAAATTATCTATTGATGTTTTTGCAGAACTGACATAAGTAATTCAAATTCATTTCTAAATTATTTTTTGGTTTAGGAAGAACTGTTGTACGTTTCTTTATTGACGAGAATGTAGGGAAAACATTTTTTCAGACATAACTTGACGAAAAATGTAATTGTTTATTCAATTTGTTTATAACAATGATAACATTAATTGTAAAATGGCTTTTTTACAAAGAAAATCTCTAGGCGGCTTACATGAAACATTATTAAAAAATTCGATTTTTTTCTTCCCAAAAATGTCCTTACAGTACAATTGTTTATAAAATTTGTTTAAACAATTAAGAAAATTTATTACAAAATATCAGTTTAACAAAAAAAAAGTTTAATTGCAATAATCTAAAGGAAATTTAATTAAAAAATTTTTTTTTTTGACGTAACTTCCCGAAAAATGTAATTGTTTATATAATTTGTTTATAACAATGATAACATTAATTTAAAAATGACTTTTTTACAAAGAAAATCTCTGGGCGGCTTAGATAAAACATTGTTCGTAAAAAATTCGATTCATTTCTGCCCAAAAATGTCCATACAGTACAATTGTTTATAAAAATTGTTTAAACAATTAAGAAAAATTATTTCAAAATATCAGATTAACAAAAAGAAAGTATAATTACAATAATATAAAGCAAATTTCTATTTAAAAAAATGTATTTTTAAACATAACTTCCTATAAAGTGTCATTGTTTATAAAAATTGTTTATAACAATTTTTAAATGCAAAAACTTTTTTTTTACTACTTACACACCGCTAGACATTAAATGTATACAATTTTAAGTATGCAAGAATTTTTTTGTGCCAAAGAAATCGAAAAATGTAAAAAAAAAATTTTTTTGTACAATTTGCATAAACATTAAAAATTTATAAAACAAAAATTAAAAAATCGACTCTCACAGATCTCTTTAGAATTTAGTTCTGCGTTAGAGAAATTTTTTTTTTTCTAATTTTGTTTAAAATTGTGGTCTAGAAGTCAATTTGAACCAAATTTTGTCATTTTGCCCCACTGTGCGGTGAGTAGAAACTTATGTTTTTCAATGTTTAAACATTCTTGTTTCACTTTTTCATTTATATGTTCTTTTAGGAAAATACCCCAGCTTTCGTTAATAAAATATGGGATCTTTTTTCTAAAAAATGAAAATTTATTTTTAATTTTGATTTTTTTGGGTCAAAAAAAATTTTTTTTAATGCTTATTTTCAATGGAAAGAGCATGAAAAAACCTTTCCAAAATGTACCTTGCTAAATTTTTATGTTTAATAGTTTAAGAGATAAAAATTATCGAAATAAGCATTACACCGTAAGACAACTGGATCACTTGACATGGAATGCCTATATACATAAAAATAAATTCAATTACTGGCTCAGTATTATTCCAAATTTAGCACTTGCTTTGCAAATTATTATCATAAAAATTAACCTCATCATAATAGATTGTACATAATACATAATTTCTAGTTAATCTTGTAGGAACAGCTAAATTAAACATTGATATAAGAGTAGGACATTGAATAAATCCATTCAAAACTTTATATAAAAACAATAAATCGTATAAAAAAAATCTTGACAAAGCCAAGGGAATTCTCAAAGCATTACGCAAGTCATTATAATTATGACCCCGACAATCAAATGGTACACGGAGAAACTTTAGTTTGGAAAATTAAATATTATAATACTGAATTTTACAAAAAGCCAATAGCAAACGGGGATAAAGAGATAAAAATGACATTTTTTACTTCTCTAGTGCAAAATACATTTATCGATATCATTAAAAATTATAGTATACTATTAGTAAATACAATAGTGAGTTGCAATGATTATTAAATTTTATATGAATTGTAAATTAGGAAAAAGAGATATTCACAAAAAGAACTTTGACAATACACGGAGAAAAAAATGCTGTTGAAGCAATAACATATGAGTTTGATTCATTGAATAGTGTCATAACGGGCTGCCAAACGTATATGCTGTTGTTTTGAAAGGACCTATTCTATATGGAGAGAAATTCTGTTTGAATATTTCGTATTATTATATTAGTATTTAGTAAAACCGATTGCAATTTGAGGATATCGTGCACTTTTATGAATTAATATTACCATTTTTAAGAAAGTTTATAATCAAATTATTATTTTGTATTATTCTAAAGTACACTGAAAAAAAAGTGCTGTTGAATCAAATAGCTCCATGCTATTGAATTTCCCGTTATTAATTCAATAACACATTTATTAACCGAACAGTATATTGCTTAAAACGAAAAAATGAAACTGTTTAAATTAAAAGTACGGTACTGTTAAATTAATGATATTCTACAAATTGTTTCTATAGTTCATCTATATATAGCAACAGAATAATTTATTGCTTCTTTGACATTATTCATTTGAAACATCTAATAGATAAACTTGAAGAAAATGCGTGTAAATTTGAATCAAATGAAAAGTTGTTTGCTCCAAAGAAGCGCGCTTTTGAAAATGAAAGCATATGCTTTCGTTTCAATGAGTGGTGCTATAGCGGACTGCCAATAGCATATGCTATAAAAATAAGGACACTATGTATTTGAGACATTGACAGGTGCTAAATTTATTGAAATACTTATTCACACATATTTATATGTTTATTAAACCTGTCGTTTTTGAAATTCTTATATAAAAAACTATTATTTAAATTGTTCTAAAGAATTAAGGACTAGTTAAACATAAATTCCCTATATAAATTCCCTTATTCACGAAAAAAATCTCGCGCACGGTATTTAACTACAAAGTAACTGCTCAATGTAAGAAGCGAATGTATTACATTGCAGCGCGGCAGTTCTCGTCTATCACGAAAGTTAAGCACGTTTGGTCGCGGTTACTACCTGGATGGGTGACCGATTGGGAACAGCGTATTTTTCTGACTCAAAAAATATAAAGTGTGTTTGAATGTGTATGTATGTGTGTTTGTCGTTAGAAAAAATGAAGAAAATAATAAAGATGTGTATGTTAGTGTGTAAAATTGAAAAAAAGATGTATATAAGAAGTATTGTGTTAAAGGTGTGAGAATTAATTATAGTATATAAAAAATATATGAACAAAAATTTCATTTTTTTAATTTATCGTTGGTATATCTTTAACCACATAAAAGAATTGACTTAACAGTATGGTGTTATTTAATCGATAGCAACAACTAAAAAAATTAAAAGTACAAATTTTTGAATCATAAAAATGATGCTTTTAAATTGAAAAACTATAGTCATTGACTCAAAAGCATATACTGTTAAATTAAAAAATTTTGATCGTTGATTCAAAAGGAATACCTTTAAATTAACATAGTATGCTGTCAATTTATGAAATATGCTTTTGTTTCAATGAAAGTGATACTATCGAATCATTAGAATCGGTGCTTTCAAAACAACAGCATATACGTTTGGCAGCCCGTTATGACACTATTCAATGAATCAAACTCATATGTCATTGATTCAACAGCATTTTTTTTCCGTGTAACAGAAATTAGAATAGTCAGTAAGAAATTTTAATATTATAAGTAAGAAAGTCTACAATAGTAAAGAGTATTACTAGAGAAATATACTAAATACTATCGAAGTATTGCATAAATTGTATATTTAGTAACGAATAGTGTTATCGACTATATTAAAAATTATGACCAGCCTACCCAGGCGGAAATTTCCAACCGGCGCGGATCCTAGCCCGTACTGACGCCGGTGTACCTAACTGCACTGGCTCGGAACTTCCTGCCAACCGAATGTGAACGGGCATTCTACCGCATAGTGACTAGGCCAGGAGCGCGCTGGTAACCGGCTCGGAACTGGCATTCCTACCGGCCGGGAGAAGCAGTTCCGTGTATAATTCAACCGGCTGGGACCTGGAACTCTACCGACTGCGGATTTTCAATTTAATAGCTGGCATTCTACCGCCTGACAACCGGATCTGATCCAAATGATAATTTTAACAAATATCAATTAAAAAAATAATAATTAATTGCAAAAGATAAAAATATTGATGACAAGTCATTGACAGTTTTCTTTACACATTTTTACATTCTCATCATATGAGAAAGTATTAGTTCTGTTCGAAAATTGACTTTTGCTAATTTTATGAAATCTTCACGTTTTGGGGTCCCCTGAACCCAAAAAACATGGTTTGGCGATGGTGTCTGTCTGTATGTCTGTCTGTCTGTCTGTAGACACAAAATGTTGTTCCCATGATAACTTTTGAAAATCTTATCGGATCGTCTTTAAATTTAACTCACTTAAAGTTGGTGTAAAAATGAAGGCTAAGTTCGTTAGCCAGACATTTTCGTCAAAAATTACAAAAGCTACAGTAATTTCAAAATTTTGAAAATTCAATTTTTTCAAATTTCAAAATTTTTAACTTTATATTATTTTAGATTAGAAAAATACAAACAACTTTTCTCTACAACTTTTTTTGTCAAAAAGTCAAATTTCAGAGTTATAAGCTTTTAAATGGTCAAAAAAACTCAAAAATCTCAAAATAACGCAAAAAAACAACATTTTTTCAAAGAAATAAAAGTAAGTTCAACAATTTTCACATAATCTCACCCAAATACACCCAAGAAACATATTTATAGACATAAAACTGTCAATTTCTCGAAAAACCACTCTATATATATATATATATATATATATTTTATTATTTTTTTGACAAAAAATCGATTTTCCGAATCAATTATCTCCAAATTTATTACATATGGGTACTAGCTACCAGAGACTTTTTTTCTCGTCTCATCGTCAGCTACAACTTTGCTGTGCACACCATTTCGCCAAACTCTATACTTTTCGAGTTTTTTTCAAAAAAAGTAATTTTTATTACATTCTCATCATATGAGAAAGTATTAGTTTTGTTCGAAAATTGACTTTTGCTAATTTTATGAAATCTTCACGTTTTGGGGTCCCCTGAACCCAAAAAACATGGTTTGGCGATGGTGTCTGTCTGTATGTCTGTCTGTCTGTCTGTAGACACAAAATGTTGTTCCCATGATAACTTTTAAAAAACTTATCGAATTGTTTTTAAATGTAACACACTTAAAGTTGTTGTACGAATGAAGGCTAAGTTCGTTAACCAGCCATTTTCGTTAAAAAATACAAAAACTACAGTACTTTCAAAATTTGGAAAATTCAATTTTTTCAAATTTTCAAATTTTTATTTGCATATTACTATAACTTAGGAAAATACAAACAACTTTTCTCTACAACATTTTTTTATACAACGTCAAATTTCGGAATTATATGCTCTTAAATGGTCAAAAAAACTAAAAAATCCCAAAATAACGCTAAAAGTCAAAAATTTTTCAAAGTATTAAAAGTAAGTTCAACGATTTTTACATAATCACATCTAAATACACCCAAAAAACATATTTATTGACATAAAACTTTCAATTTTTCGAAAAACCACTGTATATTTTTTTATATCCAGTTATTTTCAAAAAAAGTCATTTTTAATTAAAGGAAATGAATTTATCATTCGGCAGCTAAATATCTATCAATTATCCGACTCAACTATACAAGTAAATTAAATATCTTAAATACATATGAAACTCATGAGCTTATCGAGATGTATTTAAAATATTTAATTTACTTGGAAAATTGATAGCTTCTTTTACCTTTAAAAGTAATTTTTATTACGTTCTCATCACATGACAAGGTATTAGTTTTGGTCAAATTTTTAACTTTTGCTAATTTTATGAAATCTTTACGTTTTGAGATGTCCTGATTCCGAAAAACATAGGCCCCCAGACAGCACGTAAGCTTGCAGCAAGCTTGAGGCAAGCTTGCCGTGCAATATTGCCAATATTGACGTGCAAGTTTGCGGCAAGCTTGCCACAAGCTTAAAATGTCCCACTGATAGCAAGCTTCATGTGCAAGTTTGCTGCAATATTGCACTACAAGCTTGCAGCAATATTGCACAAAAAGTTACCGCAAACTTGATGTAATCTTATATGGAAATTGTTTATTATATAAAATTAATAATTTATTATTAGCAACAAATTTATATTTAATATTTTTAATTTTTATTAAACATTAAAAAATCATAACAACGTTATAATAATAATGTTATTAATTTCCCCAAAGAATTGGAGTTGGGAACTATTATCCATGATCAGTGGATAATAATTAAAAATTGTCAACGTCGTATTCCATATAAGATTACATCAAGTTTGCGGCAACTTTTTGTGCAATATTGCTGCAAGCTTGTAGTGCAATATTGCAGCAAACTTGCACATGAAGCTTGCTATCAGTGGGACATTTTAAGCTTGTGGCAAGCTTGCCGCAAACTTGCATGTCAATATTGGCAATATTGCACGGCAAGCTTGCCTCAAGCTTGCTGCAAGTTTACGTGCTGTCTGGGCCTGCGAGTGACGCTGTCTGTTGTCTGTTCGTCTATAGGCGAAAATGTTGTTTTCAAATATTGCAAACTTAAAATTAATTTAAAAATGAAGGCGAAGATGGTTAGTCAGACATTTTTGTTAAAAGCTACAAAATTTTTCGATTAAAAGTGAAATTGCGAAATAAAAGACTCTTAAATGTTAAAAAAAACGCAAAATCCCAAATATTGTTCCAAAGAAACAAAATTAAGTTCATTGATTTCTACATATTCTAACTCAAAAACAATCAGAAACATATATTTGCACAAAAAGGTGGTAATATCCTGAAAAACTACTCAATAATTTTATTTTTTATACGCTTTTTTCTTTTTTATTTGTTTATTTTTGACTTTTTGTCTGTCCTGTCTCACTATAGATGATTTATTTTTGCTCATTTATTTGATGGGTAAATTTGTAAGGTTGTTTTTAATTTCTTAGTTGAAAATGTTTTTTGTAATGCAGAGTTAGTTTTTTACTAATTTTTTAATGGAGGTATCCTAATTTTATTCGGATTTTTATTCACCTTTAGGTTACTTAAAATACTTTAATTTAAGATTTCTAAAGTATTTTTTGGTTTTAAAACAATAAATTACGTGTTTTATTATAGCTTATTTTTTTGTTTTTGTTTTTATGTCCTTTTATTCTTCTTTCCAAACTACGTTTTAATTAACCGATGTAATTGTTATAATAATTATTTCAATTACTTTTGTAAACATTACCAGTTTCGTTATATTTCACTGTAAAAACAAAGTTTAAATTTTCTTGAAATATATACACTATATATGTGACGCACTCCCGAGAAAGGCACCAAACAAGCAGACGAATTATATGTTAGGTTCGTATTACATTTATCTTGATTAAAAGTTTATTTTTGATTATTTGAATTTGAATCCAATTTTCATTGAATATTTTTGTCATAATGAAGACTTGAAGATCAATAGTTTTTAATTAATAATTGATTCTCTTTCTGTTTTTTAATGAAAAAATTAAAAACAAAACCTTACATTTTTTGCTTCTTATAGGTACCTTTCTTCGGAAGGTGACACATATTGTGCTTTATATATATATATATATATATATGGTGAAAAGACAGGTAAATTTTGGAGGATTGTTTTTATTTTCTTAATTCAAAAATTTTTTTGAAATGCTGTGCTATTTTTTATTATTTTGTTGTAATACCTGAAGTAATTCTCATACTGTTGAAAATGACTAAAATAAGAAGAGAAGCATTAAAAAATGTTTACTATTTTATAAGTTATTCAAATATTTGTATAGCATTAAAAATGTCGATTTTTTCAAAATTTCAAAGTGAATTTCTTGTTTAAGCTCAAAATAACATATAATAACAATATTTGTTAATATATTTAATAAATTATGTATAAAATAATATATTATAATATTCTATAAAATTTAAATATTTTTTTACACAAATAAATTTCGTCCTTTCTGAAGGACAGTTGCCGTACTGCCAACAAGACGCCGTAATGTGCAGAGGCGCGTCCTGCCGGAAGGCCCTTCCGAAAGTTCATTTTTAAATCTTCAGTAAATTTAAAGTTTTTCTTATAAGAATTAAATATCACATCCACTGTATCCGGATTTACATGTTTTTAATCATACATTTGATATAAGATATTTACAAATCACGTATATAGGGGGAACGGGACATAATGACAAAGGGCGTAATGAATAATTGTAATTTATTTAAAAATTTTAAATCAAAATGATTTCGCTCCAAAGACTACTTGATGTACTGCAAGTTTCTACAAAGTTTGATTATTAATTATTTAATTACTATTGTAAGAAATATAGTAGAAAAACTGTATTTCTAGAGGTGTGCAAAAAGCTCGAATAGCCGAGTCGATCCGGGCCGCAATTTTTTCGAGCCGAGCCCGAGCCGGGCTCGATGTATCGGGTACCCGAAATTTTCGAGTACTCTATTTAATTCGAGCTTTTAAATTAAAAAAATTTTTTTTTTTAAATTTAATTAAAAATTAATGTAGAAAATTTTGAATTTTTTCAAGGGCTCGAATCAAATCGAGTACTCGAAAATTTCGAGTACCCGAAATTATTCGAACGTTTTATAAAGCTCGGCTCGAGCTCGAACTGAATAGGCTCGGCTCGGCTCGAAAAATGAAAAGCTCGAAAATACCCGCTCGAGCTTCGAGCTTTTTGCACACCTCTATGTATTTCACATATGAAAGTAACATTTCATAATTTTCATTTTTTCGTTCTAATTTTTTAAAAATAACTTTAAAAAAGAAACTAAAATCGCGTTTTAAGCTTGAAACATTCTTTGAGGGTCAATTTGAGATTTTCGATTCACACTTACTGTATTGATAAAAATTACAAAATATTTCCCAAGTACCCCTAGGGCATGTTGGCTAATGCAACACGCTATGCATAAAGAGCAACCGTAGGTTGCAACCGACGAAGTGTACGTTCATTGTAGAAAAAAAAGTAAGAGTAATATAGGGACGTTCATTTTTTTAAAAGAATGCTGAGATACCAAAGTAACTTTTCTAGAAAATAAACACTTAATTAAAACAAAAATGTCCGAGTAAATCAACAAAGAGTGAAAAGTTAGCCATTACGCTCCGGTCTACACTACACAAAAAAACTTGATACTAATACTTTAAGAATATTTTAGCTGCTTCTGAAAATCACGTTTTTGCTAAGAGAGATAGTATAATTAAAAATAACTTCAAAATTTTAATCATCAATACCAAAAATATACATTTAAATCCACTTAATCTCACAATCATCAGCAAACAAAAACAAGTGATGAGAATGTAATCCTTAAAGTCGTAGTAACTTTAAGAAAAAAATATATTTTATGAAACATATAATAGGAAACAAGAACAAGAAAACAAATAATGCATAACAATTGCAGAACACCGCGAGCGAAGCAAGCCATTTGCGCGCAAAGCGCGCAACAACACACGGAGCGCGAAGCGCGACGATCAATATTCGCGCGCCCTGAGGCGCGCTGAAACTTGCGAGCGAAGCGAGCCCCCGCGCGAAGCGCGGATGAGAATGTGTCCGCGCTTGCGCGGGCAGATTTTTTTTATTTTTTTATACACTTAAACGCAATTTTTTATTACATAGACATTTAAAAAATCCTAACGCTTGGAGGTACGAACCTACGCCTAACCGAATATTTCCGCACCGAAATCTCGCACGCTATCCACTATGCTACGCTCGCATGGGACTCTCAAATCTTAAATACTCTCAAGTGTCACGAGCTGAAATAAAACTTGTAGAATTACTACGTGTCAATGCTACAGCTATATTTTTATTATTATATAATATACTAGCTGTCGTACCCGTCTTCGACGGGTTTTAGTTTCTTCAAATGCATTCAGTAGTGCATTTGTCTCGAAGAAGTCTCGAAGAATGGGAAATGGTGGGGAATTTAATTTGACCGAAAAAAATAATAATTAGCTACCTTTAACTATTTCATTAAAAAAAATATTACTACTTTAAATCAGTGATTGACTTTTATCATCAAATAATTTTTTTTAATTAATTAAAATGCAGAAAACAATATTTGTCAATTATTTATAGAAATTTAATTATAGTATTATAGTATTATAGTGTTACGTCAAAACAAGAAACCTTTTTAAATATACCTAACGTTCCTCGTTTTAAATTAGTTTCAGAAATTGAATCTAATTTGGGATGAGGATAAGTCAATGAGCCTACTAAATGTTGTGAGAGAATATTTTATTTAAAAACCAACCAAGAAAGAAAAGAATTGACAATAATACAAAATACAATGAGTATATTTAAAAATGAAAAATCTTACTTTAGGAATAACGATTATTGTAAGTGTCTGAAGCTGGTGATTGTTATCTTGATTTCCGATCTGGAGTGGTATAGAAGAGTAGACACAAAGGAGCCTGTGGTTGCTGTCCTTAATGGTTGTATATTTGCCTTATGTTTACACTAATGGGATTTAGTGTATTGTACTCTTAGGGATTTTACTTTTCTTCCAGACTGTCGCCTCCAAAACAAATTTCGATACTTCGAAATTTGATAAATTGTTTCAATATTAAATTTGGACTTATTTCCAAATTATCTCTTCTTAAATGATCAAAATATGCACTTGGTAATATTGTGTATTTTATAAATTATTGCCCGAAAATTATCTCAAAAATATACTTGGGGATGTAGTTTAGTTAACTTCTAAACTGTATACTGGGATAGCACGTTGAATCGGTATCAATGTTTATTTGTTGATTTCCAAAAAAATACTCTCTTTCTTGTAGATGTTATAATGTTGGCTTTCAAATAGATACTTTCTTTCTTGTAGATGTTATAATGTTGGCTTTCAAATAGATACTCTCTGATCTAACGATGATGCTTGCCCTTTTTATATCGAAATCTTCTAATAGAACAGCATGCACGAAGAAAAATACACGTGCCGAAACTCGTCTAGTGCAGGTAGATGCAGCGTGACGTCACCGGGCCACCTTCGACGGGACTCGATAAGACATTTAGCACAGGGTCTGGTATAGATGTTTCTCTCTAGTTTCTACGGGATTTGATAAGACTCTCAGGACCTGGGTTGGTATGTGTTTCCCTCTCTCTCCTTCCTGATGTGTGGTCTAGTAAAGGTTTGCCACATTGATGAGTGATCGTTATTCCTTTTACATAACTTTAAAATATAAACTTTTCTTTCTTGGATTTGATATAACTTATCATGTTGTTTCAAATACATAGAAAATATAAAATTAGGAATACCATAATAATATAAAATGTACTGGATATAATGCAATAATATATGACATACAAATAAATCACACATACACATACAAGTAAATATAAAAATTGTATAGTTAATTCAAGAATATTAATAAGAATTAGACATATAATTTAGGAATATTAATAACAAAATACATAGTGAAATCAAGAATATTTGTAAGGAAATATTAAAGTATTTAATGAATATTAATAAGAAGTTACGGACGTAACACCTCCCCCCTCAGATTGAGCGTGGGAGAGAAACGAAACATGCTCAATATAGCTCAAAATGTTGCAGAGGAAATGCCATGACCGTTTACGCACACATTCAATCCAATCTTTATTTTTTATGATTAATTTTTAGAAAAATAATTTTCATTTACACTCATCTTATTTCACTCGATATTTTTCACCTTTATTACAATATTATTTTTGTTATTAAGATATGTTTTTGAATCATCCATACAAAAAATTTATGTGTTACAATTTTAGTAATTATTTTGGATACAATTTTATGCCTTTAATTTTTTACAGAAAGAAAAAAAATTGTTTTATACAAATGATTGCTTTTGCATACAATTTTTGTATCGAAGTTTGCAATTTATAATTTTTTTTAGTTTGCTTGAAAATTACACAAAAAATATTTATAACTTGTTTTTATAAATTTGAGAATTTGAAAATATACAACTTTTAATTTTACAGACAGAAAATATTTCATTTTTTATGACATAATTTACATTTTGGACATGTAAATTTTTAAATATATATTTTTTTATATTCCATTTTTAAATATATCATTTTTTCAAATTTCTTTGATTCTCAAGTTACATTTTGACATGAATCTATTGAAGTAATTTTGCAATTATACAATTTAGTCAATAATAAGATACAATTTATAAGTTGTCATGTATGTTATTAAAATTTTTAAATAATGCCATTTTTGAGTCTTCTTCAATAAAATGATAGTGAATAAATTATAGGATTTATTTTCACGGGTAAACAAATAAGGTTCAAATTCTTTAAGTTCTAATCAAATATTTAGAATAGTGTTCAAAATTTAAGATAAAATCATTACAAAATTTACATTCCATTGAAATATATTCATTGAAAACAATTTGTTTTTTCTATGGAAGTCCTTTTCTGAAACATACAACATGTCATAATAGACTTTTGACTTTTCCTATGCTAAAATTAAATTTTCTCGAGCAATGTTTCTCATTTCATGAAGTCTCGTTATTAGGTCTGTTAAATATTGGTCGTAAGTTTCCAATTTTTCATGTTCCAGTGGTGGATCGCTCGATGGTAATCGTGCTAATTTTCCAAAAATCAACTCGTATGGTGTGCACTTGGTGCCTTCATGAACACTTGTATTATATGAGAACATAGCTAATTCTAACCAATCGTCCCATTCTTCATTTTTATTTATAAATTGTTTTAAATATTCACCTAAAACGTGATGAGATCTTTCAATTGAACCATTAGACTGAGGGTGAAAAGCAGTTGTTTTAAATTGTCGAATTCTAAATCTTTTTGCTAATCTTCTCATTAAATTACTTAAAAAATCTGTTCCTTGATCTGTTAATACTCCTTTAGGTGAACCAAAAATGCAAATAAATTTTTTAATAAAAGCATCAGCTATTGTACTTGTTTGATGATTGGGAAGTGCAATTGCTAATGAATATTTAGTTAAATTATCTTGTATTGTCAATATATATTCACTTCCGTTTTTTGTTTTCGGTAATGGTCCAACGATGTCCATTGCTATTTTTTCAAATGCTGTACCTGGTGTATCAGTTATAATCATTGGGTCTTTTTTTTTTTACTCTAACTAATTTTTTTAATTGACATTGGAGGCAATTTTGAATATATTTTTGAATATTATTTTTCATATTTTCCCAATAATAATTTTGACGTATTCTTCCATATGTTTTTGTTACACCTTTATGTCCTCCAACTGAACTTGAATGAGCTTCCTCGATTAATTGCATATATTCTTCTTTAGTAGGATATTTTGTATATCCATTACATACAACAATTTTTACAAATGAATTTTCAGAAATTGATTTTGTCATTGATAAGATTTCGTCCCAAGTTATGTTATTGATTTGGGCTGTCTTTGCAATACTAATACTTTTGACTTTTAATTCTTCACATAAATTTTTCATTGAAATAATTGTAGATTTAATTCTTTTTATTGTGTCAGCTAAATTTTCTTTTATTTCATTTTCTATAGGGAGAGCAATATGGTAATATATACATCTTTTAATTTTTTCTGCTATGCCTAATTGAAGTTTACCAAAATTTGGTAATTTTTCGCGTTTCGCTAGTGATCTAGAGCCATTATCTCTAGGATCTCCATTGACTGAAATAAAATAGGTTAGATTGTCTCTGCGCATTGGTAATTGGTCTCTACAGTCAATAACATATTTTTCTTGTTTTATATTTAAATCGTCACAATTTTCATTTTCCATTAAGTTATCTTCTTCATCAGATGACTCTTCGGAGTTAGAATTTTCGTAGCCTTGATCAATTTCTTCATTTTTGTTTAATTTTGTTTTTTGTTTAATGTACTCAGGATCTGATTCAATTTCGTCAGGAATAACATCATTATAAAATTTTTCTTTTCTTTGATTATTTGTATCATTTACCTTTTTCGGTCTTCCCCTTCTCTTCTTTGATAAGGAGGTATTAAAACGTGTGCTTTGTTTCTTCGGTCTACCTCGTTTCTATGTTTTGTGTACTTTTATTTCTTCATTTCCATGGATTTCTTCATATTTCTTTTCTTGATTATCATTTTCTTGCATTTTTCATTGATTTCTGGTAATAACGTTACAAGTTTCATTACTTGTACAATAATTTTTCTTAATATTTTGGAGAATTCTTATTATCTCCGAACTCATGTAGGATTCATTGTCCTTAAATATTTTTTCAATAAATGGGAGACTTTTCCTTATCTCCAAATTCATGTAGCATTCATTAATTATTTTTTCAATACATGGGAGACTTTTTCTTATCTCCAAACTCAAGTAGGATTCATTGTCCTTAAATATTTTTTTAATAGATTGGAGACTTCTTAATATCTCCGATTTTTCATAAGTTTCATTGTTCATAATCATTTTTTCAATATCGTGGAGACTTCCTATTATCTCCGAATTCTTGTAATATTTATTTTCATTTGCTACACAATGTATGTATTCTTCAATTTTTTCTTGCACACATTTCATTATATTTTCTTGAATTTCCTGAGTTTTCTTAAATTTTTCTTCTTTTATTCCTTGAACTTTTTCTTCCACGATGTCTTCAACTGGATTTCTGGACAAGGCATCTGCATTAACATTTGTTTTTCCTGCTTTGTAGACTACATTAAAATCATATTCGGCTAATTTCAATTTCCATCTTGTTACTCTTGAACAGGGATCTTTAGAATTTTGAAACCAAACAAGTGGTTTGTGATCCGTAACTAAAGTAAATTTTCTTCCATAAAGATACGGTCGAAAATGTTGTACACTATATATAATTGCCAATGCTTCTTTTTCATAAGTATCATACTTTCTTTCACATTCATTTAAAGTTCGTGACGTATAAGCGACTGGTTGATCTTTACCAATCACTCCTTGTGATAAAATTCCTCCAATTGCAAAACCTGAAGCGCCCGTTGTTAATATAAATGGTTGAGAAAAGTCTGGTCTCTTTAAAAGTGGTTCCTCACAAAGTTTATGTTTTAATGTATTAAAAGCAGCTTGCTGTTTATCAGTCCACAGAAAAGGTATATCCTTTTTTAAAAGTTGATTCAAAGGATTTGCGATTTTTGAAAATCCGTCTATAAACTTTCGATAATATCCTGCTAGTCCTAAGAATTGTTTTATATTTTTAACATTTTTTGGAATTGGGAATTTCTTTACAGCTTCTACCTTTTTCGGGTCGGGTCGTACACCATTTTTATCAATTATGTGTCCTAAATATCCTACTTCTAACCTCAAAAATTCGCATTTATCTGGTTGTAGTTTCAAATTTGCAAAACGTAGGCGTTCCATAAGTTTCGAAAATTTTTCTTCGTGTTCTTTTAAAGTATCTGCATAAATTACAATGTCGTTCAAATAAACAAATAGTTCTGATCCTTGTAAACCCAATAATACTTGATCAATAAGTTTTTGAAATGTACTTGGTGAATTTTTTAATCCGAAAGGCATTCTGTCAAATTCATAATGTCCGAATGGCGTTGAAAATGCTGTTTTATAAGAATCTCTAGGATCCATTTTGATTTGATGAAAACCTGACGCCAAGTCAAAGACTGAAAAATATTGAGCATTTCCGAGTTGATCTAATAGGTCCGTAATGTTAGGGACTGTGTAAAATTGACCTACCGTGCGTTCATTGAGTTTTCTAAAGTCTAAAACTAATCGCCATTTTTTATTTCACTGTGAGTCATCTTTTTTTGGTACAATCCATATTGGTGTATTGTACGGTGAGTCAGAATGTTTAATAATTTTTTGTTCTAACAATTCGTTTACTTGACGTGTCATTTCTTCTTTATGTACAGGTGGAAATCTATACTGTTTAGTAATAATCGGCGTATCATCTGTAGTTATTATCCTATTTTATAAGATCTGTTCCTTCTAAATATTCTCCAGGTATATGAAATCTATCGGAATAACTCTTTACTAAATTCATTATGTGTTCTAATTCTTCTTTATTTAAATGTTCAAGACGAAGTAGTTTTTTTATATCTTCAACTCTATTGTTGCCTGTAATATTGAAAACATTTTCTGATTTAATATTTTTTGAAAATGCATCAATAATTTGTTTTATTGTTGAGTCTTCATTTTTAATTTCAGATTTGTTTACTGAACTTTCCTGCTTTATTTCATCAAAATCTTCTAAATTTACTTCAAAAATTGGAATATCAATTGATTCGTTAAGTGTGTTTACAGCCTTTAAATAAGCTAATCCTTCTATGTTTGAGACTACTGCATCACCTCAGTAAACACCTTCTTTCACTACTAATCTTGGAATGTAACCTACTTTTTTATTTTTATTTAAAATTTTTACATGAATATTGTAAATTGATTTTGCTGGTATTGTAAAATAATTTTCCGAATCAAAATTGAATTTTTGTTTATTGATTTCTAGATGTTTTTCTTCGTAATTAATTTTGACTTTATTTTTTATGAAAAATTCTGTTCCTAATATTCCATCGTGTTCAATTGGAACATCATTTGATAAAAGATTAAAAGTTGTTAGAATTCCAAAAATATTAATCTCAACTTGACCTAAAGTATAAACAGCGTGATCATTTATTCCTGTTAATTTTAGACATTTATTTTTATCAATTTTTATGTCAGGATTCAATGCACGAATTTTTAATAAATTTGGACCTGCTTCTGTGTCAATCATCATTGTTATTGGAACTTTTAATTCTTTACTATCAATTCGAATGTACGGGATGGTATTAGTTTTTGCTAAATTGATGTTTCTGGATGCATAATAATTTTTTCTTAATTCTTCTCCAGAGCATCCTACTGAAGAGGAATTTTGGAGTTTTCCTGATTTTGTGTTTGTGAATTTGTTTGTTGCTTATTGTTATCATCCCACATCTTTTTTCTACAATTAGTGGTAATGTGTCCTAATTTTTTACAATAGTTACATATTATACTAGGATTTTTGTTTGCGAAGTTTGTTGTATTAGTTCTTGATTCTTGAGAAAAATTTCGTTGTTGATTAGGGAAAAAATTTTGTTGTTGGTTTTGTCTTTGATTTTGATATGAAGGACGAAATTGATTTTGTGACATGTTTCTAAACTGATTTTGTGATGTGTTTCTAAATTGATTTTGTTGAGGATTTTTGTTAAAGTTTTGATTTTGAAATTTATTAAACATTGTATTTCGATTATTAAATCTATTTTGATTTGAAAAATTTTGTCTTGGTTCTAAATAAAATGAGTTTTCTCGTCTTTGTCCTATCAATTTATTAAGTTGAAAACAGTTTACTGCAAAATGACCCTTTTTACCACAAATTAAACAAGTTATTACATTATCTTGGGCTATGTTGATTTTTGTTGTTTTAGCAAATTCTTTGTTATTTTTAAAATGAGAATTATATTCGGTATTTTGTTCAGTTTTTCTTAGTTCACGGTGTGATAACAATTTTCTTTCTATTTCTACCGCTTTATTAATTATCTCTTGAAAAGTATCGGCTGTTCCAATACGTAATTCAATTTCTGGTCTAAGTCCTCGCGAGAAACAATCGACAGTTGTTTTATCTAAATTTGTTTTAAATGCTTCATCTACTGTATTTTCATTACTAAGCCTATGCGCGTCTAATATTCTTTCTGCTGCTTCTGCGATTCTTGAACCGTAAGAAATAATATTTTCGTGTTCCCACATATATATTGCTCCCAGTTCTCCTTGTAATTGATATACAGATTTTGCTGGCGCGTAAATTTGTTTCAATCTTTCTGTTAACTGTTCTACCGTATTAAAATTATTTCGTATAATAATTCTTCTTGCTTCACCCAAAATTCGACTTCTTATTAATTTAACTAAATTTGTTTGAACCTGTGCATTATCAGGAAGCATAGATTTTGCTTCTAAACAACTTTCAATAAATATAGATAATGGGATATTTTTACCGTCAAACATTGGTATTGTTTCTAAAGCATCGCGTAAAGACACTTGCTGATTATTTGGAAGAGCCATGTTTTCTTCAAAATTGATATTATCTCTAAAGTTATCAAAAGAATTGTTTTCAGAATGATCGTTTATTTCACTTTCGTCAGTTAAAGATTTATTTAAGCTCGAATTTAATTTTTGCTCAACTAAGGTTTTTTCTGAAATAGTATTTTCACTATCGTTATTTTCACTGTCGTTATTTTCGCTATCGGAATAACTATCGTCAATGTCAAAAAGTTGACCACTAACAATGCCTGAGTCAAATTCTTTTTGTGTTTCTTCGGGATTAGGGTTTTGTTTCGAATATCTGGGTGTACTTGTAAATGGTTTTGTTTTATAATTAGGAATTCCTGAATTCAATAACAATTCTGGATTATTTTTTACTTGAGAGCGAGTTAAATGTGAGGAATCGGTAGTATTTTTATTCGAAGAAGACATAAAAAAATAGCATAATATCAAAATTTATAACATGCGTAATAATTGTAAAATTGTCAATCTTGTCTCTTGAATATAAAATACACTTTTCTTTTGTATTAAAAATATTTTTATCTTGCTTCAGTTTGAAAATGTATTCAAACATATGATAATAATAATAATAATAATAATAATAATAATAACAAACCACAATTAAAAGCACAAAAAAAATTTGTAAAGCACAAATTAAATGTCAAAATGATTCATATACAAGACAAAAAATTCCATAAGTCTAGAGGACTCGAACCTCTATTCATTATTATAATACGGTATTTAGTTTGATGAATGCACCATGCAACTTTAAAATTTCTACCTTAAGAGGACTCGAACCTCTATTTATTAATCTTAATACAGACTGTATTTTAATAAATGCACCATGCAAGTTAAAAGAAATTTTGTAAGTTAAGAGGACTCGAACCTCTATTCATCAATACCACTTTATGAATGCACCTTGCGACTTAAATCTTGTATAATATTATCATTTATCATAAAATGTACTATATTCAGTAAAAATATTTTTTATTTATTAAATATTACTGATTATTTTTTATTATTATATGTTGATAATATTTTTTATTATTATTTATCACTTTAAAAAAAATTCCCTTTTTTTTAACAATTGGTACACTCATTGATTTATTTTTATTTAATTATTTCATTAATATAGAATTTACATTCATTAAAATTTTCGAATTTTATTAAAAATTTTGACAAGGTTATGGCTGATCGACTTTATAAATTTCTCGGGCCGATGCACCAAAATTTAAAAGGACTTCTGTTACGTCAGAACAAGAAACCTTTTTAAATATACCTAACGTTCCTCGTTTTAAATTAGTTTCAGAAATTGAATCTAATTTGGGATGAGGATAAGTCAATGAGCCTACTAAATGTTGTGAGAGAATATTTTATTTAAAAACCAACCAAGAAAGAAAAGAATTGACAATAATACAAAATACAATGAGTATATTTAAAAATGAAAAATCTTACTTTAGGAATAACGATTATTGTAAGTGTTTAAAGCTGGTGATTGTTATCTTGATTTCCGATCTGGAGTGGTATAGTAGAGTAGACACAAAGGAGCCTGTGGTTGCTGTCCTTAATGGTTGTATATTTGCCTTATGTTTACACTAATGGGATTTAGTGTATTGTACTCTTAGGGATTTTACTTTTCTTCCAGACTGTCGCCTCCAAAACAAATTTCGATACTTCGAAATTTGATAAATTGTTTCAATATTAAATTTGGACTTATTTCCAAATTATCTCTTCTTAAATGAATAATAATACTTGTAAAGTACCAAGTGTAAAATACACACTTGGTAATATTGTGTATTTTATAAATTATTGCCCGAAAATTATCTCAAAAATATACTTGGGGATGTAGTTTAGTTAACTTCTAAACTGTATACTGGGATAGCACGTTGAATCGGTATCAATGTTTATTTGTTGATTTCCAAAAAAATACTCTCTTTCTTGTAGATGTTATAATGTTGGCTTTCAAATAGATACTTTCTTTCTTGTAGATGTTATAATGTTGGCTTTCAAATAGATACTCTCTGATCTAACGATGATGCTTGCCCTTTTTATATCGAAATCTTCTAATAGAACAGCATGCATGAAGAAAAATACACGTGCCGAAACTCGTCTAGTGCAGGTAGATGCAGCGTGACGTCACCGGGCCACCTTCGACGGGACTCGATAAGACATTTAGCACAGGGTCTGGTATAGATGTTTCTCTCTAGTTTCTACGGGATTTGATAAGACTCTCAGGACCTGGGTTGGTATGTGTTTCCCTCTCTCTCCTTCCTGATGTGTGGTCTAGTAAAGGTTTGCCACATTGATGCGTGATCGTTATTCCTTTTACATAACTTTAAAATATAAACTTTTCTTTCTTGGATTTGATATAACTTATCATGTTGTTTCAAATACATAGAAAATATAAAATTAGGAATACCATAATAATATAAAATGTACTGGATATAATGCAATAATATATGACATACAAATAAATCACACATACACATACAAGTAAATATAAAAATTGTATAGTTAATTCAAGAATATTAATAAGAATTACACATATAATTTAGGAATATTAATAACAAAATACATAGTGAAATCAAGAATATTTGTAAGGAAATATTAAAGTATTTAATGAATATTAATAAGAAGTTACGGACGTAGCAATAGTATAATTATAATCTAAAATTTTCACTAATTTTTGGATTTATAGTAAAGTCGAATTCGAACTAATTGTATTATAATTGCTAAAATCTAAAATAAGACCTATATTGCAAGCTGAATTCACAGTTTTCCCCATTAAATTAACTTCCTGCATATTTACCGTTTTTCCAGTTGGTGGAACCCCTGTTAAGGGTATTGGTAAGAATAAAAACCGTCGAAGAGTATTTTCATAAAATAAGTTAATTTTTGTAGCCATTTCCACCTGGAAAAATTTTGATAAAGCTGGGAAAAACCGGATAGGTTGGTTAACAAAAATAATAATAGATACCCTGTTTAACTTTTGCCTTTACAATGCTTAAAACATCCCTAAAGGTTAAATTTTTGGAAAGATTCATAATTTTTTCATATTAGTATTATTTTTTAATAAAAAAATTTGTTTATTATTATATTTATATTATATATCTTTAAAATCATTTATATTATTAATAAATTAAGAAATTTATCCCAATCTGAAAAAATTGAAAAAAAATTTTTTTTTGAACTTTTTGAAAAAATTCATAATTTTTGTTCAGCTCAATATTTTTTCATCAAATATAGCTAATATTTTAAGTTAGACCAATACCTAAAAGATTGCCAAATTTTACTTTATTCGGTCAAGATGTTTTCAAGTTATAAGCGAACAAAATTTTGCAGACATACATTCATACATACATACATACTGACAGGAAATTTTCAATTACCATTTTTGGAATCTCCGTTGCTCAAATAAATAAATTATGTGAGAAAAAATTAATTTCGTGCAATGTACAGACAAAAGTCTGATTTTATTAATATAGATTAAATAATTGTTCCTCAATATAATAATATTGAACATAATAATATTAATAATTTTAATTAATATCTCAATAGTGTTATGTCTTACCTTATTATTATATTCCCTATTTTTTCTCGATTTAACTTTAATTTAGAGAAATTAAAGTTGGACGAGGTTGGATAAATGACAAGAATAAATTTATTTGAACACAGTATATTTGAAAAAAGATCAAAATTATGCAAAGATGAAATGGACACTAGGTTTCTAAAATGAGTCTTAAGTGGTTTCTCTGTTTACCTTAGAATAGCGAGGTTTTGGTCCTGGCTGGCGACGTTGTAATACAATGGCAATTGTGCGTTAATGAGTTACTAAGTGGTGCAGGTAGATGATTTACGACACTCGTAAATTAGGCAGTTGAATAGGTATTATGTTTCTTTCAGCTTTTGTCACAACTCGAACGATATTTCTAAACACCCAATTTGACTTCAAGATGCACTGAATTTAGAAATTCACGTAAAGATCAGGACAACTACTATACTGGGGTTGAGAGCACTATTACGAAGAGAACCACTTATGATGATTAAAAAATTAAGACTGTAGTCCAGGTGACTACTACTGACAATTACATTTTTAAGACTGATGACTGTTTGATAGTCTGGGTCTTTTTATACCAAAATGTTGATACCATTTGCCATTTCGATACCATTTGCCATGTATTTGAAACATCGATGCCATTTGCCATGCATTTGAGAATCCCATTGTTAGAGAAACACTTGTGTTGACTCAGTTTTTAGATCGCACGTGTTCACATCCTCTTAGTCATATGTTTTTACAATTTAATATTATATTTTTATGTTGTTTGTTAATTATTTATAGTTATTACAATTTGCTATTAACAATTTGTTATTAACTTGTTATTACAATTTGTTATTATTGCTTACATTATTATAACTTGTTATTAATTATTAATTTGTTACATTTTATTGTTATCTTGTTATTATTAACTATTATTTGTTGTTATTTTGTTATTACGAATCATTATTAACTTGTTATTAATAATTATTATTTTGTTGTTACATTTTATTACTAATTAATTATTATTCTTTGTTATTAATGTTACAATTATTTATTATTATTTTGATATTATTGTTATAACTAATTATTATTATTTATTGCTACAAATTGTTATTATCAACTATTATTGTTGTTATTACTATCTTGTTATTATAATTACAATTGCTTATTATAATTATTTAGTTATTATTGTTACAATTATTATTACTATTTTGTTATTATAAATCATTATTCGTTATTATACATTATTATTTAATTATTAGTTATTATTCTTATTATTGCTATTTTCATTAATCAATAATTGTTTATAATTATTAATAATATGTTAATAACAAATATTTGTTGTTATTCCCATTATTATTATTATTATTATTATTATTATTATTATTATTATTATTATTATTATTATTATTATTATTATTATTATTATTATTATTATTATTATTATTATTATTGAAAAATACGTTACGATGACGTAACAATAGTAATACATTTATTATTATTGAGATATTATTAATTAACGTAAATATTAATATTAATAATTAATTATTAATTCTCAATAATATTAATACTAATTAATAATATATAATATTAATTAATAATATTTCAATAATAATTTTATATTAATAATATAAATTTATTTATAATAATTATAAAGTAAAAGTGTAAGACAAATTTTTTTAATTGTTTAATTTTAAAAAAGTCTCAATAAATAATTACTTAATACATTGATTAAATTTATTTATTAATTAATCATTATTTTCTAAAATAATTCAATTAATTATTGTAATAGTTATTTAGTTATGACACATTTATTAAAAATAAAGTCATAATGTGATTTATGATGTGACAATAAATGACAAGATCCGCAGTCGGATCCGGCCCAGCACCGAGCCAGTACGGACTTAACATATCCGTCATTCTTCCGACGCCGCAGAAGAATAAGATCCGCGGGCGAAAGAAATCCAGTACCGAGCCCGTACTGGCGATAGTGGGAAGACAATTCCGACAGTCGGAGCATAATCTGTACCGCGCCGGTTGCGTTTTCAGATCTGAATCGGTACAGCCCGTCGGTACATGCGGTCTGTACGGGCGCGGATCCCAGCCGGTTGTAAACTCCGACATTCATCCGACATTTCCGCCTGGGTAGTAGCAGGCTTTCGCCTGTTGAAGAGCGGTTACGAAACTGTCCGAGATTAGCCGAACATTTTAGTCGAGCAGTTCCGAAATTATCCGAGCCAAACTTCATGGCATTTCAGACATTTAAACTTAATTTCTCTTTTAATATAAATAAGTAAAAATTTACGATTAGATTAGTGGAAACGTCTATTGGCGATTCAAACAGCTAAACTAGCGCATCTGGTGGTCGACTTCCCAGGTGCGAATTTAGGTTGGCCGCCAGAGTTTGAAGGTTGGCCCACGGTTGGCCTAACTTTGGCAAGCGAAGTTTTGGTTGCCAGAGTTTGCCCAACTTTGGCAAGTACTAGTGCCCACAGTTGGCCCGACTTTGCAAGCTAACCATTACATGCAGAGTATAACCAACCGTCGGGCCAACTATGGCGACAAAGGTCGACACAACTATGGGGAACGTATCTCATATGACTTACAAATTTAGGTCCAATTTAAAAAAACTATTGTGCCATTCCGAAATTTGCCAACACGGTTGTGTGATAAAATAATTATAGCTTACCTAAAACTGTGCGAGTATATACTTACGACTGAGAATAAACGCAGAAATTATGTCGTTTTCAGTTACTCTTTTGTTGTGAACGGGCATATTTATTTTCATCTATAATTATAAATTTCAATTTTTATTCACAATTATAAAATTACTTTTAAACTTTTTGTAAAAACAATTTAAGCTAACTGTCAAAACTCATCTCATATGACTTACAAATTTAGGTTGGCCAAACTCTGGGCCACGGTTGGCCCGACGGTTGGCAAAACTCTGTAAAACGCAGTTTAAATAACTCAAACTTAATGGTTAGCCAAACTCTGGGCCACGGTTGGCCCGACGGTTGGCAAAACTTTGTGAAAAACAGTTTAAATGACTTAAACTTTCTCGGTTGGCCTAACTCTGGGCCACGGTTGGCCCGACGGTTGGCAAAACTTTGTGAAAAACAGTTTAAATGACTTAAACTTTCTCGGTTGGCCTAACTCTGGGCCACGGTTGGCCCGACGGTTGGCAAAACTTTGTGAAAAACAGTTTAAATGACTTAAGCTTTCTCGGTTGGCCTAACTCTGGGCCACGGTTGGCCCGACGGTTGGCAAAACTTTGTGAAAAACAGTTTAAATGACTTAAGCTTTCTCGGTTGGCCTAACTCTGGGCCACGGTTGGCCCGACGGTTGGCAAAACTTTGTGAAAAACAGTTTAAATGACTTAAACTTTCTGGGTTGGCCTAACTCTGGGCCACGGTTGGCCCGACTGTTGCAGCTTTAATATACATTTAACGGTATGGACTCCTATGTGAGCGTAGCGTAGTGATCAGTGTATAAGTCTTCGGCGCGTTAGGTTAGGGGTTCGATCCCAGCAAGCGGTAGATATTTTCGAAAATGTATGTATGAGATTGTGTTTAATAATAATAGGTAAAGGTTATATCTGATGTTCCATCTAATAATAACGTGTTAATTGTTTAAATAATTTAGTTTTTTAATAATTTTTTACCTTTGGCTGTTAAAGTTGGCCAAACTTACGCATTTAAAGTCGTGCCAACTTTGGCGTCAGTTTTTGGACCAACCATTGAAATGTATAGCTGGCACAACATATGCATTTTAAGTTGAGCCAACTTCCTTATGACTTGTCGGGCCAACCATCGTCGCCATTAGACGGCCAACCGTTATCATCTGTATGGTTGGCCCAACCTCTGGCACGAGAAGTTGGACCGACCTTGTAAAAGTTTTTCGGTTGGCCCAACTATGGGCCAACCGAAAATTCGCACCTGGGACAGAGTCACACCAGCGGCAGTTCCAAGTCGGCCACCAGATGCGCTAGTTTAGCTGTTTGAATCGCCAATTTATTAGTAAAATCTGCTAATTCAAAAGCAAAAAGTCAGTTGCCAATTCAAATTAGTAAATATTTTTACTAATTAATTTAGAGAGTTTTCAACTATTATTTAAAATTTTAACTGAAATATTCATATTTAAATCAATTTTTATTAGAAAATTCTACGAAAATTTAATTATTTAAATACAAAAATAAATAATTTATTGAATAATTGAATGTTCCTTAAAGTTGTTGAACTCTCAAAGAATTATTTTGCCGAATTTTAATAAAATTTTTAGAATAATTTGGTTGAATCCATTTTAAATAAGGCAAGCCGACTAACTTCAAGTCGTAAAATTACCTGTCGATGAAATGTTATTTTATGTGAAAAATAATGAGACACGTATTTTTTTATTTTTCGGAAAAATGTTTTTAACGAAGTTAGCCACATTTGAACTTTGAGCGGTAAAACCCTAAGAAACAGTGAAAAAAATGGTTTTTCTTGTAATTTTTTTTCTACTGTGTGTTAATAAATTTTTCTTCTTGATTCTTATTGGGGGTCTTCTTCTTTTCGAAACCCCGTTTAAAATTTATAATAACTTCAAAATTAAAAAAATGACGGCAGATTCTCAAAAAAATAAAATAAACTTAATTTTCTCGAAAACACCACCTTTTTTTGCTCAAATTTTCAGAGCGACTTCGTATTAATATAAAGAAGAAATTACGTTAATTTTAAGTGGGCTAAACAATATTTGTAGTTTTTTCGAAATTTGTTTTTTAAGTTCAAAATTATTGAAGTTATTTGTTTAAAACAAAGAACAATAACAAATAAAAGTTTGTTGGGTATATATAATAAGATTTTTCATAACCAAAATTGTTGTTAATGTTTACTCAAGTGACAGATATTTTTACACGCTGAGGAAATTGACGTTAGTATTATTTATTTCTAAGTATATATTGATTTTATTTTTCTTATAATTATAGAAATAGAAATCTGACGTTAATTATTATAAGTATCAGAAAAATAAAATTAATATATAATTAGAAATAAATAATACTTACGTCAACTTCCTCAGCGTGTCAAAATATCTGTCACTTGATAAAACATTCCCAATGGGGGGAATGTGCTGGCTGAGAATATTGCCACAATAAATGCCGTATTAGTCGTAAATTAATAATTATAAATAATTTAGTAATAAAATGGTAAATAATATAAATAAATAGTCATTTTTTATAAAATATTTCTCCTTTTAATAAATTTGTATTAAAGATGGAGATTAACATTAGATGTAGTAAATGAAGTAGAAAAAAATTGTTTGTAACATTTAAAAATTAAATAATAGACAATTAGATTAAGTGTGCATTACATTTTTATATTTTAGTATGTAATGATATCGCATAGTTTTAAAGTTTCTGAAAGAGTAAAATTCATTCATTTTCGTATGCTTAGGTTATCTATATATATTACTGAGCTCACTGCTCGGCAGACAGGTAGAGAGTACCGATAGCGCACCCATTGCTGCGCATCACGTGGTTTCTCTCACCTCACGCTACACCTTCTGTGGGCCCAGCGATCTATATACTTGGTTGCACATTTCGATTTACTCAGTCTGCCTACGACCGGACTCGGGGCTTGCTCCGAGGCCGACCGACAGCAGCTCACAGTCTTTTCCTACCCTCGATCTATTCCTTGGACAGAGAGGAGCTAATCCTGGCCAAGGGATGATTTCCTTCGGAAGAGCTGGAGAACATGAGGAGCTAATCTGTTCACCGGCTCTCCAAAAATTTCCTAGAAGGAGATGTATAGAGACTTCGGGAGCTAACGAGTCTCTGTAACACCCTTCGCTTTCTCAAATAATAATTTTTACCTGGTGCAAAGTAGACCGTATGGAGCTCCACCGTGTATGCTTTGTACTCTTTTCCACCTTTTGTCTCAACTGAACGTGGGGCGCTAACCCGGGACGTTGAGACATCCATGTTATTTTTACCATCCTCACACACACACAATTACATCACTTTCCCCTGTTGAACTGAGGAGCTAATCGTTCAACAGAGATGACACGTACACCTGGACAACTTGGCCTTGAGGAGCTAATCAGGTCAGGATGTCCAGAACATACATGAATTATTACACTTATTTCGCGACGGGCAAGAATATCGACCGTAGTTCGATATCTAGTTCTTTTTCGGTAATTTCTTAAATTCCGTCCTAGCGTGCACGACCCTAGTTTCCGTCCGCGCGCGTAATTGGGGGTTAATTTCTAGAATCAACCCAGTAATTTTCAGTGTCATGAAATTGTAATTTTTATTGTAATAACGGGGTAAATTTTATTACAGTCCGAACGAGATCGAGAACGGCGAGAAATGAGTCGAGTATGAAGGAGTGAATTGGCGGACGCGCCAAATTGTTCATTTTTGTTATACTAAATTTTCTATTTTGTTGTTATTAAGTTTTCATTTGTTTAAATATTTTATTTTTATTAATTGTATTTAATTCTCAAATCTAGTTATTATTCAAATTCTTAAAATTCTTTCTTTATTAATTTTTCTTTGCAATGTATCGAGTCAGTTTTATTATTTTATATTTTTATTGTAATTTTATGGTTTAATTTAATTTTGTTAATTATTAATTTTGTTATCATTTTATTTTTATTTTGTTAATATATATACTTTCGAAGGTTTAAAATTATGTTTTATTATTTTGGTTTTACCCTGTCACAAATTTCTCTTAATTAGTATGTAATATAGATGGCGCTTGCGTCACAGTAAATTGATAGAATTTACGATTCTAGAGACCCGGACTCCATCCGGCGAGCAAATCCTTATTGGCAAAAATTAAGATCATTACAAGTACCTAAAGATTGAAATCTAGAAATATCGCAAACCTATGAAAATAAACAAATTTGCTCACGAGGGGAATCGAACCTACGACCTATACAGATTTACAGACTAACACTCTCACACCACTATGCTAACGACACACGTGTACAGTAAAGTTTTAATATCTCAGTATCATTCAAACTTACAATTATTGAATCAAAGATGAGAAAAAAATAGGGACACGTTAGAAGTTATAGATTAAAACAAATTAAACTAAATTGTTAATAATAGAATTAAATATTTTTACTTATTGCATTTAACATTTTACAAGTGGTAATTTTTTAATAATTTTTTATTCATAGTAATCAGTTTAATAGTATTTTAAAAACCAAATTATTGTTTAAATTATAGTTTCAATTTTGTTTATAATTTTAATTTGTTTAAATAGTTTATTAAAATTAAACAATTATGTTGAATTATTATTAACTTTAATAAAAATAAAAAATGAATTACTAAAGGTAAAATATTAATTTTTTTCAATAAATTTATATTCATTAACATTCATAAACATTTTTTATAATTATTTTAAAGTTTATGTCAAAAAAGCAATGTTGGCAACGAGTGTTGTGAACAATTTTTCTATACTCAGCCAGCATTTGCTGCCGTGGCTTGTCCAAGCTTTGGCAAAACAAAAATTCTGTACTGCGCCAGTATTAATTTATTGTCCAAGCTCGGCTAGACCACGGTCGAACAATCGTCTGAGTACTAAGCCAGTGGTGAATATTGGTACTACACTGGAATTTCTCATTGGGTTAACAACAATTTTGGTTATGAAAAATCTTATTATATATACCCAACAAACTTTCATTTGTTATTGTTCTTTGTTTTAAACAAATAACTTCAATAATTTTGAACATAAAAAAAAATTTCGAAAAAAAATTCTTCTAACTACAAATATTGTTTAGCCCGCTTGAAACTAATCCCGTGTAGAAAATGCCTTAAATAGCCTTATTATTAATAAGGTTTCTGTAAGGTTCCTGTAAGGTTGCCCTGCTATTAGATTTCCCAATCTAGCCTTATAAGGACCCTATAATTTCCGTATCAGGTTGCCCTAATTATTAATCAGGCATAGAAATGCGGTCCCTTTTTACGTTTCTGATCGGGTCCGTATATGAGCTCTACTTGCTTTTCGCTATATATCGTGACTTTTGTAATTCATAGAAGATGGCACTGAATTAAGTGTCAACTGAGAGTCTATTTTCTTGTGTTTTAGCGTGTACGCTCCTTACATATAATTAGAGTGTACACTTTTTTAATCAGTGATTACCATCTCGCTATCACAGTTTTCTACCTTTGTTCTTATGTGTAAATATTAGTAAAAAATGAATTATAAAAGAAAAAGAGACGTTGAGCGAATTCGAAAAAGAAAACAGAGGGAGATAATCAAGTCACTTAAGAAATTAAAAACAACAAGCAATGATTCTGACGTTGATTCGGAGAATGATAACGATTTCCAAGGTGAGTATTTATATAATTTGATACTTAATTATTCGCCTCATTCTAAAGAAATAATTATTAAACTATCTACTTTATAATTCACAATAAACTCTTGAAAGGTAATAAAATTTAGAGAACAATAAGATCTAAATCAAATAGTTTTGTCAATATTTTATTTAGATACAGTCGACTCTCGATAATTCGTAGCAAACTGTTGGTATGGTCCCTTGAAATACTCTTGATAATTCGAAGTTTTTGCATTGTAATTGGTATAATCAGTAATTCGAAGTAAAATTTAAGGCAGTTCTGAACAAAACACGCGGTAATTCGAAGTCTCAATTTTTCACTACGCGACAATTCAAAGCAGCAATCAATTAGGAAACATTAATTATCATTCAGTATTGATCTTGTCTCCAGTTTGGTTACACGTTTGTCGTTCGTAATTTGTCGCTATGATTCCTCTAAGTACCATATGTACTATTTTAAAAAAAAGAGATGTTATTGTTGGTGCTCGATCAACCAGTGGAAGAAAACGAAACGTTAGAGGAGAATTTCCACTTTTGGAAGAGTGTTTAGTAACATGGATTCGACAATGTCGAATTCTTGCTGCAAGAGAAGAAAATGAAAATGTGGACGACAGTGAACCGATAGTACCAGTAACATTAAAGGAAGCAAGTTCATCATTAAGTAAATTACGCCAATTTGATCTTCAGTCTGAAGTTGACGATAATGTTTTCAAGGCATTGTTTACACTTGAAAAAAATCTTGATCAGGCTAAACTTAAAGTATGTAAGCAAAAAAAATTAACAGATTTCTTTTAAAAAATAACCGCTTTAATTTTGTTTTGACCACAAACTTTTAATTTGTAAAATATACGACACTAATTACGTATATACCTGTGTTTTTACTTTCTGTAGTTCGAATCTAAAGTCTCTTAATTTAAACCTCTCAGTAAATCGAAACTCTTGGTAATTCAAAGTTTTTTCTCAGTCCCTTCAACTTCGAATTATCGAGAGTCGACTGTATTTTTAAAAAAGTGGCCTTTTTATTAATTCATTATATTTCAAATAGATCTAAAATAATAATTCCATTTTAATGTTTTTAGCCTTGTTTAAAAGTAAATATTTTGAAAAATATATTTTATAACCATTAATGTCTCTTTTGAACAAAATGAAAAACTTGAAATTTGTACAAAAAAGTTAGGAAATTTGTAAAACATTTTTTTAATACAAAAGTAATTAATAAAATTAAAAAAAAAACATGTTCTTTAAATTTTCCTGGCAAGTTCTAAACAACTGCAGGTTTGAAATATTTTTAAAAGCTAATTTTAGTATAAGCACATAGAAAATAATATTGTGAATTTTTTTTAAACAACTTTCCATACTTGCTTTTTGCAAGAAAAAATTCGACATTAATGGTTCTCCTTATTTAGAAACGAGTAGATATATATGCAAATTAGGTAAAGGAAGACACTCTTATGAATTTTGTTTTGGAAAGAGAAAGAAATCATTGTTAAATTTGAAGAGAGATAGTCTTATGTCAGTTTTATTGTAAGAGACAAAGTAAGGAACAGTAAGATTTTTAGACGAAGATATTCTTATGGCAGTTGTAATTGTGTAGAAAAAGATAAACAATTTTAGACAAAGAAGTTCTTATGTTATTCTTCTTTGACAGAGGGAGAAAAGAGTAGCGTTAAATCGTTAGTTTTCTTCCGAAAAGTATTACCTGAAAGAAAGAGACCTCAAAGATTTCCTCAATAACAAAGACCCTATTGTATGAAGGGTTTGTATTGTCCATATTGTATACCGCGATTAAACAGTATATATATATATATATATATATATATATATATATATATATATATATATATATATATATATATATATATATATATATATATATATATATATATATATGGGCATATCTCTAGAACTTTTAAACTTTTAAGTATCGAAAAATAAATTCTTTTTTCAAGGCACATTCTTGAAACTAATTTTATTGTCTTATGTATTGATAAAATAATAGGATAACCTTGCGATACTCAATTTTAAACATTGTTAACCCCCCCGTCTATAAATTTAACCCCAAGAAAATGATCCAAATTGCATAGCTTTCTCACATAGTCGGATTTTTACATCAATCAGTATCTAGAGGTTTTTGGGGTCGCTGATTACAAATATGATATTAGTTTTTAAAAATTCAAAATGACAGATCCAATATGGCGGACGAAAATTCAAAAAGGTTATGGATTTTCACAGAATTGTATATCCAGGGGTTTTTGGAGTTGCTGATTATGATTCTGAAGTCGGATTTCAAAAATTCTAAATGTCGGATTCAATATGGCGGATGAAAATTTAAAAAATATTTCAATTTGCACAGAAGTAGGTGTGAAGTTGTTTTTAGGGTCGCTGAATGTTTATTCAAAAGAATAAACATTATTGACCTGTTTAGGTCAACAAGAAAGGGTTATTTTTTATGAGACATCGGAGTGGTTTCCGATGTATTTTTGGATGCTGAGCACGATCCAGGGTCTCAAAATTGCCCATCACGTCAGGATTCAGAGAAAAGTGGGGGTAAAGACCCCAAAAAACGTGCACTGCTAGACCCACATTCATATGACAAAAAAATATAATTTTTTTTCATAAAATGGAGTAGAAAACACCAAAAATGTGTATTTTCAGAATGCTTTAATTCACTTCTTGAAATCGCTGGGATTCGCTTAACAATTGTTATTCGAGGGCTTTTGGGGTCCCTGATTATCAATCCGATATCAGTTTTCATACATCCAAAATGGCGGATACGACCAATTCTTAATTTTGACATTCGATATTTTGGATCCGCCATCTTGGAATTTTGAAAACTAATATCGGATTCGTAATCGGCGACCCCAAAAGCCTTCGAATAACCATTTTCAAGCGAATCCAAGCGATTTCAAAAGGTCAATTTATGAATTTCTAAAAATACAAGTGTTTGGTGCCTTCGACCCCATTTTTTAAAAGAACTTTTTTTGGTCTTATGAATATGGGTCTTGTAAAGCACGATTCAAGCTTTAATTTAAGTCTATGTAGAAGTTTCTAGCAAGTCAGGTTTAGGAGAAAAAATATATTGAAAATCCTCAAAAACACGATTTTTGGTGTCCTCACCCCCACTCTTCTGAAAATGATGGGCAATTTTGGGACCCAGTGTTCAGCATCCAAAATATATTGGAAACCACTTGGGTATCTCATAAAAAAGTAAGCCTATTTTTGTTAACCTGTGTTACGAATCTGAACTTAGTTTTTGAAAAATTTTAAACTGGTTTAAAAGTCATATAATCCACCATATTGGATTTTCTAATTAAAATTTTTAATTTTAAAAATATTTCGACCGCCATTTTGGATTTGCCATATACACTTTTTTCAAACTAACTTCAGATTAGTAAGATTAGACCCTAGAAAACTAAAAATAATTAATTAAATGAGAAGAAGCTATCAATTTTCCGAATCAAATAATTAAGTCTTAAATAAATCTCTATAAGCTCAGGGGCTTCATATGTATCGACAGCACAGCTGCCCTAATACAGAAACCTGCTTAATCAGAAAAATATTTTCGAAATTAATTAATAATTTCAAAATTATCAAAGAACTTAGAAAAAAGCGGTAACATGGTGGGATACGAGCCAACGGGATACGAGCTTATAGAGATTTATTTAAGACTTAATTATTTGATTCGGAAAATTGATAGCTTCTTGTCATTTAATATTTGTATACCGAATGATAAATTCACTTTCTGTAAAATTATAATCGCCTTTGAATTGAAATATGGCTTCCAATCTTTAGGACACTTCCTGCGTTATCATCAAAATAATGTAGGAAGTGATAGTATATTTCAAGGAACTTGGAGAATCTCGGGGTGCCTGTAGCTCAGTGGTCAGAGCAGTCTACCGGCAATAGAAAAGTCGTGGGCTCGTATAAATAATAAATTTAAAATAATTCTATGAACATAGAAATCGTTAGTTATTTTGAGAAATAATTTGAATTTTGAGAAAAAGACACTTTTTAAAATATATTTAAGTAAAATATTGATAGAATGACATAATTATGGTTATTTTTTTCAGAATTTAGTTACCTATTCGAAAATACCAAAAAATAATTTTCTATGCGCTTTTAATATTTAATTAAGTTTTTCATTCATCAAACAAAGGATGGTCTCACAATTTCAACCGCTAAAATTTTCATATACATTTTTCAAAATAAATATATTTTGTCAAACATTTATTAGAAAGAGAATTTTATTTATGATATTTTTACATAAATTACAGATAATCTGTTAAATAAAAAATTTGGAGATGATGAGAATATGATTTCTAAAGACGAATATGAAAATATGAACGAAATTGGTTTACAAAATGAAAATGTAAATGAAGTTTTTCATCTCGGAAATTATCTCGATGAGCTTAATATAAGCGATAATGAAAATGGTATAATTTATTTTGTTTATTACTGTGCTGTATTTAAGTAGTACGTATTATATTTTAGACTAACATTTTTATGTTTCTCTTTTTCAATTGTAGGAACTAAAGCTTTTTTAGAACTTGCCAATGTGTTTGACACAATAAGTAATTATTGTTCAGAGTTAGAAAAATGTGATCGAATTCATAATATTATCCAAACGGACTTTTAGAAGTAAAAAGTTGATCCTAACAAAATCACCTTCCCACTTTTATTATATAAAGATACATATGAAGCGGGTAATCCTCTCGGATCACACGCAGGAACCTACAATATAACTGCCATTTACGTAATGTTAGCTTGCTTTCCTCCGAATTTGCGTTCTCGATTAAATAACATTTTTTTGGTTTAATTGTATCACACGGAGGATAAAAAATCGGTTAGTCCAAAAAATAATCTATAGAAGGTTACTTTCAGAATTAAATAAAAAATGCATTAATGGTAAAATATTTACGTTTATCTTAAAATATGCATTGTAGTTGGGGATAACTTAGCTCTTAATACCATGCTTGGATTTTCTCGCGGTTTTAATTCTATTATTTTTTGTCGATTTTGTAAAAGTACTAAAGAACAAGCATCAAAACTGGTGAAAGAAAAAACTTCACTTTTGCAAAAAATACAGTCTTATGTAGCCGATGTAAGGCAAAATGATCAGAAAAAACAGATATTTACGAGGAGTGTGCGCTCATTGAAATAGATGATTTTCACGCCTATGACAATCCTTCAGTTGATGTGATTCATGACCACCTTTTAGGTGTGGCTGATTATGAAATGTCTGAAATGCTTTTCGATTTCATAAAAGGGGAGACTGGGGTAAACCCGCTCACATTTTTACAGAACGGTAAAAACCTAGGAAATTATTCTCTAAATCCAAGTTAATTTATATAATTTAGAAGCTTATGCTTTCTACTAACAAAATTAAAAAGAATTTTTTATTTATCTGTTTTATTTTTACGTAGGGAAAATTTTTAATACACATATACCAAATTTTCAATATTCAGATTCCACATTCAGATTCCACTTTCAATATTCAGATTCCACATTCCGATTCCACTTTCAATATTCAGATTCCACATTCCGATTCCATTTTCAATATTCAGATTCCACATTCAGATTCCACTTTCAATATTCAGATTCCACATTCCGATTCAACATTCCGATTTCTTTTTCAATATTCAGATTCCACATTCAGATTCCACTTTCAGATTTCCCATTCCGATTCCACTTTCAATTTTCAGATTCAACATTTCGATTCCACTTTCAATATTCAGATTCCACATTTTGATTTCACATTCAGATTCCACATTCCGATTCCATTTTCAATATTCAGATTCGACATTCAGATTCCACTTTCAGATTCCCCATTCCGATTACACTTTCAATATTTAGATTCCACATTTTGATTTCACTTTTAGATTCCACTTTCAGATTCCACATTCCGATTCCACTTTCAATATTCAGATTCCACATTCCGATTCCACTTTCAATATTTCGATTCCACATTCAAATTCCACTTTCAACATTTCGATTCCACATTCAGATTCCACTTTTAATATTCAGATTGCACATTCCGATTCCACTTTCAATATTCAGATTCCACTTTCAATATTCAGATTCCACTTTCAATATTCAGATTCCACTTTCAATATTCAGATTTCACATTTTGATTTCACATTCAGATTCCATATTTCAATTCCACTTTAAATATTCAGATTCCACATTCAGATTCCACATTCCGATTCCACTTTCAATATTCAGATTCCACATTTTAATTTCACATTCAGATTCCACTTTCCGATTCCACTTTCAATATTCAGATTCCACATTCCGATTCCACTTTCAATATTCAGATTCCACATTTTGATTTCACTTTTAGATTCCACTTTCAGATTCCACATTCCGATTCCACTTTTAATATTCAGATTTCACATTCCGATTCCATTTTCAATATTTAGATTCCACATTCAGATTCTACTTTCAGATTCCACATTCCGATTCCACTTTCAATATTCAGATTCGACATTCAATATTTAGATTCTACTTTCAGATTCCACATTCCGATTCCACTTTCAATATTCAGATTCCACTTTCAATATTCATATTCCACATTCCGATTCCACTTTCAATATTCAGATTCCACATTCCGATTCCACTTTCAATATTCAGATTCCACTTTCAGATTCCCCATTCCGATTCCACTTTCAATATTCAGATTCCACTTTCAGATTCCCCATTCCGATTCCACTTTCAATATTCAGATTCCACATTTCGATTCCACTTTCAATATTCAGATTCCACATTTTGATTTCACATTCAGATTCCACATTCCGATTCCATTTTCAATATTCAGATTCGACATTCAGATTCCACTTTCAGATTCCCCATTCCGATTCCACTTTCAATATTTAGATTCCACATTTTGATTTCACATTCAGATTCCACTTTCAGATTCCACATTCCGATTCCACTTTCAGATTCTCCATTCCGATTCCACTTTCAATATTCTGATTCCACATTCAATATTCAGATTCTACTTTCAGATTCCACATTCCGATTCCACTTTCAATATTCAGATTCCACTTTCAATATTCATATTCCACATTCCGATTCCACTTTCAATATTCAGATTCCACATTCCGATTCCACTTTCAATATTCAGATTCCACTTTTAGATTCCCCATTCCGATTCCACTTTCAATATTCAGATTCCACATTTCGATTCCACTTTCAATATTCAGATTCCACATTTTGATTTCACATTCAGATTCCACATTCCGATTCCATTTTCAATATTCAGATTCCACATTCAGATTCCACTTTCAATATTTAGATTCCACATTTTGATTTCACATTCAGATTCCACTTTCAGATTCCACATTCCGATTCCACTTTCAATATTCAGATTCCACATTCAGATTCCACTTTCAAATTCCACAATCAGATTCCACTTTCAATATTCAGATTCCACATTTCGATTCCACTTTCAATATTCAGATTCCACATTTTGATTTCACATTCAGATTCCACATTCCGATTCCATTTTCAATATTCAGATTCCACATTCAGATTCCACTTTCAATATTTAGATTCCACATTTTGATTTCACATTCAGATTCCACTTTCAGATTCCACATTCCGATTCCACTTTCAATATTCAGATTCCACATTCCGATTCAACATTCCGATTTCATTTTCAATATTCAGATTCCACATTCAGATTCCACTTTCAGATTCCCCATTCCGATTCCACTTTCAATATTCCGATTCCACATTCAATATTCAGATTCTACTTTCAGATTCCACATTCCGATTTCCACTTTCAATATTCAGATTCCACTTTCAATATTCATATTCCACATTCCGATTCCACTTTCAATATTCAGATTCCACATTCCGATTCCACTTTCAATATTCAGATTCCACTTTCAGATTCCCCATTCCGATTCCACTTTCATTATTCAGATTCCACATTTCGATTCCACTTTCAATATTCAGATTCCACATTTTGATTTCACATTCAGATTCCACTTTCAGATTCCCCATTCCGATTCCACTTTCAATATTCCGATTCCACATTCAATATTCAGATTCTACTTTCAGATTCCACATTCCGATTCCACTTTCAATATTCAGATTCCACTTTCAATATTCATATTCCACATTCCGATTCCACTTTCAATATTCAGATTCCACTTTCAATATTCATATTCCACATTTCGATTCCACTTTCAATATTCAGATTCCACATTTTGATTTCACATTCAATATTCAGATTCCACATTCCGATTCCACTTTCAATATTCAGATTCCACATTCCGATTCCACATTCAGATTCCACATTTCGATTCCACTTTCAATATTCAGACTCCACATTCCGATTCCACTTTCAATATTCAGATTCCACTTTCAATATTGAGATTCCACATTCCGATTCCACTTTCAATATTCAGATTCCACATTCCCATTCCACATTCAGATTCAACTTTTCGATTCCACTTTTAATATTCAGATTCCACATTTAGATTCCACTTTCAATATTCAGATTCCACATTCCGATTCCACTTTCAATATTCAGATTCCACATTCCGATTCCATTTTCAATATTCAGATTCCACATTCAGATTCCACTTTCAATATTCAGATTCCACATTTTGATTCCACTTTCAATATTCAGATTCCACATTTTGATTTCACATTCAATATTCAGATTCCACATTCCGATTCCACTTTCAATATTCAGATTCCACATTCCGATTCCACATTCAGATTCCACATTTCGATTCCACTTTCAATATTCAGATTTCACATTTTGATTTCACATTCAGATTCTACATTCCGATTCCATTTTCAATATTCAGATTCGACATTCAGATTCCACTTTGAGATTTCCTATTCCGATTCCACTTTCAATATTTAGATTCCACATTTTGATTTCACATTCAGATTCCACATTCCGATTCCACTTTCAATATTCAGATTCCACATTCCGATTCCACTTTCAATATTCAGATTCCACATTCCGATTCCACATTCAGATTCCACATTTCGATTCCACTTGCAATATTCAGATTTCACATTCAGATTCCACATTCAGATTCCACTTTCAATATTCAGATTCCACATTTTGATTTCACATTCAGATTCCATATTTCAATTCCACTTTAAATATTCAGATTCCACATTCAGATTCCACATTCCGATTCCACTTTCAATATTCAGATTCCACATTTTAATTTCACATTCAGATTCCACTTTCAGATTCCCCATTCCGATTCCACTTTCAATATTTAGATTCCACATTTTGATTTCACTTTTAGATTCCACTTTCAGATTCCACATTCCGATTCCACTTTTAATATTCAGATTTCACATTCCGATTCCATTTTCAATATTTAGATTCCACATTCAGATTCTACTTTCAGATTCCTCATTCCGATTCCACTTTCAATATTCAGATTCGACATTCAATATTTAGATTCTACTTTCAGATTCCACATTCCGATTCCACTTTCAATATTCAGATTCCACTTTCAATATTCATATTCCACATTCCGATTCCACTTTCAATATTCAGATTCCACATTCCGATTCCACTTTCAATATTCAGATTCCACTTTCAGATTCCCCATTCCGATTCCACATTCAATATTCAGATTCCACTTTCAGATTCCCCATTCCGATTCCACTTTCAATATTCAGATTCCACATTTCGATTCCACTTTCAATATTCAGATTCCACATTTTGATTTCACATTCAGATTCCACATTCCGATTCCATTTTCAATATACAGATTCGACATTCAGATTCCACTTTCAGATTCCCCATTCCGATTCCACTTTCAATATTTAGATTCCACATTTTGATTTCACATTCAGATTCCACTTTCAGATTCCACATTCCGATTCCACTTTCAATATTCAGATTCCACATTCCGATTCAACATTCCGATTTCATTTTCAATATTCAGATTCCACATTCAGATTCCACTTTCAGATTCCCCATTCCGATTCCACTTTCAATATTCCGATTCCACATTCAATATTCAGATTCTACTTTCAGATTCCACATTCCGATTCCACTTTCAATATTCAGATTCCACTTTCAATATTCAGATTCCACATTTTGATTTCACATTCAGATTCCACTTTCAGATTCCCCATTCCGATTCCACTTTCAATATTCCGATTCCACATTCAATATTCAGATTCTACTTTCAGATTCCACATTCCGATTCCACTTTCAATATTCAGATTCCACTTTCAATATTCATATTCCACATTCCGATTCCACTTTCAATATTCAGATTCCACTTTCAATATTCATATTCCACATTTCGATTCCACTTTCAATATTCAGATTCCACATTTTGATTTCACATTCAATATTCAGATTCCACATTCCGATTCCACTTTCAATATTCAGATTCCACATTCCGATTCCACATTCAGATTCCACATTTCGATTCCACTTTCAATATTCAGACTCCACATTCCAATTCCATTTTCAATATTCAGATTCCACATTCAGATTCCACTTTCAGATTCCACATTCCGATTCCACTTTCAATATTCAGATTCCACATTCCGATTCAACATTCCGATTTCATTTTCAATATTCAGATTCCACATTCAGATTCCACTTTCAGATTCCCCATTCCGATTCCACTTTCAATATTTAGATTCCACATTTTGATTTCACTTTTAGATTCCACTTTCAGATTCCACATTCCGATTCCACTTTTAATATTCAGATTTCACATTCCGATTCCATTTTCAATATTTAGATTCCACATTCAGATTCTACTTTCAGATTCCACATTCCGATTCCACTTTCAATATTCAGATTCGACATTCAATATTTAGATTCTACTTTCAGATTCCACATTCCGATTCCACTTTCAATATTCATATTCCACATTCCGATTCCACTTTCAATATTCAGATTCCACATTCCGATTCCACTTTCAATATTCAGATTCCACTTTCAGATTCCCCATTCCGATTCCACTTTCAATATTCAGATTCCACTTTCAGATTCCCCATTCCGATTCCACTTTCAATATTCAGATTCCACATTTCGATTCCACATTCAATATTCAGATTCCACATTTTGATTTCACATTCAGATTCCACATTCCGATTCCATTTTCAATATTCAGATTCGACATTCAGATTCCACTTTCAGATTCCCCATTCCGATTCCACTTTCAATATTTAGATTCCACATTTTGATTTCACATTCAGATTCCACTTTCAGATTCCACATTCCGATTCCACTTTCAGATTCCCCATTCCGATTCCACTTTCAATATTCTGATTCCACATTCAATATTCAGATTCTACTTTCAGATTCCACATTCCGATTCCACTTTCAATATTCAGATTCCACTTCTAATATTCATATTCCACATTCCGATTCCACTTTCAATATTCAGATTCCACATTCCGATTCCACTTTCAATATTCAGATTCCACTTTTAGATTCCCCATTCCGATTCCACTTTCAATATTCAGATTCCACATTTCGATTCCACTTTCAATATTCAGATTCCACATTTTGATTTCACATTCAGATTCCACATTCCGATTCCATTTTCAATATTCAGATTCCACATTCAGATTCCACTTTCAATATTTAGATTCCACATTTTGATTTCACATTCAGATTCCACTTTCAGATTCCACATTCCGATTCCACTTTCAATATTCAGATTCCACATTCAGATTCCACTTTCAAATTCCACAATCAGATTCCACTTTCAATATTCAGATTCCACATTTCGATTCCACTTTCAATATTCAGATTCCACATTTTGATTTCACATTCAGATTCCACATTCCGATTCCATTTTCAATATTCAGATTCCACATTCAGATTCCACTTTCAATATTTAGATTCCACATTTTGATTTCACATTCAGATTCCACTTTCAGATTCCACATTCCGATTCCACTTTCAATATTCAGATTCCACATTCCGATTCAACATTCCGATTTCATTTTCAATATTCAGATTCCACATTCAGATTCCACTTTCAGATTCCCCATTCCGATTCCACTTTCAATATTCCGATTCCACATTCAATATTCAGATTCTACTTTCAGATTCCACATTCCGATTCCACTTTCAATATTCAGATTCCACTTTCAATATTCATATTCCACATTCCGATTCCACTTTCAATATTCAGATTCCACATTCCGATTCCACTTTCAATATTCAGATTCCACTTTCAGATTCCCCATTCCGATTCCACTTTCATTATTCAGATTCCACATTTCGATTCCACTTTCAATATTCAGATTCCACATTTTGATTTCACATTCAGATTCCACATTCCGATTCAACATTCCGATTTCATTTTCAATATTCAGATTCCACATTCAGATTCCACTTTCAGATTCCCCATTCCGATTCCACTTTCAATATTCCGATTCCACATTCAATATTCAGATTCCACTTTCAGATTCCCCATTCCGATTCCACTTTCAATATTCAGATTCCACATTCCCATTCCACATTCAGATTCAACTTTTCGATTCCACTTTTAATATTCAGATTCCACATTTAGATTCCACTTTCAATATTCAGATTCCACATTCCGATTCCACTTTCAATATTCAGATTCCACATTCCGATTCCATTTTCAATATTCAGATTCCACATTCAGATTCCACTTTCAATATTCAGATTCCACATTTTGATTCCACTTTCAATATTCAGATTCCACATTTTGATTTCATATTCAATATTCAGATTCCACATTCCGATTCCACTTTCAATATTCAGATTCCACATTCCGATTCCACATTCAGATTCCACATTTCGATTCCACTTTCAATATTCAGATTTCACATTTTGATTTCACATTCAGATTCTACATTCCGATTCCATTTTCAATATTCAGATTCGACATTCAGATTCCACTTTGAGATTTCCTATTCCGATTCCACTTTCAATATTTAGATTCCACATTTTGATTTCACATTCAGATTCCACATTCCGATTCCACTTTCAATATTCAGATTCCACATTCCGATTCCAATTTCAATATTCAGATTCCACATTCAGATTCAACATTCAGATTCCTAATTCAGATTCCACTTTAAATATACAGATTTCACATTCAGATTCCACATTCAGATTCCACTTTCAATATTCAGATTCCACATTTTGATTTCACATTCAGATTCCACATTCCGATTCCACATTCAATATTCAGATTCTACTTTCAGATTCCACATTCCGATTCCACTTTCAATATTCAGATTCCACATTTTAATTTCACATTCAGATTCCACTTTCAGATTCCCCATTCCGATTCCACTTTCAATATTTAGATTCCACATTTTGATTTCACTTTTAGATTCCACTTTCAGATTCCACATTCCGATTCCACTTTTAATATTCAGATTTCACATTCCGATTCCATTTTCAATATTTAGATTCCACATTCAGATTCTACTTTCAGATTCCACATTCCGATTCCACTTTCAATATTCAGATTCGACATTCAATATTTAGATTCTACTTTCAGATTCCACATTCCGATTCCACTTTCAATATTCAGATTCCACTTTCAATATTCATATTCCACATTCCGATTCCACTTTCAATATTCAGATTCCACATTCCGATTCCACTTTCAATATTCAGATTCCACTTTCAGATTCCCCATTCCGATTCCACTTTCAATATTCAGATTCCACTTTCAGATTCCCCATTCCGATTCCACTTTCAATATTCAGATTCCACATTTCGATTCCACATTCAATATTCAGATTCCACATTTTGATTTCACATTCAGATTCCACATTCCGATTCCATTTTCAATATTCAGATTCGACATTCAGATTCCACTTTCAGATTCCCCATTCCGATTCCACTTTCAATATTTAGATTCCACATTTTGATTTCACATTCAGATTCCACTTTCAGATTCCACATTCCGATTCCACTTTCAGATTCCCCATTCCGATTCCACTTTCAATATTCTGATTCCACATTCAATATTCAGATTCTACTTTCAGATTCCACATTCCGATTCCACTTTCAATATTCAGATTCCACATTTCGATTCCACATTCAGATTCCACATTCCGATTCCACTTTCAATATTCAGATTCCACATTACGATTCCACTTTCAATATTCAGATTCCACATTCCGATTCCACATTCCGATTCCACTTTCAATATCCAGATTCCACATTCCGATTCCACTTTCAATATTCAGATTCCACATTTTGATTTCACATTCAGATTCCACTTTCAGATTCCCCATTCCGATTCCACTTTCAATATTCCGATTCCACTTTCAATATTCAGATTCCACTTTCAGATTTCACATTCCGATTCCACGTTCAGATTCCACATTCAGATTCCACTTTCAATATTCAGATTCCACATTCCGATTCCACTTTCAAATTCCACAATCAGATTCCACTTTCAATATTCAGATTCCACATTTCGATTCCACTTTCAATATTCAGATTCCACATTTTGATTTCACATTCAGATTCCACATTCCGATTCCATTTTCAATATTCAGATTCCACATTCAGATTCCACTTTCAATATTTAGATTCCACATTTTGATTTCACATTCAGATTCCACTTTCAGATTCCACATTCCGATTCCACTTTCAATATTCAGATTCCACATTCCGATTCAACATTCCGATTTCATTTTCAATATTCAGATTCCACATTCAGATTCCACTTTCAGATTCCACATTCCGATTCCACTTTCAATATTCAGATTCCACATTCCGATTCAACATTCCGATTTCATTTTCAATATTCAGATTCCACATTCAGATTCCACTTTCAGATTCCCCATTCCGATTCCACTTTCAATATTCAGATTCCACATTTCGATTCCACATTCAATATTCAGATTCCACATTTTGATTTCACATTCAGATTCCACTTTCATTATTCAGATTCCACATTTCGATTCCACTTTCAATATTCAGATTCCACATTTTGATTTCACATTCAGATTCCACTTTCAGATTCCCCATTCCGATTCCACTTTCAATATTCAGATTCCACATTCAATATTCAGATTCTACTTTCAGATTCCACATTCAGATTCCACTTTCAATATTCATATTCATTCCACATTCCGATTCCACTTTCAATATTCATATTCCACATTTCGATTCCACTTTCAATATTCAGATTCCACATTTTGATTTCACATTCAATATTCAGATTCCACATTCCGATTCCACTTTCAATATTCAGATTCCACTTTCAGATTCCCCATTCCGATTCCACTTTCAATATTCAGATTCCACATTTCGATTCCACATTCAATATTCAGATTCCACATTTTGATTTCACATTCAGATTCCACATTCCGATTCCATTTTCAATATTCAGATTCGACATTCAGATTCCACTTTCAGATTCCCCATTCCGATTCCACTTTCAATATTTAGATTCCACATTTTGATTTCACATTCAGATTCCACTTTCAGATTCCACATTCCGATTCCACTTTCAGATTCCCCATTCCGATTCCACTTTCAATATTCTGATTCCACATTCAATATTCAGATTCTACTTTCAGATTCCACATTCCGATTCCACTTTCAATATTCAGATTCCACTTTCAATATTCATATTCCACATTCCGATTCCACTTTCAATATTCAGATTCCACATTCCGATTCCACTTTCAATATTCAGATTCCACTTTTAGATTCCCCATTCCGATTCCACTTTCAATATTCAGATTCCACATTTCGATTCCACTTTCAATATTCAGATTCCACATTTTGATTTCACATTCAGATTCCACATTCCGATTCCATTTTCAATATTCAGATTCCACATTCAGATTCCACTTTCAATATTTAGATTCCACATTTTGATTTCACATTCAGATTCCACTTTCAGATTCCACATTCCGATTCCACTTTCAATATTCAGATTCCACATTCAGATTCCACTTTCAAATTCCACAATCAGATTCCACTTTCAATATTCAGATTCCACATTTCGATTCCACTTTCAATATTCAGATTCCACATTTTGATTTCACATTCAGATTCCACATTCCGATTCCATTTTCAATATTCAGATTCCACATTCAGATTCCACTTTCAATATTTAGATTCCACATTTTGATTTCACATTCAGATTCCACTTTCAGATTCCACATTCCGATTCCACTTTCAATATTCAGATTCCACATTCCGATTCAACATTCCGATTTCATTTTCAATATTCAGATTCCACATTCAGATTCCACTTTCAGATTCCCCATTCCGATTCCACTTTCAATATTCCGATTCCACATTCAATATTCAGATTCTACTTTCAGATTCCACATTCCGATTCCACTTTCAATATTCAGATTCCACTTTCAATATTCATATTCCACATTCCGATTCCACTTTCAATATTCAGATTCCACATTCCGATTCCACTTTCAATATTCAGATTCCACTTTCAGATTCCCCATTCCGATTCCACTTTCATTATTCAGATTCCACATTTCGATTCCACTTTCAATATTCAGATTCCACATTTTGATTTCACATTCAGATTCCACATTCCGATTCAACATTCCGATTTCATTTTCAATATTCAGATTCCACATTCAGATTCCACTTTCAGATTCCCCATTCCGATTCCACTTTCAATATTCCGATTCCACATTCAATATTCAGATTCCACTTTCAGATTCCCCATTCCGATTCCACTTTCAATATTTAGATTCCACATTTTGATTTCACATTCAGATTCCACTTTCAGATTCCACATTCCGATTCCACTTTCAGATTCCCCATTCCGATTCCACTTTCAATATTCTGATTCCACATTCAATATTCAGATTCTACTTTCAGATTCCACATTCCGATTCCACTTTCAATATTCAGATTCCACTTTCAATATTCATATTCCACATTCCGATTCCACTTTCAATATTCAGATTCCACTTTCAATATTCATATTCCACATTTCGATTCCACTTTCAATATTCAGATTCCACATTTTGATTTCACATTCAATATTCAGATTCCACATTCCGATTCCACTTTCAATATTCAGATTCCACATTCCGATTCCACATTCAGATTCCACATTTCGATTCCACTTTCAATATTCAGACTCCACATTCCAATTCCATTTTCAATATTCAGATTCCACATTCAGATTCCACTTTCAAATTCCACAATCAGATTCCACTTTCAATATTTAGATTCCACATTTTGATTTCACATTCAGATTCCACATTCCGATTCCACTTTCAATATTCAGATTCCACATTCCGATTCCACTTTCAATATTCAGATTCCACATTCCGATTCCACATTCAGATTCCACATTTCGATTCCACTTGCAATATTCAGATTTCACATTCAGATTCCACATTCAGATTCCACTTTCAATATTCAGATTCCACATTTTGATTTCACATTCAGATTCCATATTTCAATTCCACTTTAAATATTCAGATTCCACATTCAGATTCCACATTCCGATTCCACTTTCAATATTCAGATTCCACATTTTAATTTCACATTCAGATTCCACTTTCAGATTCCCCATTCCGATTCCACTTTCAATATTTAGATTCCACATTTTGATTTCACTTTTAGATTCCACTTTCAGATTCCACATTCCGATTCCACTTTTAATATTCAGATTTCACATTCCGATTCCATTTTCAATATTTAGATTCCACATTCAGATTCTACTTTCAGATTCCTCATTCCGATTCCACTTTCAATATTCAGATTCGACATTCAATATTTAGATTCTACTTTCAGATTCCACATTCCGATTCCACTTTCAATATTCAGATTCCACTTTCAATATTCATATTCCACATTCCGATTCCACTTTCAATATTCAGATTCCACATTCCGATTCCACTTTCAATATTCAGATTCCACTTTCAGATTCCCCATTCCGATTCCACATTCAATATTCAGATTCCACTTTCAGATTCCCCATTCCGATTCCACTTTCAATATTCAGATTCCACATTTCGATTCCACTTTCAATATTCAGATTCCACATTTTGATTTCACATTCAGATTCCACATTCCGATTCCATTTTCAATACTCAGATTCGACATTCAGATTCCACTTTCAGATTCCCCATTCCGATTCCACTTTCAATATTTAGATTCCACATTTTGATTTCACATTCAGATTCCACTTTCAGATTCCACATTCCGATTCCACTTTCAGATTCCCCATTCCGATTCCACTTTCAATATTCTGATTCCACATTCAATATTCAGATTCTACTTTCAGATTCCACATTCCGATTCCACTTTCAATATTCAGATTCCACTTTCAATATTCATATTCCACATTCCGATTCCACATTCAATATTCAGATTCCACATTCCGATTCCACTTTCAATATTCAGATTCCACTTTTAGATTCCCCATTCCGATTCCACTTTCAATATTCAGATTCCACATTTCGATTCCACTTTCAATATTCAGATTCCACTTTCAGATTCCCCATTCCGATTCCACTTTCATTATTCAGATTCCACATTTCGATTCCACTTTCAATATTCAGATTCCACATTTTGATTTCACATTCAGATTCCACTTTCAGATTCCCCATTCCGATTCCACTTTCAATATTCCGATTCCACATTCAATATTCAGATTCTACTTTCAGATTCCACATTCCGATTCCACTTTCAATATTCAGATTCCACTTTCAATATTCATATTCCACATTCCGATTCCACTTTCAATATTCAGATTCCACTTTCAATATTCATATTCCACATTTCGATTCCACTTTCAATATTCAGATTCCACATTTTGATTTAACATTCAATATTCAGATTCCACATTCCGATTCCACTTTCAATATTCAGATTCCACATTCCGATTCCACATTCAGATTCCACATTTCGATTCCACTTTCAATATTCAGACTCCACATTCCAATTCCATTTTCAATATTCAGATTCCACATTCAGATTCCACTTTCAAATTCCACAATCAGATTCCACTTTCAATATTCAGATTCCACATTCCGATTCCACTTTCAATATTCAGATTCCACTTTCAATATTGAGATTCCACATTCCGATTCCACTTTCAATATTCAGATTCCACATTCCCATTCCACATTCAGATTCAACTTTTCGATTCCACTTTTAATATTCAGATTCCACATTTAGATTCCACTTTCAATATTCAGATTCCACATTCCGATTCCACTTTCAATATTCAGATTCCACATTCCGATTCCATTTTCAATATTCAGATTCCACATTCAGATTCCACTTTCAATATTCAGATTCCACATTTTGATTCCACTTTCAATATTCAGATTCCACATTTTGATTTCACATTCAATATTCAGATTCCACATTCCGATTCCACTTTCAATATTCAGATTCCACATTCCGATTCCACATTCAGATTCCACATTTCGATTCCACTTTTAATATTCAGATTTCACATTTTGATTTCACATTCAGATTCGACATTCAGATTCCACTTTGAGATTTCCTATTCCGATTCCACTTTCAATATTTAGATTCCACATTTTGATTTCACATTCAGATTCCATATTTCAATTCCACTTTAAATATTCAGATTCCACATTCAGATTCCACATTCCGATTCCACTTTCAATATTCAGATTCCACATTTTAATTTCACATTCAGATTCCACTTTCAGATTCCCCATTCCGATTCCACTTTCAATATTTAGATTCCACATTTTGATTTCACTTTTAGATTCCACTTTCGGATTCCACATTCCGATTCCACTTTTAATATTCAGATTTCACATTCCGATTCCATTTTCAATATTTAGATTCCACATTCAGATTCTACTTTCAGATTCCACATTCCGATTCCACTTTCAATATTCAGATTCGACATTCAATATTTAGATTCTACTTTCAGATTCCACATTCCGATTCCACTTTCAATATTCAGATTCCACTTTCAATATTCATATTCCACATTCCGATTCCACTTTCAATATTCAGATTCCACATTCCGATTCCACTTTCAATATTCAGATTCCACTTTCAGATTCCCCATTCCGATTCCACTTTCAATATTCAGATTCCACTTTCAGATTCCCCATTCCGATTCCACTTTCAATATTCAGATTCCACATTTCGATTCCACTTTCAATATTCAGATTCCACATTTTGATTTCACATTCAGATTCCACATTCCGATTCCATTTTCAATATTCAGATTCGACATTCAGATTCCACTTTCAGATTCCCCATTCCGATTCCACTTTCAATATTTAGATTCCACATTTTGATTTCACATTCAGATTCCACTTTCAGATTCCACATTCCGATTCCACTTTCAGATTCCCCATTCCGATTCCACTTTCAATATTCTGATTCCACATTCAATATTCAGATTCTACTTTCAGATTCCACATTCCGATTCCACTTTCAATATTCAGATTCCACTTTCAATATTCATATTCCACATTCCGATTCCACTTTCAATATTCAGATTCCACATTCCGATTCCACTTTCAATATTCAGATTCCACTTTTAGATTCCCCATTCCGATTCCACTTTCAATATTCAGATTCCACATTTCGATTCCACTTTAAATATTCAGATTCCACATTTTGATTTCACATTCAGATTCCACATTCCGATTCCATTTTCAATATTCAGATTCCACATTCAGATTCCACTTTCAATATTTAGATTCCACATTTTGATTTCACATTCAGATTCCACTTTCAGATTCCACATTCCGATTCCACTTTCAATATTCAGATTCCACATTCAGATTCCACTTTCAAATTCCACAATCAGATTCCACTTTCAATATTCAGATTCCACATTTCGATTCCACTTTCAATATTCAGATTCCACATTTTGATTTCACATTCAGATTCCACATTCCGATTCCATTTTCAATATTCAGATTCCACATTCAGATTCCACTTTCAATATTTAGATTCCACATTTTGATTTCACATTCAGATTCCACTTTCAGATTCCACATTCCGATTCCACTTTCAATATTCAGATTCCACATTCCGATTCAACATTCCGATTTCATTTTCAATATTCAGATTCCACATTCAGATTCCACTTTCAGATTCCCCATTCCGATTCCACTTTCAATATTCCGATTCCACATTCAATATTCAGATTCTACTTTCAGATTCCACATTCCGATTCCACTTTCAATATTCAGATTCCACTTTCAATATTCATATTCCACATTCCGATTCCACTTTCAATATTCAGATTCCACATTCCGATTCCACTTTCAATATTCAGATTCCACTTTCAGATTCCCCATTCCGATTCCACTTTCATTATTCAGATTCCACATTTCGATTCCACTTTCAATATTCAGATTCCACATTTTGATTTCACATTCAGATTCCACTTTCAGATTCCCCATTCCGATTCCACTTTCAATATTCCGATTCCACATTCAATATTCAGATTCTACTTTCAGATTCCACATTCCGATTCCACTTTCAATATTCAGATTCCACTTTCAATATTCATATTCCACATTCCGATTCCACTTTCAATATTCAGATTCCACTTTCAATATTCATATTCCACATTTCGATTCCACTTTCAATATTCAGATTCCACATTTTGATTTCACATTCAATATTCAGATTCCACATTCCGATTCCACTTTCAATATTCAGATTCCACATTCCGATTCCACATTCAGATTCCACATTTCGATTCCACTTTCAATATTCAGATTCCACATTCCAATTCCATTTTCAATATTCAGATTCCACATTCAGATTCCACTTTCAAATTCCACAATCAGATTCCACTTTCAATATTCAGATTCCACATTCCGATTCCACTTTCAATATTCAGATTCCACTTTCAATATTGAGATTCCACATTCCGATTCCACTTTCAATATTCAGATTCCACATTCCCATTCCACATTCAGATTCAACTTTTCGATTCCACTTTTAATATTCAGATTCCACATTCAGATTCCACTTTCAATATTCAGATTCCACATTCCGATTCCACTTTCAATATTCAGATTCCACATTCCGATTCCACATTCAGATTCCACATTTCGATTCCACTTGCAATATTCAGATTTCACATTCAGATTCCACATTCAGATTCCACTTTCAATATTCAGATTCCACATTCCGATTCCACTTTCAATATTCAGATTCCACATTCAGATTTAACTTTTCGATTCCACTTTTAATATTCAGATTCCACATTCCGATTCCACTTTTAATATTCAGATTCCACTTTCAATATTCAGATTTCACATTCCACATTCCGATTCTACTTTCAATATTTAGATTCCACATTTCGATTCCACTTTCAGATTCCACTTTCAATATTTCGATTCCACATTCCGATTCTACTCTCAATAATCCGATTCCACATTCAACATTCCGATTTTACATTCAAATGCCACTTTCAACATTCCGATTCCCCATTCAGATTCCACATTCCGATTCCACTTTCAACATTTCGATTCCACATTCAATATTTCGATTCCACATTCAAATTCCACTTTCAACATTTCGATTCCACATTCAGATTCCACTTTCAATATTTCGATTCCACATTCTGATTCCACTTTCAATATTCCGATTCTACTTTCAACATTTCGATTACACATTCCGATTCCATTTTCAATATTCCGATTCCATATTCAGATTCCACTTTTAACATTCCGATTTCACATTCAGATTTCACTTTTAACATTCCTATTTCACATTCAGATTCCACTTTCAATATTCCGATTCCACATTCAGATTCCACATTCAACATTCCGATTTTATATTTAGATTCCACATTCAACATTCCGATTTTATATTTAGATTCCACTTTCAACATTTCGATTCCACATTTAGATTCCATATTCAGATTTCACTTTTTACATTCCGATTTTACATTCAGATTCCACTTTTAACATTCCTATTTCACATGCAGATTCCACTTTCAATATTTCGATTCCACATTCAGATTTCACTTTCAACATTCCGATTCCGCTTTCAACATTTCGATTACACATTCGGATTCCATTTTCAATATTCAGATTCCACATTTCGATTACACATTCCGATTCCATTTTCATTATTCAGATTCCACTTTCAACATTTCAATTCCACATTCCGATTCCACTTTAAATATTCCGATTTTATATTTAATATTACGATTTCTCATTACACACTCTGATTCAACATTTTGATTACCAATTTTCAATTTTACTCCTATTTCCTCATTCGCTTTGAAAAGTTACTAATTATTTGTAAATAAATAATTTTATGTTAATAATAATTTGTAACTTTCTTTTACTATTTCGATACAGTTTTTTATTTAAGTAACCTAATTTTGACTGACTCTTTTTCATCATAATTTTTTTGTGAAAAATTTCTTTTTAGTCAATTTGAATCCAGTTTGCATATTTGTCTTCTAATTTTGTTTAAGGGCATGTTCAAGTTGTGAATTGTAAACAAAGCAAAATGTAAACAAACCAAGCATTAAAATCACATTTTTCAAACAGTCTTTTTTCTCACAAAAATTACCATTAGAAAACTTATTTTTATAAAAATGATAAATTAGAGTGTCAAAGTTTCCAAAACAATCATTTTTGAGTGTGATCAATAAAGGGCAACTAGAAAAATAACTAAATAAAATGACCTGTAAAATAGCATTTTCACGCGTCGCGAAAAATAAACTGTTTGAGTATATCAACCGCACTGACGATGAAGAAGTCTCATATCACCGATTGGACCTTCAACATATGGAAAGGGAAATTTTTCCCTTTCCTCCATGAAATTACCAGGAGAATGGGTAAAAACTTCTTCATCGTCCGTGCGGTTGATATAGTTAAACACTTTAATTTTTCGCGATGTCAGACGATTGCTCTCCGCGCACGCGCAGACCGTGCCAAGGACGCATTGAAAATACTATGCAAAAACACACATTTTATTTTACTTTGAAACTCACTTATTTTCACATACTTTCAGGTATACTAGGTATAGATACCAAATTCAACACTTTAATTTACCATTTTCATAAAAAAACTGCAAATTTCTATTCATTTACGAAAATGTGATGGTAGAAAAAATCCTCAATATTCGGTCTTCTACTGTTCTTCTACCTTCTTTTGGTGTAATGTTTATTTCAATAATTTTTTACTCTTAAACAATTAAACATACAAATTTGACAAAGTACATTTTGGAAAGGTTTTTTCATCCTCTTTCGATTGGAAATAAGCATTTTAAAAAAAAAAATTTTTTTTGACCCAAAAAAATCAAAATTAAAAATAAATTTCAATTTTTGGGGAAGAGGGGTTCCATTTTTTTTTTTTTTTTTTTTAAACGAAAGCTGAGGTTTTTTTCTAAAAGGACATATAAATGATAAAATAAGACTAGAATGTTTAAACATTGACAAAAAGAATTTTCTCCAAAACGGAGCTAAAAACCGGGTTTTGAGCGCTCCGGCGAGTAGAAAACTCTTTTTTTCAATGTTTAAACATTCTAGTCTCACTCTACCATTTATATGTCCTTTTAGGAAAAAACCTCAGCTTTCGTTTAAAAAAAAATCGGGTCTTTCTCCCCCAAAAATTGAAATTTATTTTTAATTTTGATTTTTTTGGGTCAAAAAATTTTTTTTTTCAAAATGCTTATTTCCAATCGAAAGAGGATGAAAAAACCTTTCCAAAATGTACTTTGTCAAATTTGTATGTTTAATTGTTTAAGAGTAAAAACTTTTTGAAATAAGCATTGTACTGAAAAACACAAAAATTTAACCCCCTCCCCCTCGGAAAATATTGGACTAGGTAAAAAAATATTTTTACGAAAAATTACTATCTATGAGTACTACAAAAGCCCCAAGTTTTCCTACGATTGGAGAAAAATTTTTCTCCACCTTGATCACTTGACATGGAATCGCTCATATATATATATATATATATATATATATATATATATATATATATATATATATATATAATTATATATTTATATCCTCATTTATCATATTTAAATAAAAAATATTAAACATACTGCGATCAAATTTGCTCTTCATTGAGGAGTTTTTTTTATGATCGTTCGTCAAAGCTTTTTTATCTTTTTCAAAATTTTTCTCATAGTCATTGAGAAGTCTATCTCTTTCTTCATTGACGCTATTTTCTTTACTGTTTTTCACCTCTTTCTTTTCAACGGTTGTTTTCTTTTCTTCTTCATCGGAGCTATCAACAACTTCCTCTGAATTTAATATAAAAGGTATTATTAAAAAATAACTTTAATATTAATTCAAGAGCTGGCTGCAATAAGGGGTCGAACGCGAGACTTGGAAGGGATACTACCAGTCGGGTAGCAGTTACAAGCCTTGAGCTGTTCGCTGCTACCCTTATCCTTTTCAACTACGCGTTCGTTCCCTTATTGCAGCCAGCCCTTCAATTACTATATATATATATATATGAGGGATTCCGCGTCAAGTGATCAAGGGGTCTTTTGGTGTAATGTTTATTTCAATAATTTTTTACTCTTAAACAATTAAACATACAAATTTGACAAAGTACATTTTGGAAAGGTTTTTTCATCCTCTTTCGATTGGTAATAAGTATTTTGAAAAAAAAATTTTTTTGACCCAAAAAAATCAAAATTAAAAATAAATTTTAATTTTTGGTGGAGAGAGATACGATTTTTTTTTTAAACGAAAGCTGAGGTTTTTTTCTAAAAGGACATATAAATGATAAAATAAGACTAGAATGTTTAAACATTGACAAAAAGAATTTTCTCCAAAACGGAGCTAAAAACCGGGTTTTGAGCGCTCCGGCGAGTAGAAAACTCTTTTTTTCAATGTTTAAACATTCTAGTCTCACTCTACCATTTATATGTCCTTTTAGGAAAAAACCTCAGCTTTCGTTTAAAAAAAAATCGGGTCTTTCTCCCCCAAAAATTGAAATTTATTTTTAATTTTGATTTTTTTTGGTAAAAAAAAAATTTTTTTTCAAAGTGCTTATTTCCAATCGAAAGCGCATGAAAAAACCTTTCCAAAATGTACTTTGTCAAATTTGTATGTTTAATTGTTTAAGAGTAAAAAATTATTGAAATAAGCATTCCCAGGTGCGAATTTTCGGTCGGCCCATAGTCGGGCCAACCATGTTCATGGTCGGCCCAACTTGGTCAGCCAAAGGTCGGGCCACCATGCGGATTGATCACGCCGGCCTTCCAGTGGTTGACACAGTTGCACCAACCGTTGGCACCAAAGTTGGGCCGTCTATGGATGCCAAAGTTCTGCCGACCGTGGGATCGAATGGTTGGGCATCCTTCGGTAACCACGGTCGGCCCAACTTTGGTAAAGGTAGTCTTGCCAACCAATGACAAATGTTAATAAAAAAAAATGTATATTGAAGTTGACAATTACCTTACATTGATCACACATTTATTGCACACACATTATATTAGTTATAAACATATTAAAATATTTAACGCTTGGGGGGATCGAACTCGCAACCTAACGCACTACAGTCACACACGCTACCTCTATGCTATGCTCACATGCCTGAAGAAGGAGCGTGATAACTTTATAAACTACAACCGTACCCGACCGTCGGCCCAACTGTGGCTGATAGTTGGGCCAACCATCAGTTCTCCCGGTCGGCATTCATGGTTGGCCCGACTTTGGGAGAAACATTGAACCAAAGTCGGGCCACCTTTGGGTGCCGAAACTTCGGCTGCCACAGTTGGTCCGACTTTGGCCCGACGTTCCAACTGTGGCGGCCGACCGAAATTCGCACCTGGGTTGTACTGAAAAACACAAAAATTTAACCCCCTCCCCCTCGGAAAATATTGGACTAGGTAAAAAAATATTTTTACGAAAAATTACTATCTATGAGTACTACAAAAGCCCCAAGTTTTCCTGCGATTGGAGAAAAATTTTTCTCCACCTTGATTCATCAACTTTGCTTTTCTTTGAAGAGTCTTTTTGCTGATCGTTCGTCAAAGGTCTTTTCTTAATTTTAAAATTTGTCTCATAGTCATTGAGAAGTTTGTCTTTGTTTTCACTGACACTATTTTCCTCACGGTTTTTCACCTCTTTCTTTTCAATAGTTTTCTTCATATTTTCTTCATCAAAGCTATCAACAAATTCCTCTGAATTTAATGAAAAAGATTTAATTAAAAAATGATTTTAATATTAATTTCATTACATTTTTATATTAGTTATTTACTTTGTCGTTTAAATAGTTAACCATACAATCTCACTATTGCGCTAAAAAATACCATTTAAGAGAGATGCAATTTTTCATTTTTATTTTAAGGGGTCATTCGCATATTACGTGATAAATATTTCAGTTATTTTAAACTCCCCGTTCCCTGTATTATACTTTTTACTAAATATACCACATTAAAATGTTGATAGCCTCTAAATTGACAACTACATTTAGAAATTTTGAAGTTAAAAACCCATAAAGAAACATGTGAATAATAATAAAAATTTTAGTAATTCATTAGGAATTTTATTATGTATAAGAATTTCTGTCAAGTATTTATTTTGTTTAGGAGTGTCAATCTCTTGTTATATTTTGTGGCATTTTTTAATAATTTTTAATAATCAGTCATACAATAAGAAAACAATTTGATTGATTAAAATTTAATTTGTTAAAATCTTAATATCTTTGCTGTTTAGTCAAATATACACTACCGTCGGGAATTATCGGTACGATTGACTTGCTGGCAGTGAAAAGTCAGCGCTGACTTTAAATCAAGATATTTAATTGTAGGGGAAAGATAGAGATTTCAGACTTAGACTGTTTTAAAGCTTATTAAATTCTGCGTCTAATGACATTTAATTTGAATTTTTCTAACCATTTGAACAAATAATATGATATGAAATGTTACGGAAAAAAATTCAATAATTTTCCCATTTTCGTACATCAAGTTTGAACCCCTGCACATTTTTTAATAATGTATTGAAAATTTTGAAATTTTAACAGCATAATCCTTCAATCCTCAGCTTCAATTTAAGCTTTTGAAAGTTAAAAAATATTAACTGGTTCATAAAATATCTTAAAAAATGTGAGAGCATGTTTTTCTATTAGTCAATCATTGATGAACATCTCCCAGGTGCGAATTTAGGTTGGCCGCCAGAGTTTGAAGGTTGGCCCACGGTTGGCCTAACTTTGGCAAGCGAAATTTTGGTTGCCAGAGTTTGCCCAACTTTGGCAAGTACTAGTGCCCACAGTTGGCCCGACTTTGCAAGCCAACCATTACATGCAGAGTATAACCAACCGTCGGGCCAACTTTGGCGACAAAGGTCGACACAACTATGGGGAACGTATCTCATATGACTTACAAATTTAGGTTGGCCAAACTCTGGGCCACGGTTGGCCCGACGGTTGGCAAAACTCTGTAAAACGCAGTTTAAATAACTCAAACTTTATGGTTGGCCAAACTCTGGGCCACGGTTGGCCCGACGGTTGGCAAAACTTTGTGAAAAACAGTTTAAATGATTTAAACTTTCTCAATTGGCCTAACTCTGGGCCACGGTTAGCCCGACGGTTGGCAAAACTTTGTGAAAAACAGTTTAAATGACATAAACTTTCTCGGTTGGCCTAACTCTGGGCCACGGTTGGCACGACTGTTGCAGCTTTAATATACATTTAACGGTATGGACTCCCATGTGAGCGTAGCGTAGTGGTCAGTGTATAAGTCTTCGGCGCGTTAGGTTAGGGGTTCGATCCCAGCAAAGCGGTAGATATTTTCGAAAATGTATGTATGAGATTGTGTTTAATAATAATAGGTAAAGGTTATATCTGATGTTCTTGCTAATAATAACGTGTTAATTGTTTAAATAATTTAGTTTTTTAATAATTTTTTACCTTTGGCTGTTAAAGTTGGCCAAACTTACGCATTTAAAGTCGTGCCAACTTTGGCGTCAGTTTTTGGACCAACCATTGAAATGTATAGCTGGCACAACATATGCATTTTAAGTTGGGCCAACTTCCTTATGACTTGTCGGGCCAACCATCGTCGCCATTAGACGGCCAACCGTTATCATCTGTATGGTTGGCCCAACCTCTGGCACGAGAAGTTGGACCGACCTTGTAAAAGTTGGCCCAACTATGGGCCAACCGAAAATTCGCACCTGGGCTCTCGTTCTCTCGCCTCCCTACTCTTTCGTTTCTCCAGGGCCGAAATGTCAGTTGGGCGGGACCTTTTTTGAAACTTGAAATAATATTAAAGATTTATTATTTTAATTATTATTATTATTTTTTCATTACTAATAACATTCTTCAAGAAAATTTAATTATTTTTATAAATAGTAATTAATTAAATTCATTGTTCCTAAAATCCAATTACTTTTAATTTTTTTAAACAAAAATTATGAAAGAAACTCTATTATATTTAAAAATAAATTTCAAAAGAATTCAATTATTTTCATAAGTAATAAGATAATTTAATAATTTTCAATAAATTAATTTTAAAATTGAAAATATTTGAGAAGAAAAATTATTTAAAAAATGAAATCCTCATTAATTATTTCCTTAATAATAATTCTTTAATGTTGTATATTCACTTTTAATTTAATAATAACAAAAATAATATTAATAATAATAAAAATAATATTAATAATAATAATAATAATAATAATAGTAATAATAATGAAAATAATAAAAATAATAACAATAATAATAATAATAAAAATAATAAATCTTTAATATTATTTCAAGTTTCAAAAAAGGTCCCGCTCAACTGACATTTCGGCCCTGGAGAAACGAAAGAGTAGGGAGGCGAGAGAACGAGAGATGTTCATCAATGATTGACTAATAGAAAAACATGCTCTCACATTTTTTAAGATATTTCATGAACCAGTTAATATTTTTTAACTTTCAAAAGCTTAAATTGAAGCTGAGGATTGAAGGATTATGCTGTTAAAATTTCAAAATTTTCAATACATTATTAAAAAATGTGCAGGGGTTCAAACTTGATGTACGAAAATGGGAAAATTATTGAATTTTTTTCCGTAACATTTCATATTATATTATTTGTTCAAATGGTTAGAAAAATTCAAATTAAATGTCATTAGACGCAGCATTTAATAAGCTTTAAAACAGTCTAGGTCTAAAATCTCTATCTTACCCCTACAATTAAATATCTTGATTTAAAGTCAGTGCTGACTTTTCACTACCAGCAAGTCAATCGTACCGATAATTCCCGACGGTAGTGTATGTATATATTTATTTGAATACGTCCGTTTAAAGAAAAATCACTCCCACATAGCTTCCCATAGAAACTTCCTGGAAGTTACCAGGAAGTTTCTAAAACTCCTCAAAGATATAATGAAATATATAATATATAAATTAACCCTGTGAAGTCAAGTGACGATTTGGTTGAGCGCATAAAGCGCTATCCCAACAGCACACTTTTGAGGTCTATGGTAGTTTGAGTCCCTTTTTTAAATAATAATTTCACTAAAAAAAATTTTTAACCATTTTTGGAAACTTCCTGGTAACTTCCAGGAAGTTTTCATGGGAAGCTTCCAGGAAGTTTCCAGGAAGTTACCAAGGGTAACTTCCGAAGGTTCCCACGGGAAACTTCCTGGAAGTTTTTGTGCTATGTGGGCTCTCACATTGACTTTTTAAGACAACCGAACATTCTACTATATTAAACTTATATTATAAATGTCTAGTAAAACAGTTCAATAGTTTTACTATAAAACACTAATGGCTTTTTTTACCATTGTCTTTTTTCCCTATTTTTATTCTAAACAAAAAATGCATTAAACAATATTGCAAGGTTACACAAAAACAGTTTAGTTGTATTAAGGAGGCAACGGGAAATTAGTTGTGTAAATATTGTAAATTTTTTATGAAGTAAAAAGAAAATTATCAAATCGGAAAAAGTTAATTTAAATAATCTGAATTTTTCATTACATATTTAACAGTATTATTATTTACCATCCTCTATACTGATATTGAAAGAATTCTTTTCTTCGTATAAAGATTCCAAATCTTTAATATCCCATTCTTCTTTCTCGATATCAATTTGAATTTTATGTAACTCATCTGATTTGTTTAATTTTTCTTCATCATCCTCAATCTTCACTACTTCTTCATTACTTGTTTCCTTAACTTTATGACTTTTACTTTGCATTTGCTTCTTTTCTTCTACAATCTTTATCACTTCATCCTTCATTCTTTTTTCATCTTCATCGCTCTGACTTTGCTTTCTCTTTTCTTTTTCTCGTTTCTGTTTTACATTTAAACTTATAAAAAACCACTGTGATAAAGATAATTTTTATTACTGCATTTAATCAATCTTTGTAGGGCTATATAGCGCACGAAACGACGAGAGTCTAGTGAAAAAAATTAGAAACGAGATCGAGACTTGTATTAGACTCGTATCGGATTTTCATCGAGAGTGTCGTACCTACTAACATTTAAATTAATCTAAATTTTTTTTATATTAGAAATGTATTACATAATGACTGCTCGTTAAATTCTATTTTTACAAATTTTTAAACAAACAATTTTTACAAATATTTTAGATTAAAAATGTACTTTTCAAAATCTTTTAACTTCTTAGATAAATAAAAGAGATGGAATTAGTGATATTTGAATCTTTGAAACTCTCAAATAAAAATTTTGACGTTGAGCGTCGATGCCAATTTCAGAGGCGTAAATTTTATTAGGACAGTTAAAAATATTAATTCTTGAGCTTCATATGACTTAAAAGCAGAATTACAAATTATTTAATAGTAGTATAGCTAGGCCTGTTCTACGGCGTGTCGATAATGTAGATTCCTACTTACCGACCTTTAGGGTAAGTTACCGGCCGTTGGTGGGGGTTTCTCATTTGCACAGTAGATTCCTACTTACTGACCCCTAGGGTAAGTTAACAGCCGTTGGTGGGGGTTCCTCATTTGCATATATTCAAATTAGTTAACCCTTTTAATTTGCATTTATGCAAATTATTTAACTCTTTTAATTTGCATAACCCTAATTTGCATACGTTTTCTATTGTTAAACCTTTCATTTTACGCAAATACCACCCACTTTTAACCCCCTCTCTTTCAGTTTACGCAAATACCACCCACTTTTAACCCTCTCTCTTTCAGTTTATGCAAATACCACCCACTTTTCTCCCTCTCTCTTTCAGTTTATGCAAATACTACCCACTTTTCTCCCACCTTCTTTAAGTGTTATGCAAAATCCACCCTTTTAGACGTGGAATATACAAATACCACCCACTTTCACCACCCCCTTTTTTACATTCTACCTAACCTGTATTGTTCTTTGCAACCACCCCCTCCCACCACCCACTCACCCGTTACCTATGTAAAATGCATTGCTTTAAGTTTAACCACCCCCTCCCCCTCCCACCCACTTTTTCCCTTTATATATATTTTCTATACTACCACCCACCACCACCCACTTTGCATAAACCAGAAATTTCAAAAATCGTATAGAGAACCGCGAGGGACCAAGCGTTCACGAGATACCGCGCAGACGTATTGGGTAGTGGGAGTGGGTGGTGGTGGGTGGAGTGGTAAGGCCCAGTGCGTAGCGGTGGTGCGCGTACGGTTACCGCGTTGAGTGAGTGGATAGTTCCATGCGTCAGACCTTGCTGTCTGACTCATGCAGGGTGCTTCACTGGCACTACCACACCGTAGGGATAAATGTATTGACCAAAAATGTGTAAGCAAGTTTCAACTTGCCTATTTTCAAAATAACAATAGTATTGTTTGATAATCTTAATACAAGTTTTAACCTGCATCTTGAATAGAATACAGACATTGTCTAAAAAAATCTTCAGACAGGTTTTAACCTGCCTGTAGATAATAACAAAGACATTTTTAAGAAACCTTTTAGTGACGTCATTTCTTTTTTTATGCAAGTTTGAACACGTCTTCCAAATGACTCTTCTTTTTAACTTAAAGTGGAGGTAGTTGCGTGCGCATCGTTAAAGTGGGAGTAAAAAAGTGGGAGTTGAAGAAGAGTGGGGTTTAAAGGATATAAGGTAGGTTGGAATCCACGATTCGATACTTCTGTTACAGTTTTCATCAGTATCAGCAGCTTCAGCAGTACCAGCAGCTTCAGCTTCTACAGCAAACATTAGCAGTACTAGCAGCTTTAAAAATTAAAGCATCATCTTATTTGATAGGTAAATTTCCTTTCTTATATTGAAAAATTTTTTTTTCCAAATTTGTTTTTTAAATTTAATATTAAAAACCTTTTTTTTTTGCTTTGTTTACAGATATAATAACAATGGACTTCCAAAAAGTTAACGCTACTGGTCGAATGGAGAGATTTCTGCCAACGAAGCCGCTTTCTGAGTTGACCGTGAATGAGTTATACAACGTAACTAAAATAAACAAGGTGCAGACCAAATATGGTTCTAGGATTGTTGTCGACCTGGATGCAGCATTTACGACTTTTCTTCCGGCAAGGTTCGCAAAACTATTTGAAGCTGACCCTACCTCCTTCACAATGATGGAAGAAGCCGTTCAATCGGAAAAGTTGCGATTAAAATATATTGGTGGTAAATTTAATGTTATTGAGTTTGAATAAAATATATATTCTAAGGCTATATTGTAAAAAATTATGTAAATATTTATAGGTTTTAATTAATAAAAAAAAATTACTTTTAAATGGTTTCTTTTATTATCTCACCTTCATATTATAAACCATTTTCAAATAAATAAAAAATATTTTATAAAATTATACAAGTAAATTTTTATAAAAGTTAAAGGAAAAACAATTCAAGTATATAATATTAAAGGAGTAGGTATATGATGAAAGAAGTACAACATTTTTTAAAATTATAAAATTCATTTATTCATATATATATATAGAAATTCAAACTTATTACAATAGTTGTTCATAATTTTCATAAAATGATTTCAAATTAGTATTCACATCATCCACTTCGTCGATACCATTTGAGAAGTTTCTAAGTTCACTCGTTACATTCAAAAACCATTTTCGAAGCTTAAATATATTGTTTACTGCACAATTTTCAGTTTGTGTAATATGATGAGTACATGTAGGTGATGAAAATTCAGTTTTAATATTCTTAAACGCTGGACAGAATTTTATAATTTAATATTCGAAAATTTAATGAAATCATATAAAATTAAGCTGTATTCAACATTTAGTAATTTAAAAGCATCAATAATTGAAAGATTTAACCGAACACTCAAAAATATGATGTGGCCACAGTTCAATTTAAGAGGAAATTATAAATGGCAAGATATTTTACCATCTCTAATTTTAAAATATAATAATCAGAAACATCGAACTATTGGTATGAAACCAAAGGATGTCAGAAAAGAAGATGAAAAGGAATTATTAAAACGCATTTCAAAGCAGAGGAAAATTTTAACTAAAAAGGCAAAATTCAAAGTTGGCGACAGAGTTCGAGTCAGCAAGAATAAACATGTTTTCGAAAAAGGATATACACCAAACTGGACAACTGAAATATTTACCATCTCTAAAGTTGAGTCAACAAAACCAGTAACTTATAAGCTGAAAGATTATCAAGATCAACCCATCGAAGGTGGTTTCTACGAAGAAGAAATTTCTAAAGTGAAATATCCAGATATATATCTCATAGAAAAAGTTCTAAAGAATCGTCGTGATGAAGTGTTTGTAAAGTGGTTAGGTTTTGATAATTCACATAATAGTTGGATAAAAAAGACAGATATGTAAAAGTTAAAGTTAACTTTTTGAAAAGTTAAAGTTAACTTTTTGAAAAGTTAAATTTAACTTTTTGAAAAGTTAAAGTTAACTTTTTGAAAAGTTAAAGTTAACTTTTTGAAAAGTTAAAGTTGATTTGACTGGTATTATTGTTTTCCTTTAATACATATACTGTACATTTTAATACAATTTTTGTATTAAGGAAACATTGATACCAGTCAAATTAAAGTTAACTTTTTGAAAAGTTAAGGTTAACTTTTTGAAAAGTTAAGGTTAACTTTTTGAAAAGTTAAAGTTAACTTTTTGAAAAGTTAAAGTTAACTTTTTGAAAAGTTAAAGTTAACTTTTTCTTACTTTAATATATTTTAATACTACAAAGAATGTATACTTACAACGAATAGTACAAGCAGGTTACAACTTGATTTTTGAAGGGGACGAATGTTTTGTCCAAAAAAGCATGTTTTAACCGGATTTTTGAAGAGAATAAAGAAATTGTCTACAAAACTTTTAGACAGGTTTCATCCTGACTTTTGATGAGAACAAAGAAAGTAACCTTCAAACAGGTTTTAACTTGAATAGAAAATAGAAAGTTTAAAAATGGTTTAAGAATGTTTTTTTTCTTGTATATGAATTATAAAATGAATAATACTGATTTAAATATAATTTACTATTTAGTTAATATAATTTTAAGTAATATGTAATCTAATTTATAAGGTTTTAATAAATAAAGTAGACATAATATTGGTAACAAATTTTTAGTTTATTAATAATCTTCCAATTTCACCCATCCAATATTTCACAATATATACAATACTATAATATAAATTTAAAATCTAATATTTAAATACGTAGAATATATACAACATTAATTTCTAAACTTCTATCATCACAACATCATCATCATCATCATTCGCTTCGTTTCTTATTTTATAATGTCCCCAAGCAAGAGTATCTGTACTGTTTTTTAATAAATATCTTTTATCATCATAAGGACTCAATGCTATTTTTGTCTGTTTTAGTGTATGAACATTGTGTAGTTTTGATCTTATAGAATATTGTACTCTAGTTTGTATTTTAATATTTCTTAGACAGTACATATAATCATCGAAAGTAATAGATTTTTTCACAACTACCGCTTTAACACCTTTTGCTTTTTTCAAAAAATCTTCTTCTTCCACACGAATACTGTACATTTTACTTCGTAAACCAACAAATTCTGTTATTATTCGTCCATTACACTCATCTTTCATGAGTCCTAAGACTTTTTTGTTAGCTTGCGGAATTCCATATACATTATTTGTAGGATAATCAGATGTATCAAATTTACAAATATCTGCTTTCATATCAGAGTAGAAATCTATACATTTAATTTTATAAATAAGGCCGGTATCAGTGTAGAGCAATTTACAATTTTTACCATACCTGTTTCTCATATACTTGTAATGAAAATCATACATCAATGTTTTAGATATGTCCAAAACGCTAAGTCCAATATAGATTGGTTTATTCATAAGCACTTCAGTTTTGTTAAGTTCCACAGCAACCAAGTTTTCATTGAAAATAGCTCGTGTGTGGAAGTTTGGTTTCGAGATGTAAGCCTCTGCTCCATATCTACCCTCCCATTTTGTTAAAAGTTTTACATCAACACGTTTTCGTACATTCTCCATTGTCTTTCCATAAACTGCATTATTCATAAGTTTCAAAAGATTTTTTTCAAACTCATTTTTTGCATTTGTTCGCATGTCAGTATTAAAATCAATATAACTTTTCAACCATGCAGATTGTTTAAATTTTAGAACCCGATGAATTTGAGTGAGTTTAAGACCACTATCTATTGCTTGTTGAAGCGCACGATAATGGAGAATATACTTTTGTTTTGATTGGAGGGTAGTGAGCAATTTCTCTTGTTTTGAACCAGGTGGCTTTGAGTGTTCCGGACAAAATGGTAAGTCACTATGACTTCCATGTAGTTCATGTGGGTACTCTAAATCAACTTCTAATATATAACCAAATGATGAATCATTAGCGATGTTAAAGTTAAAGGTTCTATCTACATCTTTTACCCACTCAAAACCACCATAGGGAAGTGCTTGAATCATAGCCCAACCATAAAGGTTATTAGCATCCAAATATACAATGTAAGATGGATCTTCATTTTCATTATAATTTTTCATGTACGGATTATTGGCATTAGCATATCTGTTTGAACATTGACTAATTCCCCCTCTAATACCAAGTTCAACAAACATAACCATATCAATATCCGTAAGAAGTTCCAACTCTACATTTGTATATTTTAACATGGCATCCCAACTGAGTCCAGGTGTTGTATAATAATAAGCTGGATCTAAAGCATATGCATCAAGACATTGGTCCCTAAAATTTTCAAAAACATCTGCGAGTAGTAAAATGTCAATTTTCATGTACAAATATACATACTCATAGAGGTTTTTACAATTAAATGTGGACCAAACCTTTTGTGCATGAGTATAATCTTCATTTGTTATATGAGAATCATTTAGGGTACTGTAAAATTTCTCTTTTGGAGGTAGTTGTGTCTCGTTTAATTTCGATCTATTATCCAAGTACTCATATGGAAAAATTCCTTTGCGTGTTAATAACTGGATCTTATTAACATCAAAAGACTTAAATTCAGAATGTACTATTGTATATTTAGATAGATATGAAGCCAATTTATCCAAAGATGATGCCATAAAACGAAATGAATCAATGAATTTAAATTTTATACCAGTATCTGGGAGATGTTTTGTGAAACTAATATATTTTTCTTTGGTAATAGGAAGAAGATCAATTTTACCTTCAAACTCATTCGCAATAGCTTCTATAATGAAGTGAGCATCATAACCACTCAAATTATGGAAAACAACAGGAATAGTATGCAATTCCTGATAATTTAGGTTACAAGGTTTATGAGCTACACCTCTGTATTTACCAGTCAGGTGACAGTGATCCCTAACCTTAATCTCACTCTGCGGAATCATTTTTTTACAAATGTGGCACTTGTTAGTTGTTTGAAAAAGATACTCTTCGTTGGCACTTAAAACTGCCATCGGAATGATAGTTTTAAATACAGGTTGAAGTGTCATAGCAACTTGCTTCAATTCACGAGCAAACCATTTCGCTGCATCTTTTTCATCAATGGGAGATGCTTTGTATACAGATTTTGTATTATTAGATCTTTGTTCACTACTTTTCAGATAATATCCAATGCTTAACAGTTTATGATTTTGAACAATTTCTGTATTACCTCCCATAGATGAAGAATCTGTTTTAGGAAGTAATAAGCTTTCACAGTCTGCATATATGATAAATGGTGCACGTTCCTGGTTTGAAAAGTTTTTAAATTTTAGTTTATTTTTATCCGGATTTGGTAAAACAATTTTTGTTTTATTTAAAAGGGAACAAGTTAATGTATGAGTAGAAAGTTTATCTTCACTATGAAAATAATGCAAACAGCGATCGCAAATATACTTCTTATGTTCTTTTTTAGATAACTGAGAGCTTACAAGTCGTGATAAATTTTTAATCCAAACATAATGATATTTAGTTTCTGCTTGAGGAGTTTCTTTATGAGGTGGGTACACCTCATGACTATTGTAATCATCTTGAATTAACAAAAGATTAACATGCTTGTCTTTTTTTTTGTTGGAAGTTAAATGTAATGGAACTACATTAAATTCATCAACATTATTTAACAGTTTGTTAACTTTTGAAACTTCAAGAACATATACATTAATAGAAACAGGGTTTTGTTTTTCAAATTTTGGAATTTGCGAAACTGAAACGGGGAAGTTAATTCCATCAAAATTGAATTTATTTGTATGTTGTATATAACTTTTCATATACTTGGGGTCTACATTTTTTTCAGGTGGGTAGAGCGCGGAAAGTATGGACCACTTGAAGCATTCATTATCATTGTTCCGAACATTAATGCAAGCTTTTTTTCGTCAAATAAACTCAGGTAAATCTATAAAAGAACCAGCCCTCATGGGGTTGTATCTATTAAAATTTATATCTAGTCTTTGAATTGAATCAAGTCGCCAATTTGAATCTTTTTCTTCAAAATCTTCACAAAGGCGAAGCGTTACTTGTTTAAAGTTTTCATTATACAAAACATCTAAATCAGTTGTAGGGAAAATTTCTTTCGTACTAGCAATAAATGTTTTCACATCAAAAACTGTAGTATTATCAGGCAGAACTTGTTTATATTTAGCAACAAAAACTGTGTATACTTTTATGGGACCATCTCTTAATGCTAGTTCTACCTGATCTTTAAAAACTGAATAAGCATCATCTAGGAAATCATTTATATCTAAATGTGAAATATTTATAATACTTCCATTTTTAAGTCTATTGTTAAAAGCCCTGTCAGTAACAATCCATTTAATTTTTCCATTTAAGTCATCTATACCAGCTCCACGTTTCATAAGCTCGTTTAAGTGGCATTCATAATATTTTAGTTTTAATAACAAATTGTCAACTCTTTTACTTTGATAACCCTCAATTATAACACGTCGACAGAACTTTGTTACTAAAGCGATATTCGTCTTACATTTATTATGCCACTCAAATGCACTTATGATACGATCGTTACCTTCTCTGGATCGAATAGATCTCAATTCTATATCAACAACATCAATGAAATTTTGTGAGACTTCACAAATTTCATCAATGCTGTCTTGAGATGCTACTCTCACGTATGGATCATTTGTTTTTCGTCGGTTATGATTTCGGTAAGACATGTTAAAAAAATGAATCCCTGAAACAAAGAAGCAGAAGCTGAAACAAAGCTGAAATAAAGAAGTAAAAAAAAGAAAAAAAAATGTTGTCCACAGCTAAGTGTGCTTCTTCCGTGACATCAATGCAAGAAGGAAAGAGAACCTTGTAGGCGTTGATCTGCAGATTATTATGAAGAAACCTTCCTTGTTATAAATGATAATCTGAAACATAATAATAATAAATTCCATGTTAATAATTTAAAACAATTGATAATTTAATACATATATAGTTTAAAATACTTACATAAAAGTGAGTTGATGAAACCCTTACACAAACGTCTTGCACTGAATCTGTTTCGAATATTGAATCTGTAAAGAAAATTTTATATATAAAATTGTTGCTGTTTATATTTTATATTATGAAAGTAATTATTGAAACCTACATCAAAATGAACTCCTTTTCCTTTGTTTCTCAAACATACAGCAATCTGTTATTAAAATATACAGAATCCTTTTCGAATGCCTGGTTAAACATCTACTCGTATAAGCTATCACTCTGAGATTGTTGAATGCTCTACTGTTGGTTTACTATGAGTTGCTTTACTGTAGTGGTTTGGCTGGTAATTCTGATGCTCGAGGTGGTGTTGGAGTTGGAGATGTTATTGCAGCTGAATCCTGAAACAGAGTGACGGTCCCCTGTTCTGGGACTACCCGAGGTACCTTCCTCCCTACCACAAGTTATATTCCTACCACTATCACTTCTCTCACTAATACTTTTTTCTACTACTATACTAGCATCGTCTACATGAAATATCGAAGACACAATAAAGTATTCAGAATTAATAACTGTACCCGCGGAAGGTAATATATCTATAGAAGATAATTTATTCACGATTGATTAATATGCACACCAAAATGTATACTTCCGTCCAAAAAATGCATACCCGGAGGGTATGCAAAAAATTTTTTGGGGTTAACCCTTTTTTTCATATTTTTAACCCTTTTTTTTAACCCTTTTTATCTCTTTTTAGCCACTTTTTAACCCTTTTATAATATTAAAGGATTCTTATTTTTTTATTATAAAAATAATAGTCTTCACTATCTTTTTTTTATTGTGAAAATAATATTCTTCAATATATTTTACACTGGAACTACTATTTTCACTACGAGAACACTTTTAACGAAAAGAACAGTTTTCACGAAGAGAACAGTTTTCACAATGATAGGTAGACTCATAGTATATCCGGAAAAAATTTTCAAAAATTTTCTCACCTCCATCCCCCCACTCCCCCAACATATTTAAAGATTGTAAAAAAAGAAGGTTTTAACTATTTTATGATAGGGTTCATAGGTAGCTGCAAAATTGAAAAGAATAGTTTTTCATGAAGACAACAGTTTTCACAACAATACGTAGACTTAAAGGACATCCGGAAGAATTTCTAAAAATTTAGATCCCCCAATATATTTAAAGATTGTAAAAAAAGAAAGTTTCAACTATTTTTATGATAGGGACTCACAGGTAGCTACAAAATTGAAAAGATCAGTTTTTCACAAAGAGAACAGTTTTCACAAGGATACGTAGACTTAAAGGTTATTTAGACAATGTTTTTATTGTATTCAAGATGCAGGTTGAAATATGCTTTAACACTTTCAAACAATACTATTGTTATCTTGGAAAAAAAAGTTAAAACTATTTTTATGATAGGGTTTACAGGTAGCTGTAAAATTTAAACGAACAGTTTTTCACGAAGAGAACAGTTTTCACAATGACACGTAGACTTAAAGGTTATTTAGACAATGTTTTTATTGTATTCAAGATACAGGTTGAAATATGCTTTAACATTTTCAAACAATACTATTGTTATCTTGGAAAAATCAAGTTAAAACTATTTTTATGATAAGGTTTACAGGTAGCTGTAAAATTGAAAAGAACAGATTTCCACGAAGAAAACAGTGTTGACAAAGATACGTATACTTAAAGGTTTTTTTTCTTCTAGACAATGTCTGTATTCTATTCAAGATACAGGTTAAAACTTGTATTAAGATTTTCAAACAATACTATTGTTATCTGTGAAAAATCAAGTTAAAACTTGCTCACATATTTTTAAACAATACATTTATACCTAGGATGCTGTATTAACAGTGAATCATGCTGCGAGAGTCGGATAGACAGGTTTAACGCGTGGAACTTTCACTCACTCAACGCGGTAACCGTACGCGCACCTCCGCTACGCACTGGGCCTTACCACTCCACCCACCACCACCCACTCCCACTACCCAATACGTCTGCGCGGTATCTCGTGAACGCTTGGTCCCTCGCGGTTCTCTATACGATTTTTGAAATTTCTGGTTTATGCAAAGTGGGTGGTGGTGGGTGGTAGTATAGAAAATATATATATAAAGGGAAAAAGTGGGTGGGAGGGGGAGGGGGGTGGTTAAACTTAAAGCAATGCATTTTACATAGGTAACGGGTGAGTGGGTGGTGGGAGGGGGTGGTTGCAAAGAACAATACAGGTTAGGTAGAATGTAAAAAAGGGGGTGGTGAAAGTGGGTGGTATTTGTATATTCCACGTCTAAAAGGGTGGATTTTGCATAACACTTAAAGAAGGTGGGAGAAAAGTGGGTAGTATTTGCATAAACTGAAAGAGAGAGGGAGAAAAGTGGGTGGTATTTGCATAAACTGAAAGAGAGAGGGTTAAAAGTGGGTGGTATTTGCGTAAACTGAAAGAGAGGGGGTTAAAAGTGGGTGGTATTTGCGTAAAATGAAAGGGTTAACAATAGAAAACGTATGCAAATTAGGGTTATGCAAATTAAAAGAGTTAAATAATTTGCATAAATGCAAATTAAAAGGGTTAACTAATTTGAATATATGCAAATGAGGAACCCCCACCAACGGCCGGTAACTTACCCTAAAGGTCGGTAAGTAGGAATCTACTGTGCAAATGAGAAACCCCCACCAACGGCCGGTAACTTACCCTAAAGGTCGGTAAGTAGGAATCTACATTATCGACACGCCGTAGAACCGGCCTAGCTATACTACTTTTAATCCTTATTGATAGAACGTCCAAGCAACCGTCCTGCCGGAAGGATGTTCCGAAAATAAGGCTTTTAAAAAAAGGGAATTCAATTTTTTTTCCGGAACTCTTTGGAATTAAAGTAGACGAAAAGACGAAAAAATCCATATATTTGACTTTTTAAAATAATAATATTAAACCATTTTTTAAAGCCCTTAAACTTGCTGTTTCTAAAAAGTAAAAAATAACATTTTTTCGTAAATTTAATGTAAAATCCACAAAAATCAATATATTTTGGCCGGTCTTGTCTCTTTTTCTTCAGAAACGTTCAAAGAATGAAACCTATTTGTTTAATTTTAAAAAATTTCATTTTTAATGTTAATCAGCAAAATTGCGGCCAATTGAATAAAAACTCTCTTCAAATTTGCTTTATAAAATTAATATGGAAGCAGATAAAAACAAAAACAAATATATCGTTGGAAAGGTAATGAAACAAGCTTTCCAATGATGTAAATATCAAGTTTCTAAATTTATATGCCTAGGCTTGGTAGCCTTTTAAACAAAGCGAAAAGCGTCCTGCCGGCGACCGGGTTCCATCACTTTGTGACTAAAAATTATATGAATTTTTCGAAAATTCAACTTCTTTAAGCTACCCTGCTTTTTGGTTTGAACTTACAAGCTCGACATTTACATGCGCTGAAATCTTTATTTTCTATCATGAAATTGAACATGACTTTTCGTTGATTCGTTGAACATTTTGTCACTGGCATTTTGATGTTAAAGTTTATTTTTTAAAGGTTACGATACCACTAATTGACTTTAATTTTTTAAACGTCAGGATATGGCACTAAATGTCAATTGTATTTATTCACATAAATAAATATAAAAGAGGCATTTCATTACAAACTGTTCCACTGACAAAAAACAATTGCAAGGAGACAGATTTTCTAATAATTTTTATTATATAATTCTTTAATTGTTTATAATATATTATACACTGATTCAAAAGAGAATTTGATGAGCTTTCTATTACTATTTTTATTATTTTAAATTTCTGCCAATTTCGTAGAGAAATTCTTGTTTGAAATGTTAAACTCTTAATATCTCAAAACACCCCCCCCCGCCGATTTTTATCAAAATTATATGAAAATAAGGCTTAAATTCCCTACTTTCTATGCTCATTTGATATGTTATGGACATTTGATGGAATTAATAGAAAAAAAATTATTTAAAAAATGTGTTTTTGAAAAATTTGACAAATAGTACGAAGTTGAATGGGTTAAGGTTCAACTTCATACTATTTGTCAAATTTTTCAAAAACACATTTTTTAAATAATTTTTTTTCTATTAATCCCATCAAACGTCCATAATATATCAAATGGGAATAGAAACTAGGGAATTTACGCTTTATTTTCATATAATTTTGATAAAAAATCGTCGGGGGGGGGGTGTTTTGAGATATTAAGAATTTAACATTTCAAACAAGAATTTCTCTACGAAATTGGCAGAAATTTAAAATAATAAAAATAGCAATAGAAAGCTTATGAAATTCTCTTTTGAATCAGTGTTCTAGCTGTACCCGGATGTCTAGGAGTCAGTTAAACATCATCTTCAGGAAATTTTGATTTCCATCGCATAATCATATTTATACATTACAATCAAGGTTCATTCTGAAATCCAAGAGTTTTTTAACATCATTATCAGCAAATTTTGGTTTATATCGTACAATCGTAACTTCCAATAAACCAAAATTCGTCAAATTTCGAGAAAGCGTTGATTTGGTTTTGATTTAAAGTAAAAGTTCATTCATAGTGTAACGAGATAAATCGTTACTTGATTTTCGTTTCATTAGATCGTTTTCTTTTCTAATTTGCTATAGTGCGGAGAGCATTTGTCTTTGTTTTCGCATTGCTCTATCGCCTTTTGTCAGTTTTGACTATAGTTTGTGTCGTTCAGCGTCTTGTGTCCGTCTTCCGTCAAGTCAACTTTATAATGATAACGCGCATGCTTGATTGACTGGAAGACGTCGCATTGGCCAAGACTGCCCTTACCCTTTTTCTTAACAGGAGTCTTTCTAATTGTCAAGAGAGAGAAATTAGCATTTTTGGATGAATTAAACAGGGATGGTGCGAATTTTCTAGGAAAGACGAGCAGCGTTCCTGGAATTTTCTACGATTCTGCAATTCATTCAAGTGGTTGCTCTCTAATTTGATTGTTGTGTTTTTCGGTAGAGAGAACCGTTTTCATTTTCGCTTCCTTGGAGAACTTTTAATTTTTATTTCTTAATTTATAGTTTAATTAGTTATTTTATTATTATTAATTTTCCTTTATTTTGAGTTTGTTAATTTTAATTGAATAAATATAAGTATAATTTGATAATTGATTTAATTTGAGTTTGTGTTTCATTTGACCGTTGGAAATTGGTTTTTGTTGAGACGCTAGGAACAGGTTGGTGGAAAGATTTTTCTTTCAAAATTCGTTAAATTGGGAAATCCAGCATCGGGATTTCTTTCTCAGCTTTGCTCCCCTTTAAGATTATTAGTCTGATTTTTATTTGTTTTTTAGTGAATGGTTTTTCTTATATTTTAGTTCGGGTTTACGATGTTTTCAGTTTTTGTTAGCATTTTATAATTTAAATTGAAATTTACCCTTACAATAGTAAAAAATAATACCAAAATAGATTATTTTAAATATTTTAATCTTTTATGGTATTAATTTAATATACAAACTCTTTATAAACAACTCTTTTTGATACCTCACAATTTAATGTGATAACATACGACACATCTCCATAAATAATCATAGTAACAACACAGAAAGCAGTATATAAAGTAAAAATATTTGTAACGGTGTGTAAAATATTACTTTATACACTACTAAGAGTGCGTAAAGTGAATTACAGTACCAGACAGCACGTAATCTTGCGGCAAGCTTTCAGTGATTTGCAATAATATCGTGCATAGTGTCGTGCATGCTTCAAATGTCCCGGCGTAGGATGAGCCTTTCGTGTAAAACTGCCGCAATATTATCTGGTAAGCTTGTTGCAACATTGCATGTTGAGCTTGCCGCAATATACATAAATGGGTATACGATATATTTTAAACATTTTCTTCAGGTTCATTTTTCACTGTTTTTTAATTATAAAGATTTATAATTTAATACAGTAGTAAAATGTAGGTTTCTTAGAATAAATTTAATTATTATATACTATTTATAAATTTTATAAATTTAAATGAAAAATAAAATCAAGTGATTGACTTTTTGCTTCTGAATCAGTTAAACATAACTAATTTTCAGTAAAAAAAATAACTAATTGTCAGTAGAAATATTACAATTTATATTAGTGACTGACTTTTTGCTTCTAAATCAGTTATTTTTAACTGATTTAAATTTAAAGCGAAAGGTATTCCTTTTCTTGATATTTCAGATGTTTTGAATTTTATAGGTGTGGTTAGTTTTCACGGCAATTTTCAGTCATAATATTAATACTGACATTTCCATATATTTATGAGAAATGGAAGAATATATTATTCTACTTAGAGAAATTGAGAGGGAAAATCAAAGGCAAAAACGCAATTTAAAATTCTTTCGACGAAGATTAAGGGACGAAAGTAACCCTTTTGAAATTCCAGAAAATGAGTTTCGTAAAGTATACCGGTAAAGAATCAAAATTATAAAATTTATTAGTAACTATATGGTATTACGATAATAATAAATAGTAATTTGTTAATTAATCATTAATAATCGCAAGCCTAAAAACAAAAAATTTCCTTTGTCTGAGATCGGGAAGTCATTTTTTTGAGAAATCATTTCCTGTAGTATTTGGTGCGCTGAATCTGAATCTGGCAACGAAAACTACCCATCACGTCATTTTTTGAGAAAAGTGGGGGTAAATTCCCAAAAATTATGTTTTTCGAAATTTTTGAAAATTTCTACCGAGCAAATCCGACGTGCTAGATACTTGTCATAGGAATAAAATTAAAGTCTGTACCCTGTACTTTAAGAAGATAAAGCGATATTGCTGACAACAAACTAAATTCGCCGTAAAAAATTATTTTTTAAAAAGTTTTGGAAACATTTTTGTGTTATAATTGTATTCTTCGAAATTATTTATTCAATTTGCGTGTGTAATAAACATCTATAGGTTTTTAGGGTCGCTGCTTATGATTCTGAGACCAGATTTGCATAATTTTAAAAAATCGATTCGATTTGCCTGACATTTGTTACGTTGTACTCGGGATGATGAGTTCAAGACACTATAAAAACGAAAATATTCTTCGGATTAAAAAATCGCTTTATCCACGTATTCTACACATATAATGCTTTCAAAAAATGACATAAAAAGGAAATCAATTTTTTGACTCCCGCAATGAGAACATCCCCTTAATTATTGAAGTCTTAAAATATTACCTTTATTTCTGTACAATACAATTATTTTACTATTATAGAATAATATAATATTTGAAAATGTTAGAAAAAATTATTTTCGACCTTACGCAATACCATTGTGCGTAAAGAAACATATTTAAACTATTAATAATTTTATTATTTAAGAACGACAATTGCTTATCGTAGTAACTGGGACATTTCCATTGAAATGCATATGCTCCAATTACTGGGAGCAACATAACCTCTAAATACACGTATTTTTATCGCTGTAATTCACTCACAGTGGTTGGGTCAGTCTCCTAGTAATACACGCATTTGATATAATTTGTTTATTGATTTAATTTGGTTAAATGATCAATTTCCATAAAGTTTTTATTAATGTTTTATTATCTACATGACAAGAGCTTTCAATTTAATTAGCTTTAACTTTACTTTTTGCATTATAATTCCCGAGTTTATTATTTCAAAGGCTGCTAAATTTGAACATCGCAGTAGATGGCACATTTACCTATTATTATTCAATTATTTCTATGTCTTTAGGTTATCGAGAATCGCAGTTCGTGATTTAATTCAAGAATTAAGACCATTTATACAAGAAAAACAGAGAACAACTGCAATTCCTATTCATTTGCAGGTTTAAAAAATGTATTTCGTAACATAAAAAAGTAAAAGAAACAATTGCATTAAATCGATATAAATAATTATACAGTCGGGCCTCCGAACTGCACGCTTTGAAAGTGAACGCTGTCGCCAAACTGCACTCTGGCTTTAGTATCTAAGTCCTCCACAGTGTACGGTGACGCTACTAAAGTCAGTGCCGTATATTTGAAAGTTAAAAAATAAAAAACAAAGACGGTATGCTTATATAAATTGTTGAATGTATGTAACTTTTTTTATAATTGTAGATACATATAAATATGTACATATTTATATAATATGTATACTACAATAATATATTTATTTTTATAGGAATTTATTTATATTCATAATATAAATTAAATGTTATTTATAACTTAAATAGTAATTCTTATTAATATTTTGCCTCTTAAAATTAAAAATAAATTTGTGACGCGCTCTGAAGAAAGGTACCTAAAAAGCAAAAAATTTAAAGTTATGTTTTTAATTCTTCAAGTAAAAAGACAGAATGAAAATCAATTATTAATTTAAAATTACTGATCTTCAAGTCTTCATAACATCCAAAATATTCAATAAAAATTAGTTTCAAATTCAAATAATTAAAAATAAACTTTTAATCAAGAGAAATCTAACACGACCCTAACTTATAATTCGTTTGCTTCTTAGGTACCTTTCTTCGGAGCGCGTCACATTTACTGATTTATTTAAATTATTTCACTGTAAAAAAGAGCGTCTTGGTTTAAGACGTTTACGTGGTCACTTCTAAGACGTTTATAAGCGTCTTATTTGCCTTCTAAAATGCATGTATTTGGAGGTTATGTTTTTCATTTAAGACGCTCAAATAAGACGCTTATTTACATAAGACGTTTATAAACGTCTAAACGTCTTATTTTTAGACGCCATTTTTTGCAGTGTTTCTTTTCTGTGATTTGGATAAATCAGTGAATTTTTTTTAATTTTATGAGGCAACATATTTGGATTAAAAAATGTAAATTTTTTCTACCATTTATCAATTTGAGAATAGTATATATTTTTATGATTTCAATTAATTTTGAATGTAAAATTATTTAGAAATTGAAATTATTTTTCAGAATTAAAAATTTTAGTAAATTAGAAAATAATTTCAAATTGTATACAATGTTTTTCGTGTAAAATTTCTAGTTGTATTTATAAACTGCTCTCTAAATTTGAATTAGTAAAAATATTTACTAATTTGAATTAGTGACTGACTTTTTGCTTTTGAATGAGTAAACTTTACTAATGTATTAGTAGAAATGACTATTAGTAAATCTTACTAATTCAAAAGCAAAAAGTCAGTCACTAATTCAAATTAGTAAACATTTTTACTAATTCAAATTTTGAGAGTGCTATTATTAATATTTATAATTAAAATAGTAACATCTGCAAATATTGTTTTGTTTACAAAAATTATCTTTCAAAGTTTAATTGAAAGTGCTATCATTCAAATAACTTTCAGTGACAGTTTTAAATTGAACCGCCGGCGACCAAAAGGGCGTGCGCACGGTTTTCGTTGGCCCCTCGCGCAGCCGTAGAATCGCTGTACGCGGGGCCAACGAAAGTCATGCGTATGCCCTTTTGGTCGCCGGCGGTTCAATTGAATCTGGAATATATGAAGTGATTAGTGAAGTTTTAAATTGAAGTAAAAATTGTTTAAGTAAAACATCTGTCATCAATGCGAAATATATTTTTTCTATGATCGCAATTAAAATACCCCTTAATAAATATGTAAGTACGGTCCTGAAAATTAGAAAGTGGGGATGAATTCGTCAGCGTGCAGTTTGAAATCAAGTGGAGGGGTTATTTCTGGGATACCGTGCAGTTCGGCGGCCCGACTGTACATATATTGTAACCCTTAAAGGGCACACTTACGAATCCATTATTAAACCGCATACTGGGTGTGCGACACCCGGAGACTTAGATGTGTTTTTCAAGGTGAAAAAGGATATTATCTTTTAGAAAAATTATCTTATGTAGCCAGCACATTTATTTTGAAGGAAAATAGATTTCATAATTATTTATTTAATCTTAATAATTAAAAAAAGTTTTTTAAAACTACTAAAATTACATTATACTGCACGGAGAAAAATAGTTGGCTACTGTATCCAATTAGATAGTTGTTGGAGCGCGATCCAATTAATTGGATGGAGTAACTATTTCTTAGTTAATACATCCAACTTTAAGCTGCATTATCTTTGCGATAGCTGAGGTGCCTTTTCACTTGAATACGCAGTATCCAATAGTTGGATGTGTTAACCAATTTATTGAATCGCGCTCCAGAATCCAACAAATTTGATACATCAGACAACTCTTTTTCTGAGTGTGAAAACTGAGTGTCAGACACCCAAAAATTTTTCGTCATCAACTTCATAAAGTTATCAAATACAGAGAGACACTTGGGAGACTAATGTTTCTCATGGAACATAAATTTAAGTATATAAAATGTACCGTCCAATAGGGACACATGTTTAAGTTTTACGAATTCAAATTAGAAATTAGAGTAAAAAGCTAAAATATGGATATTGCACACCCAAGCTGCGGTTTAAGGGTTAATCCAATTCAATATTTTTTTAAATTGAAAAAATTATTTTTCTTAGTAACGATTAAAAAAAATTATTTCGGGTTAGTTAGGGTAAATAGGTACAAAATACTTATGTTTTGCTAATAACGAATTAAAGTTTTTTTAAAGAAAATTTTATGATTTTATCATACTACAGTAAAACCCCGTTAACACACACCTGCTTAGCAGGAATTTCGCTCTGACACGAACTACATCTCTGTCCCCGGCAGAAGTACATAGGTACATAGTACATTTCCCTCGTTAACTAGAAATTCCGGTTAACACGAACAACTCTCTGTCCTCTTAACAATTCGTGTTAACGAGGTTATATTGTATAATTAAAAATATATAATAACATTATTGTATCAATTATAAAATTTTAAAAATGAAATCACAAACTACAAGTTCAAAAATCTAATTGAACTTCTATTTTATTATATAAATATAACTTAATAAAAGTAATAAATATTTAAGAATAGGATTGAAATAATAAAGATAACAATAAATTAATTTGCAACGTATAAATAGATACTTGCAACGTTAGATTTCTTGGCTGCTGGTTCTTACCAACGAAGAATTGGTAATTCTGTTCATGCTTGTATGAGCCAATCGTCAGTAAGTAATTCGATTCATAACACGATTGATGCACTACAAGTTATAATGGATAGATGGATCGAATTTCCTTCTACTGTTGAAGAAATGCAAGTTGTTAGAGATAGGTATAAATACAATTTTCATACTTCAATTAATCTGTTTTATTATACATTAAAAATTTAAGGAGTTGACAATCACCGAATTTAGAATTAAGGGGACACTCGCAGTTGTAACGTCAAAAAATAGACATTTTTTCAAGAATTTTTTTCTTGTAAACCATTAAACTTTTTTTCAAAATCGATTTTTTTCTAAAAGTACATCATTTAGATTTGAGTTAACAAAAAAAGAAGTTAAAAATATTAAGAAGTTCAACTTTGTCAGGTCGCCATTTTTCCAAATATTTTTTTCCTTTTAAATCCTTCGATTAAGTACTAGATAATCTTTCAATAAAAGTAAATCCGTTTCAATTTTTAATGACTACAATAACATCTTAGAAATGACTACCAAAACATCTTAATTAAGATACTTCTTTTTGCAGTGTACTGCTCCATTGTTGAGTCACTTAAAATCATATACTGGCTATATTTCAACTAAGTCCTTGAGCTTCAAAAATTAGTTACTGCAACTAAACAGAGTAGTTACTATGACTGAATATAAGAAGAATGTCCTCAAGTTTAAATGCGAGTCATCGTAGCGTGCGAGCGTGGTTAGGTGGTTAGGTTATCGGTTTGTGAATGTTAGGGTCGTGCGTTCAATCCCCGGCGTTTAGGAATTTTTCTCTGTTAGGTATATAACTCCCGTGGGGGTCCCGGGCGCAGAATAGGCCCCCTGCGATCGGCTGCATGTCGTAAAAGGCGACTAAATGAGACTCGGAGTGTTGCCACTGCTTGCGGTTAGTTCTCGGTTCGTCCCAGGCTTTCTCGCAGAGTAGTGGCTTACGATGATGATGGGCGGCGCCGTGTCGGCCCGGCAAGTCTAATATAGACCGACAACTTCGCCCATTGTTGGTGTCGTCGATTCGAATGGGACACGCCGACAATGGGGCCGTGTTTGACCCGGCAAGAGAATAGGCAATCCGCGGTCACAACTGCGTGTCGTAAGAGACGACTAAGTGACTATCGAACGCATTACGCCCGTCTCGTACGGGCCTGGTGAGACTTCGGTCTGGAAGCAGAACCTCCGCGTGGTCCCCGCTGGTAGTGCACGAGGCTTGCCCTCGTCAATCTCCAGCAAATGGGGCATTGGCGGGGTCAATACGACTGCAACTAACTGCTTCCCCCTTTCATTGGGCACCGGTCTTCTAGCATTTCAGGCATTGCCTATCTTTATCAGAGGTGGTAAAGGAATTTAATGCTTTGAAAGCGTTTTTCCATTCCCCTCTTGTCAGTGGTTGAAAGCTCGCATGCTGAGCTAGAGGTGTGTTCAACGCCTGCCTGAGTGAGTTGCAGGTCCTCAACTCGGGTGGTTACCTGCAGAGTAACCAGGGATTAGAAAGGTCCCGCCCCCGACCCAGGGGTCCCATAGGTAATCCGTGTTGGTTACCATGGGTGGGTAGGCGGTTGGTTGTTAAACGTTAACAACCTTCCGCCGCGTTTGGTGCGAGCGTATCTCGGACTGCGACGCTCGTAGCCGAGCCGTGTGGGTATACCTGTATAGGGAGGCCCTGCACGATAAAGACCCAAAGGCCGCTGTTAGGTATATAAGAATTTAATATATAAATTATATATGAACAAAAATAGGTAAAAGAAAATATAAAAAAAATGGAACTCAATAATAAAAAACAAATAAATAATTTCATTTTACTACTTTAAATATTTAATTTAATTATTTTTTACAGTTGTTACAACTATACTTTGTTACGGGCGCCTATAGGAACTATAAAAATTTAGTTACTGCAACTAAATGAAGCAGTTGGTATGACTAATAACAAATAGTTAAGATAACTGTTTTAGTAGTTAAATTTACTGTAAAAATGGTATTTATTACTACATTTTACAGTTAGACTAACTATTCTGTCATAGTTCATTTTACTAAATAATGTTACGGGCGCCTATAGGAACTACAGGAAATAGTAAAAAAGTAGTCAAATTTACCATATTTTTTTGTGTGCGGGGGTTTTTGAAGTTGCTGATAACGAATCTGGAGACAGATTTAAAAAATTCAAAATGGCAGTTCCAATATATTTTTGGAGCTTTTTCTGGGTCTCTGATTACAAATGTGAAATCATATTTTTAAAATACAAAGTGGCGGGTCCTATATGGCGGACGACAGTATTAAAAATTTATCGTATTGGCTTCTAATCTAAAGTCATATTTTCAAAATGACGGGTCACTTAGGTCACACTTTCTCGAAAACCACTTAACGGACATAGTTTTTTAAAATACTTGTACATTAATGGACTGTAATCTGGTCTTTCGGTTTTACAAATAAAGTAGTTTATTTAAATTTTTTTTATTATATAACTAAAACACCAAAAAAGCGGGTTATTATTTTTTCAAAATAACACTGCAAATTTAAAAATAATTATTTGTCTGTATCAAACAATCACATTTTAGCCCTTTGTATATAAAATCATAGAACAAAGTGTGTTAAGAAATAATTATTTGGAGTTTAGAAAATGGTACTTAAAAATAGGCTAATTTCAATGGGATTTTACAACAGCTCATGCCTTTGTAATAAGAAATCAAAATCATGATCTGTCTCAAAAAAAATATCATCGGACTTAAACTCTCATTCAGCATCACCATTTTGAATTCTAAAAATATGACTTAAGATTCGTAATCAGCGAACCCCGAAAACACCCGAGTGACAAATTTGAAACCCATACGATGAATTTTTAATATTGTAGTCCACCATATTGGATCCGACATTTTGTATTTTGAAAATATGACTTCAGATTCGTAATCAGTGACCCCGAAAACCTCCGAGTAACAAAATTGAACCTAATACGATAAATTTTTAATATTGTCGTAAGCCATATTGGGTCCGCCATTTTTATACCTTAGATTATTTGGAAAAATCGAAATAACAACTAAAATTGAATCTGAAAAAAATTTACTTTCTAAAATCTTGTATTTTTTGAGTATTTTTGAAAAAATAAACGTTAAACGTCACTTTTCGGAAATTTTGACCATACTATTCGAAAGAGCGACCACAAAAACGTATGGATATGTCCTTGTAGAATTTTTAATAATTCTTTCCATTTAATATTATGAGCTTGAAACCGAAAATATGCTTGAAAACGAGGATTTTGAATTATTCTAAATTCGCGAATTTACCTCGAAGCTCTATACCACGGGAACCATCAAAATTTTAGAAAAATCAATTCTTCTATATTGCTCACGTCGATTTGCAGATAGAAAAGAATCCAAATTTTCTATTTTTCTTAATGAGCAAAAGTTTTATGAATTAAAAGTTCTTGAAAAAAATATGGAGTTCTATTCTTTTGAATTGACTCGATTATATAACATTGAAACAAAAGTTGTTGGGTTTAAAAATTTATTGATTGTAATACATTTATTTAAGCCCATTAACTTTTATTTTATACAGAACAATACACCAAATAATTTATAAGTTCTCCCAAAATTTTTTTAATCAAATTTAGTTTTTGGTATATGAGCCGAATAAAAAAAATTAGGGTTTCAAAGATAAAACACAATTTCACTAAACTTGTTTTATTAATAATAAGACATACAAGAAAATCACTCCACAATTTTTTTCACAATAATAAAAATCAATGAAAACTATATTCACTTACACACACGTACATACTCAACGAGTTAATTTCATTATGAGTTGAAACAAAGGTATTAAACATCAACTTTCTTGCAAGTTGATGCGTCACGTAGGGTACATAATTTAAAAGCATAATACTTTTACAGAATCAAGTTGAAAATTAAATTTTAAATCCGTTTTATTTAAGGTGTAAAAATATAATTGTACCAACTAACAATAAATGATAAATATTCTTAAATATAGATTTCTGGATAAGTTCGAGTTTCCGGGTGTTGTTGGAGTAGTCAACGGGACCCACATATGTATTACGCCACCACATGGTGATATTGAGGAAGGATACCACAATCGGAAGGGATTTCATTCTCTCAATACAATGATAGTACTAAATTTTTCATGTTTTAAAATCATGCTTCAGTTATTATTATTATTATAAATCATATAACAACATGTAGCAGATGCTGATAATAAAATATAGCTGTGAACGCAAGGTATGGTGGGAGAACAAATGATGCTAGGGTTTACAACAATTTAATTCTTTGCGCTTTCATGGAGCAAAGGTATATCGAAGGAATGAGAGGATTCTGGCTCTTGGGTAGTAAAATTCTAAACTATTTAAAGATCACTTTTAGAACTATTTGATAGATCAATTCTCATACACAGAAAAAAACCGGACTCAAAATGATATACTTTATACTATTTTTAATATTCTTAATTTCATTATATTATGAAATTAAAAATTAAAAATGTACAATACGTTTTTTTACTTAAACATTATTAAAAATTTGAGCTTTATTTGGATATAAAAATAAACATATAACACAAAGTTAAACACCACACAAGCGAGAAATATTTTGCTACTTTAATATTAATTTAATAATAAATATATGAACTAGGAGATTCAGGCTATGGATTGAGTCCCGTACTGATTACTCCAATACATAATCCTGAAGAAAACACACCGGAAGCCAGATTTAATTCTAGATTAAAATTTACAAGATCTATCATTGAACAAACAATTGGGATTTTAAAAGCAGTATTCAGATGTTTGCGAAAGGAAAGAGGGTTACATTATGACCCAAAAACTGCAGGTATTAAATTATTGTATAAAGCAGGGAGTATATGCGGGTGATTCTTCTGAAAGTGACAAATTTAATGTCTCGATTAATTTTACAAAATCTACTTTTTAATAATTATTATCAGTTTCCATAGTGAAAATTTAGCATTTATTTATCATTTTAAAAAGAAAATTGAATAATTTTATTCAACTTAATTTATGTAATAACTAAATAACTTTCATCTCCGAAACCTGTTCAACATGTCTCCAATAGGACTTCTATATTAAAACTAAATTTTTATGGTTTTTTTAAATTCTCAGAAATTTTTTTAAACTATTGTTATAAAGTTAAACTTATAAGTTTTATACATTAAAAATATCTTAAACAAAATTTTAATGCACATTAAAATAAAGCTCAGAATTTGACGTTTAATTTTTCTATATTATATCTATAAAAATGAGAAAAATTATTGCCATTATAAATAATCGAAATTTACATTTTTCTCAGAGTAAGAATTCATTTCATCTCCGAAGACTTCCTTTTTAATAAATAACTGAATGCAGAAGTAAATTTAACAGAATATTTCGATGGTAATATAAAATAAGGGTGTAAGATTACAAAAAAACATATTTTAATTGCGCGCTAATGTAGGGGAGGGTGGGGCAAAATGGGGTAGGAGGCAAGACCGGGTACCGGCCTTATTTAACAAACGAATCAATCAATCGCTATTATTTTTTTACATAATACTGCATCGAGGCGATAGTTTCTTGTTTACAAAATTTAAAAGCTACGAGAATAAATCTTTTACAGGGTTGCCACAGGTCAGGGAATTCAGGAAAAGCAAAATTGGTCAGGGAAGTCAGGGAAAAGTAAGGGATTTTTACAAAAAGTACTGGAAAAAATTGAATTTTTAAAATTCATGAGAAAACTGAATTTTTTTTCCTCGTAAACTATGAAATTACCACAAATTTTAATACAAAATCTTCAATTTTTTCTATTTCTGACAATAATTTGTTCGTAAATAACTTAAATTTTCAAAAACTATCATAAAATTAATAATAACTATCATAAATTATGACATATAAATTATTTTATGAATAATTTTTACAATTTTCATAAATACTAGATTGATAAAAGAATTTTAGTTAAAAATACTTAAAAAATTAGATTTTGGAAAAGTTACAAATGGTTACAGAAATTCAATTATTTTCAAAAGTTACAAAAATTCTTCGCAGAATTTCAATTATGTTCAAAAATTTAAAAACAATTCTCGTCAAAATTACAATTATTTTTATAAATAATAAAATACTTCATAATTAAATAAAATTAATCTAATAGAGCAACAATATTGTTTTTCAAAGAAGAAAAACTTTAATATTTTTAAGAATTAATTTTGCGCAACTTAAAAATCTTACTCCTGAGTATGAAATTAATTAGCTTTAATAGAAATAACCATATAATTAAAGAAAAAAATAAATTGAAAAACTAAAATTTGAAAATGTCACTTTCAGAAGAATTATCCATATACAATATTAACTTTTCTATGTAAAATATATTGTTTTTTATTAAATAATATAAAAATAAAATTATTTATTTAGGAAAAATAGTAAATGCCTGTTGTATTCTTCACAATATAAGAAAACATTATCGTTTATCAAACATTGTTGAAGACATCAATAACGATGTTTTGTTTGAAGAGCAAATACCAAATGCAGAAAATCGTCCAGTTAGAGAAAAAGTCAGACAACAAATAATTCGCGAATATTTCACATAAGATTTTACACCTTGTTTAATAATTTTTATTATTATCATATTTTCTGTAATTTTGTTTATAATTATGTGCATCGTTTTGAATAATTTAGTTAGGATAATTATTTATCCATCTACGTTTCTAATTTAACAAACGAAAAAAGTAACAATAGTTAAGATTGCATCTGAACATGATTATTTTTTTAATTTTACGACAATTCTAACTGTACAATATCTTTTAAAATACTGACTTAAAAAAATTATACTTATTTTTATACATTATGTTATTAATTTATATTATAAAACATTGGTAATTTTTGTACAGATGTACATTTAATTCTTTCTTCTCAAATACAACAAACTCATAAAAAATACTTACGAATAACTAAGAATTATGTTTTTATTTTATTTTTCGATCTAAATTATATTAATCTTACAAAAAGAAAATTAAGTAATAAATAAAAATAATTTAAAATTAATAAAATTAGAAAAATTACATTAATTAATTATATTAATATTTAATAACACTAAAAACATAGTTTCGAAGTGAGTAACGTACACTTAGGTGGAGACACGTTCTCAGAAATAGCAATTTGTTGGTTAAATTTAAAATGTTTTTTATAATTCTTTACAATTTTTCAGTTAAAAATTGTATTATCTATATAGTTTTTCCATTAAAAATATCCTCCTACTTAAATATGTGGATGTCAAAAAAAGGACTCATTTAGTTTCTATTTGCCGATCTATTATATGTACAAATTCCTTGCTAAATTTGGAAAATTTTGATTGGTAAGGGCAATTAGCTCCATAATTGTGATTATATTAGATACACAAATAAACAACTTTTGTACAAATTGACATAATATAGATGTTTTTGTCGAAATTAAATATATTTAATGTTATTACTATATGTTTCTTATGAAAAAAATTTTTATCTTTAAAAAACCCAAGTAATTTAATTTAATCTAAAATAAAAAATTTGTCCAGAACTACATTAAGTATTTCACTAAACAATATTGCGTCAATATTGGTAGGGAATCTTCTGGGAATATGTTCAAATGGAAATTACTGTAACTGTATTGCACCCACACACCATCGAAATTTTTCTAAAGGTGGAAATTAGTTTGGCTTCAATCATAGAAATCTTTAGTTAAGAAGCTCATTAAAGTTTAAGTAGTTTTGCTTCCTCATAAGGAAGCTTTGAATTCGTGATGATTTTTAATTTAAAAAAAAGTTATATGGACTAATTTTTATCTAGAATACATGTATATTAAATTCGGAGCAAATGTTTATTTTCATGACTATTGATGAAGTTGTATATAGTAAAATGCATTTTATGAGGATTAAAAAATATAGCACTTGTTTATTGTGAATATTGACTAATTGATAAATTCATTTCGTACAAAAAATAATCTGACGTGTATAACCATCAATTAATAATAGAAAATAATTTTTATTTTCAAGAGAACATATTAAGTGAGTAAAATATTTAAAAAGTTTTTTTTTAATTTAAAATTGACAGAAACTTACTTTTTCTTATATTTAATTGCAATTACTATTTTTATATCGAATTATATAACAAAAGGAATGTCGACTGACGTGTCTAATTCGCAACGCGAAATAATGTTACGATTCATGTCGAATAATCGAAGTTTTGCCATTAGCGAAAAAGGGAAAATTACTCTTTCTAATCAGGTTTGTTTGATATATTTCATTTAAACTAACATACATAATTTCTTTAAATGAATTTTTAAGTAAATACTCAAACAAAATTGAATGTTATAACATTTTTTAAATTATTACTGTTAAAGATTTATAAATAAATAATATAGTAAAATTTAAGAAAATATATTGAGATTTACATATAAAAAACAATAGTCTAATAGTCGATGAATTATTTTATTTAGAAGAAATTATGGAACATTCTGACTACGATTCTAAACATGGAATTAAATGGTCAAATAAATACAATGGAGTCATGGATGAAGGTAATAATTATATTGGAATAAATAACTTAATTTGAAAAATTGCTATGAGAGTAGATGCCTATAAAAAAAATAAATTTTATAAAATTTCTTTCCTTATACAAATTTAAAAAATTAAAATGTTTAAATTTTTTAAATAATATTTTAGACTTGGAACAAATGGAAGTCAGACGTAAAAATAAAAATGCGGGATGCGAAGAAAAATCTAAATGCAACAGGGGGAGGATCACCGATTCTAATCGAATATGATTATTTAGACGATCAAGTGATCACGCTTCTCTCCAATGATAAAATTTTCAGTTTGGCACTCATATTCATTGTCTATTTACCTGCTTAATTACTGTTATGAGTTAAAAGGCTTTAAAATTAAAAAATTTAATTATTATTATTGTTATAGTTGCGATTTGGTCCTTCCAAAACCGAAGCAATGGGTAGTTAAAGCTTTGAATCAATTAATGCTTAATGAAAATTTAATTAAAAAGAACAGCTTGATGGAAGACAAAAGAGTAAGTCAAATTAAAAAAAATGTTTTTCGAATATTTAAAAATTTCAATTGAATGAACTTAACTAAAAATAAATTTTTACACTGAGAAAATGATTTATTTGATCCAAACAAATTTTCTTTAAATCAAACTTAAAATATCTTTCCTATACAGTCAAACATATTTAAGTTTAAATCAAACATATTTTTTGGTTCCTTTGAAGGAATAATATATTTCATTCAAACATAATTTGTGATTGATTTTAAATTAACTGTAATCAACTTTTAATTTTGATTCAAACATAAAATTTTTAAACATATTTTTCGTTTGAATCAAAACAGAAAATATGTTTGAATGAAATATAATTATTCAAACAAATAATACTTTTGAATTAAAGGAGTAGATGTTTTCTATACATTGGGATTAAGCTTACAAACTAATTTCAATTAAACAAAATCACCTAAACTTATTTTTTAGTTTGATTTAATTATAATTTTTTCTCAGTGCAATATCTTCAATTTAAAGAAAATAATTATTAGGGGAAAAGTATTAATTATGCATTACATTAATAATCAAATTCAAATTATTTATTTCTTAACAGACTGTGCAAAATACTGAGCAAAATAAGATAATAGAGACTAGAATATGTAATAAGCCAGATGATGTAGATGAGAAAATTAATGTATTGGAATCAGGAGATGAAGACATAATTATTATCGAAGATGATGGTAGCGAAAAATCTCTAAAGCTACAAGTACACAATGATAACAATCAAAATAATTCTTATGATTTGAATTTATTGAAAGAATTTCAATTAACCTATAATAAACCAAGCCAATAAAAAAAAACACCAACTGCTTTAAAACGAAGTAAATTTGTATTATTGCTTTTAGAGTTGCGAAAATGTTTGAAACTAAGTATAGTAAATAATTATGTTTTTTTTTATTTTTTCTATTTTATTTAATTATTTCAAGAAAGCTCATATTTCGATGGAATTTTTTTATTTACAATCATTTTTAATTCATCGGTTGTTCATGATATTTGATTATTTTTAGAAATGAAAGCTATTCATTTCTGTAATTATATTGTTCTTATAAATTATTATTCAGTAAATTAAATACGTAAATAAAACGCGTACTTCATTATTAATATCTAGCTTCTGAATGTGGTCGACGCAAGTGAGGTCGAGTTCAAATTTTGTTAAAGTATAAAGTCTTAAAAAATTTTGAATTTTTGATACACCAAAAAAGCTTACCTTAAAAAAGAATCCAATATTAATTTTTGCACCTTTTCGAATTTCTAATTTTTATTCTTCGCTGGTTAGAAAATTTACTATTGTTAAATAATTTTTCTCAGTGCATAGATCAATGTTGTTATTCTCTTACTATTCCCATATAATTAACCTAGAAACGTTTAATGTTTTCTCATTTTCCAATTTATTAAACTGAGTATTATGTAATAAAAACTAAATAAAATCATCGGTATTATTTTTACAGGTTTAAATAAAGATGGAAAAAGATATTTAAATACCCAAAACTTCACTGATTACCAAAGGTGCCTAATTGCTTTACAACAAAAAAAAATTGAAATTAATGTCCGAAGATTTGGAGTACAAAAAGAAAAAGGATAAATTACTATTCAACATCTTGAAAAAAATTAATGATAATTTACATAAGAAAAAGAACTAAAATATCTCAAGAAGATGAAATTTGGACACACTCATAATTAATTTAGTTTTGGCATTAATATTATTGTTCTTTCCAATTATAACAAATCGACACTAATTTCCACAATGCCAAATATTTGACATGCATTCCAAGTTCTAAATGTATTAATATATTTAATAAACGTTAAAGTTTCTTTTGAGTTTAGTTGTTATCTATACATTTTCACAAATAATAGTAAGTGGAGCAAAAAATTATTTTATTAAAATGGTTATGAAAAATGAAAATTCATGAAATTTTCAAAATTTTATAAAAGCTTTATTGTATATTTTTCTTGGTAGATTCAAAAGTGGTTTCAGTTAATCTTCACATTTTTTTAGTGAAAAATTCTAATCTTTTTAGGATTTAGTAAAAATATTTAATGTGGAATGGGAATGTTGAATGTAAAAAATGAAATGTTTAATCCGATTATTGAATGTGGAATCAGAATGTTGGAAGTGAAATCTAAATATTAAAAGTAAAATCGTAATATTGAAAGTGGAATATGAATGTCGAAACGAAATGTTGAAAGTGGAATCTGAATGTGGAATCTGAATATTGAAAGTGGAATCTGAATGTGGAATCTGAATATTGAAAGTGGAATCGGAATGTGGAATCTGAATATTGAAAGTAGAATCGGAATGTGGAATCTGAATGTGGAATCTGAATATTGAAAGTGGAATCGGAATGTGGAATCTGAAAAAGTTACGTAATCGACCCCCAGCTTTCACTGATCGTCTCAAGCTTAACTCTGCAATCATCTTCTCAGTATCAGACTGTTCCTTTTGTATTTCATGAAGGGCTGAATACAAATCTGCACGGAGAAAAAAATGCTGTTGAATCAAAGACATATGAGTTTGATTCATTGAATAGTGTCATAACGGGCTGCCAAACGTATATGCTGTTGTTTTGAAAGCACCGATTCTAATGACTCGATAGTATCACTTTCATTAAAACAAAAGCATATTTCTTAAATTGACAGCATACTATGTTAATTTGAAGGTATTCCTTTTGAATCAACGATCAAAATTTTTTAATTTAACAGTATATGCTTTTGAGTCAATGACTATAGTTTTTAAATTTAAAAGCATCATTTTTATGATTCAAAAATTTGTACTTTTAATTTTTTTAGTTGTTGCTATCGATTGAATAACCCCGTACTGTTAAGTCAATTCTTTTATGTGGTTAAAGATATACCAACGATAAATTGAAAAAATGAAATTTTTGTTCACATATTTTTTATATACTAATTCTCACACCTTTAACACAACACTTCTTATATACATCTTTTTTTCAATTTTACACACTAACATAGACATCTATTATTTTTTTAATTTTTTCCAACGACAAACACACATACATACTCATTTAAAAACACTTTATAATTTTTTGAGTCTGAAAAATACGCTGTTCCCAATCGGTCACCCATCCCGGTAGTAACCGCGACAAAACGTGCTTAACTTTCGTGATAGACGAGAACTGCCGCGCTGCAATGTAATACATTCGCTTCTTACATTGAGCAGTTACTTTGTAGTTAAATACCGTGCGCGAGATTTTTCTCGTGAATAAGGGAATTTATAAAGGGAATTTATGTTTAACTAGTCCTTAATTCTTTAAAACAATTTAAATAATAGTTTTTTATATAAGAATTTCAAAAACGACAGGTTTAATAAACATATAAATATGTGTGAATAAGTATTTCAATAAATTTAGCACCTGTCAATGTCTCAAATACATAGTGTCCTTATTTTTATAGTATATGCTATTGGCAGTCCGCTATAGCACCACTCATTGAAACGAAAGCATATGCTTTCATTTTCAAAAGCGCGCTTCTTTGAAGCAAACAACTTTTCATTTGATTCAAATTTACACGCATTTTCTTCAAATTTATCTATTAGATGTTTCAAATGAATAATGTCAAAGAAGCAATAAATTATTCTGTTGCTATATATGTGACGCTCCACGGTGAAAGGGACCTTAGCTGCAATAGACAAATTTTACAGGAAAGGCATTTAAAGTAGAACCACTCTGATTGGTCAAGGCGTTCCAATGAAATTCAGCCCCACTACTCATTACACATTGATAGTTGTCCGTGTTACACGAAGTGCACGAATTGTACGTGCATGGCCAGTGTAGTAGTATTAGTATGTAGAGGGGCAGATTTTCTGAATAACCACGTGTAAACATTGAACAAGCTCATTTTTAAACGTTAATAATAAAAAAACCTGTAAGTAAAAATTATTTTTTACTTTTGCATATGAAAGAACAACTCAAAAACTATAGAATGACATAAGTAACTCAAAATTAATTTTTTTGCAGCTAAGGTCCCTTTCACCGTGGAGCGTCACATATAGATGAACTATAGAAATAATTTGTAGAATATCATTAATTTAACAGTATCGTACTTTTAATTTAAACAGTTTCATTTTTTCGTTTTAAGCAATATACTTTTCGATTAATAAATGTGTTATTGAATTAATAACGGGAAATTCAACAGCATGGAGCTATTTGATTCAACAGCACTTTTTTTTCAGTGTGGGTGATGTTTCCCAACTAGCAATCGAAATCTATTATACCACCCCTCACTAATGTTATTTGTTTTATGTGAACCGACGCAAGATGTTTCGTAGTGGTTCCACATCGAAATGTTATATCTCGGTGGTACAGCGCGACGCCTACCTCTTGCAGGTCGTCCAATTATTATATATATATATTCACCTTTTCGAAGACAATTACAATCCCATTATGTGTTATTATTACGAGTACGAGACCGAAGATAGAGAAAACCGTCTAATAGCAACTTTTTATTGATAATCTTTGGTAAACTATCCATTTGACACAATAATTTTTAACAGTGGACTAGAATTTTAAAGACGTAGTTAAAAGACGTGAATGCATCAAGAAAATAACATGTCAACTGACATTTGAACAACTGAACAACAAACTTCACACCATCAAATAATTTACAAACCTATACACTACCGTCGGGAATTATCGGTACGATTGACTTGCTGGCAGTGTAAATCAAGATATTTAATTGTAGGGGAAAGATAGAGATTTCAGACCTAGACTGTTTTAAAGCTTATTAAATTCTGCGTCTAATGACATTTAATTTGAATTTTTCTAACCATTTGAACAAATAATATGATATGAAATGTTACGGAAAAAAATTCAATAATTTTCCCATTTTCGTACATCAAGTTTGAACCCCTGCACATTTTTTAATAATGTATTGAAAATTTTGAAATTTTAACAGCATAATCCTTCAATCCTCAGCTTCAATTTAAGCTTTTGAAAGTTAAAAAATATTAACTGGTTCATGAAATATCTTAAAAAATGTGAGAGCATGTTTTTCTATTAGTCAATCATTGATGAACATCTCTCGTTCTCTCGCCTCCCTACTCTTTCGTTTCTCCAGGGCCGAAATGTCAGTTGAGCGGGACCTTTTTTGAAACTTGAAATAATATTAAAGATTTATTATTTTAATTATTATTATTATTTTTTCATTACTAATAACATTCTTCAAGAAAATTTAATTATTTTTATAAATAGTAATTAATTAAATTCATTGTTCCTAAAATCCAATTACTTTTAATTTTTTTAAACAAAAATTATGAAAGAAACTCTATTATATTTAAAAATAAATTTCAAAAGAATTCAATTATTTTCATAAGTAATAAGATAATTTAATAATTTTCAATAAATTAATTTTAAAATTGAAAATATTTGAGAAGAAAAATTATTTAAAAAATGAAATCCTCATTAATTATTTCCTTAATAATAATTCTTTAATGTTGTATATTCACTTTTAATTTAATAATAACAAAAATAATATTAATAATAATAAAAATAATATTAATAATAATAATAATAATAATGAAAATAATAAAAATAATAACAATAATAATAATAATAAAAATAATAAATCTTCAATATTATTTCAAGTTTCAAAAAAGGTCCCGCTCAACTGACATTTCGGCCCTGGAGAAACGAAAGAGTAGGGAGGCGAGAGAACGAGAGATGTTCATCAATGATTGACTAATAGAAAAACATGCTCTTACATTTTTTAAGATATTTCATGAACCAGTTAATATTTTTTAACTTTCAAAAGCTTAAATTGAAGCTGAGGATTGAAGGATTATGCTGTTAAAATTTCAAAATTTTCAATACATTATTAAAAAATGTGCAGGGGTTCAAACTTGATGTACGAAAATGGGAAAATTATTGAATTTTTTTCCGTAACATTTCATATCATATTATTTGTTCAAATGGTTAGAAAAATTCAAATTAAATGTCATTAGACGCAGAATTTAATAAGCTTTAAAACAGTCTAGGTCTGAAATCTCTATCTTTCCCCTACAATTAAATATCTTGATTTAAAGTCAGTGCTGACTTTTCACTACCAGCAAGTCAATCGTACCGATAATTCCCGACGGTAGTGTATATAACACTGTCCGACAAAAATAACTTTTTTTTCTGCCCCTTGAATAATTCTGATCACTTTCGATAGATTTTTTCACGCTGATTACGAATCTGAAATGAAAAATGCTCTAACACATCAAGTTTTTGAGAAAATTAGTGTTAAAAAGTCAAAAAAGCATGTTTTTGTCTATCTTTGAAAATCATTAAAAAATAAACAAGAGGTGCAAGAATTTTGTTTTTGGTTTTAAATGAAAGCTTGAATCACAACCAACAATTTCATTGAGGAAGAATTCAAAGGCATTTCCGATAAGGCAATTAAAAATGATTTTTTCTTTTGCTTTAAATTGTGTTATTAATTAAATTTTATTAGCATTATGTATAACCTGAGCATTATAAAACAAGTGATAATCAAATGAATTTTGTATTTTTTAAATTAATAACATTTTATATTATTTTCAGGTTACTTATTTTCTTCCAAAGAAATGTTGCATTTAATTTATTTATAGCACATAATTTTAAATAAATTAAATTAATATTAAAGAATTCTTCTAATAAAAATTAAATTCCTCACTAATAAAAGAAAATGATATTTATTAAATTGAATATTCAGTGTTCATACAAATTAAATTATTTGATTTATTTAAACACATATTTAATTAATAAAATTAATGATAATTCAATTTTTTATTGTAAAAATTATTTTCTGATTTTTAAATGTTGAAATTTATTTAATATTTCATTTTGTCTGCTAAATCCTATATTAGAGCAAAACAACAATGTACTGAAAGCAATGTTATAATTTTGCAAAAACAAATAGTGTTAAATTTGTAATAGGTATTCTTTATTTTAAATACATGAATTTTCTTTTCAAAATGAACTTTTCCTTTGTTAAGTATATACATCAAGATTAACTACAAAAATTTTTTAAATAAAATAAGTAACCTGAAAATAATATAAAATGTTATTAATTTGAAAAATACAAAATTCATTTGATTATCACTTGTTTTATAATGCTCATGTTATACATGGTGCTAATAAAATTTGATTAATAACAAAATTTAAAGCAAAAGAAAAAATCATTTTTAATTGCCTTATCGGAAATGCCTTCGAATTCTTCCTCAATGAAATTGTTGGTTGTGATTCAAGCTTTCATTTAAAACCAAAAACAAAATTCTTGCACCTCTTGTTCATTTTTTAATGATTTTCAAAGATAGACAAAAACATGCTTTTTTGACTTTTTAACTCTAATTTTCTCAAAAACTTGATGTGTTAGAGCATTTTTCATTTCAGATTCGTAATCAGCGTGAAAAAATCTATCGAAAGTGATCAGAATTATTCAAAGGGCAAAATCAGTGTCGGACAGTGTAATTATTGTCGGGAAATGGATTCGGGAATAAAGGTGTCAGGAAATCATTATCGGGAAAAAGAGTTGTCGGAAATAAATGTTGTCGGGAAAAAGGGTGTCGGGAAAATGTTTTTGGGAAAACGGTCGGCAACGGACCAGAAAGACCTGGTCCGACCGTAACGACAATTTTTTTAATGTTTATAACTTTTCCAATTTTTGTCCTGACATTATCTGGTGTACAAAAGAAACATTCCACTTCAGAATATCATTCTATCCATATGTCAGAAATCGTGAAATTCGGCCTAGAACGGAAGTTATGGGCACAAGTCAAAAAGTGACCTGACCGTAAAACTCTCCCGTATAATTAAGAAATAGAAAATATATATATTTTATGCATAAGTTTTATTTCTCAATAACATTGTTGTTCTTTGAGAATTTTTAAAACCATTTGTTCATAATTCAGTTCTGTGGAATTTCGATAATTCGGAAATTCTTCAATTAAATACAATGTAAGAATAATTTTGTAAATTTTCCAAAAAAAATTCAGGAAGTAAATTCTACTAATCATTTAAAAAACTTTACTAACTAGGGTCAGTTGAGGTAAATAGAAACAGCACCGAAAAAAAATATTCTTGTTTTTTGAGGATTCCTCTTATTTCAATGCATATTTTCCGTTTGTATGTTGACCAAAAAACGTCCTCTTATTTTAGGAGGATTATTCTCCACTTAAGAGTAATTCCTCTTAAAAGTAGAGGAATAGTCTCCAATGAAGAGTAATATTTTTAATTTAAGAATAAAATGTAAGAGGATTTTAGAAGAGGAATTATCCTCTTAAAACAAGAATATTTTTTTTCGGTGAGATTTGCTAAGTTTTTGCTTTTAAATCAGATCACTACCGGTTTTCTTGTGTATTGAGTTATTATTTCAGATACATATATAAAACGTGATATGGTATAGATTTTTCAAGAAAATTTAATAATAAAATATATTTGAATTTCAAAAATTATTTTTCTTTTAATAATATTACTTCAAATTTTTTGAATTTTTTCGGCCAACTTTGACGTAATGCTTATTCCAAGTAAAAAATTACAGGTTAATGCATATAAGTAATTATTATTCTGTAAAACATGAACTTTAAAATAAGCATAAGATTATTAAAAAGCTTTCATTATTTTAGAAGATATTCAAATTTTTGTAAAACATTGAAAATGACGATTTTTAAGAATATCTTCTACAAATTTTGGCCAAATGACTTCTACAAGATCTTATTCTTTTCAACATTTTATCGTCTTTCAAAATATAAAACAAAAAATTTTTTAGTTCTTATGAATTTTATGTTAAAAATTTTTTTCTTTACTTTAAAAATGGGTGGACTGACAATTTCGGACTGTATTGTATATACACTAGAGTACACGAGTATCATGACGATTTTTACGCGACTTTGAAAAAACATGATATTACTTTTTTAAACATATCTCGGTAATACAAGGAGGTACAAAAAAACTTAAAAACGGTTAGAAAGCTTATTAAATTTTGCGTAATATAAGCCATATTTGAAGTCATTTCGGTAACTATTTTTCTAATTGTAGAGTGAGAAAAAAAATTATCAAATTTTCTCATTTTGGTCTCTTGATTTTAACATTTTTCAAAAATCAAGAAAATTTTTTTTTAAACACACAAATGATTATTAGAATCTCAGCTTAAAAATAAGCATTAAAAAATTTTAAAATGTTAATCTGGCATCGATTTATCATTAAAAATGTGAAACCGTGTTGCGACGTATCGGTGCAATGAAATTCACCTCAACTCCTTTTTGATAAATTTAAATAATTAGAATATAGTTATTTTTAAGTTCTTCAATTTTTAACTTATCATCAATTATAACTTAACCAAATAATTATTAAAATAAATTATAATCCGTCTGTATAAATATATTCTAGCAATTTCTTATTCTATGTGATAAAAATTCGACTATAAATTATAATTCAAAATGAATTTCGTAATGAAAATTTTTATTTACGTAAATTTTTGTTTGAGCAAATTAACATTTTAACAGAAACTGTTTGGACAAATGAAATTCTGTTTAATAAAAAATCAACTAAAATGTCTGCTATTTTGAAAATTCTGATAAAAATGGTGATTAGCTTGAAAGAAATAATTTTTATATAATTTAGAAAAAGATTTCAATTTTTAATATTTTGAAAAAATTTCGTCAAGCTTTTGAATAAATGGCTTTTAAGAAATGAGTAAACAGTGAAAAAATTTTGTTTACCAATTTAAAAAAAAGAAAATTTTACAATATTTTCCTATAGAGAAGCAAAATGTGGCATTCCACCTCAAGTGATCCGGGTACAAATATGAAATGTTTGGGATCAAGTTAAAAGTTTGCACAAACAGTAGTCCTATATTATATATACAATTAAAGATACCAAATATTATTAATTTATTTAAACAAATGTAAAAACTGGAGACGACTTCTGGATCGTACATGGAATATTTGAAAAATTTGTAGTTTCCTTAAAACAAAACGAAAAGATGATTTTTATTTTGGGTTTTTTGATGTTTTTCAACACTTTCTAATAGTGTAAACAAAAGCTTTAAAAAAATGTTGACCTTGAAAAATTAAATAAAAAAATAAAATTTTATTTTTTATCAAATGGACATTTTTTATATTTTTCATGAAAGTGAGGTTTTTTCCTAAAAAATGTTTAGGTCAAAAGTGGGACAAGAACTTCTAACTGGTCTAGCGCCCCTGCGCGTTGTTCAGCTGTATGTTGTTTTTAACAATTGAAATAAATTATTTTATACTTTATTAATTATTTGGTGGTTATATTGGATAAATTTAAATTAATTTAAATCATATGCAGCAACGTAATAAGAAAATAAACGTTCCTTTTCAAAAAAGTGTGTTAATTTGTTAACTTTAATTAAACAAGTTGTAAATCCAGATGTTCATTACATGAACATTTTGCTTCCTCTATACGATCAGCAAAAAAATTTGCTTCCTCGTGGAGGAAGCACTAACTTATTGTCACGTATTGACATATTTTCCATGTTGCTGTCTTCAAATCTAATTAAAAATTAATTTTAAAAATTTGTTATATTTATTATAATTATTTCGATTCGATTCGTCTTGATGCAAGGAATAAGATTTTAGATTTATTTTTCAATAAATAATAACATTTTATTGTACAGCAACATGATTCTTAAGAAAAAATGAATTTTTATTAAAAATGCAAATTTTATGTCTGTAATTGGTTTTAATTTTATAAATTTAAATACAATATATACTTTATATATACCAATCGATCCGTCTTGATGCAAAGAATAAAATTTTAGAAATAAGTGAGTAAAATTTTCTTATACAGCAACATAATTTTGCGGAAAGAACTCATTTTTTGAGAAAAATGCGAATTTTTCAGCTTTAATTGTGATTAACTCTATAAATTCTCAAACAATTTATTCTTTTTATATACCAATCGATTCGTCTTGATGCAAAGAATAAGATTTTATTATATATTAACTTCAATAACCAACTTAAAAAAAAAATTTTGAAAAAAAAATTTTTTTAGAAAAAAGTCAAAAAAAAAATTTTTTCTTAGAATTTTTTAAAGTCTATCAATCCAGTTCGAGATATTTTTATGATAAATATACCTGGTAAATTTTAGCCAAATTCGTTAAAACCTCTTCGAGTTATCGTGTTCACAAAAATCGGGATACACACACACACACACATACACACACACATACATACATCCGGACAATTGTTCAGGGTCTTATATAACATAGTCCCGTATGGAAGAAAATTTGTCAAAAGGATTTTTAAAAATTTTGTAAATTAAACGACTACAAAGCTTCCTCACGAGGAAGCAAAAAGTTATAAACAATTAAAATAACAAAAATTGCCCTTGAGGAATGACTTAAGAATTTTTACCTTTTCATTTAAAACAATAAAGTTTGAAATTGGTTAAAAATTGTAAACTGCAGACATTTTTCAACAATAAATTGTAAAACAAATTCCACTGTAGGCCGGTGCATTGCAAAAGTAAATGATTAATATTACCAGTTAAAAATTCTTGTTCCACATTTTAACTTATACATTTTTTTAGGAAAAAACCTCACCTTTATGAAAAATATAAAAAATGTCTATTTGATAAAAAATTAAATTTTATTTTTTTATTTAATTTTTCAAGGTCAAAATTTTTTAAAAATTTGTTCACACCGTTAGAAAGTGAATAAAAACACACTGAGAAAAATTGCGTTTAACCAAGTGGTAGAAATAGCTCGATTAAAAAAAGTATTTAAAAATAAATAAGATATGGTTAAAAGAAACTAAGTTCTACTGATTATCACAAACGAGGTGAAACGGTTAAAACACATCTGTTAAAAATAAACCTCCAATGGATTGTCTTAACCAATCTCAAATAGGCATAATTAAAACAAACTTTCGTAGTTGTCGTTACCTATTTGTTTTTTGAATTCAAACTATTACTATATGATTAATATTTACCGAGCTTCATGAAAATAGGTTATATTCTAATATGAAAATAGGCAATTTATAAATAAAATGAATTTGACTATTTTTACTTGAACAATTTGTTTAAAGTTTATAATTTGTAGTCGGTAAATTTTAAACAAGTCGCATGAAAGTCGGTTACTGTTAATTACGTTAACTTATGTGATTTTAACCGAGTGAACACTGAGCAGACGTGAGGCGTCATATCGTCTAATCATTTCGATTTCAATAGAGACGTTAAATTCATGTCGTGTGGTTAGGATTTGTTTTTCCTGATAGTTTTCTCGTTTTCCAACGTTTTCTGTTATGCCTGATGAAGACGAGAAAAACTTGCTGTCGCAGTGGAACTTATCTCAATACATAACAGTATTAGTTGATTACATAAATAGTAAAAAATTTAATTCACAGAAAACTACCTTTGAATTAAAATACAATTTTGCAATCAAATAAATTTACTTTCAATAAAAAAATATTTTTTATCAAGCAAATATTTTTTTATACTAGAAAATATTTTGCTTTTTTAACCGAGACAATTAATACTCACAATTAAGTAAATAGGTTAAAAAGCTTTATTATAATCGAGTTGAGAAGTTAAAATTAATTAATTCACTTGTTTTATTGTAACAAAACTAATTGACTGCAGTACCTAAGTTTATACTATTACTGTAGCCTTTCTAGGTGATTACAGTAACCGAGTAAATTGGTTGACGCTTTTGGGTCATCAATCCTTGACTATTAGTTGCCGTAACTAATTGAGTTTTAAAGAAAATACAAATTTTTTAAATATTCCATATAAATTTGGACCCGGATCACTTCATGTGGAATGACACAAATACATTAGCTTTTTAAGCATATTCTTCTTCCATCGAACTGAAATAATTGCCTCCTCAATTTAAAGTTATTTGAAATTGAGAGGATTAGCTTCAATTGAAAGTTACTACAGTAACTAAAAACGCTTAAATATATCAATTTAAAAAAATCACTTTTTTATACTATAAGTTAATCTAATCAGACCTCAAAAAATCAATATAGGAAAAATTAGTTTTTTCGAAAATTTATTTCAATTTTCAAAAAGTAAAATCAATTTGAAATGGATAAATTGTAAACGAGAAAGATATATTTATTTACATTTGTAAACATCAACAAAGTAAACCAAACTGTTTCACCGTGGCGCTGAGTCATCAGTAACAAATGGAATATCATTACAGGTTGAGAATGTGAATTTCTAGGAAAGACTTTGCTGTTACATTCTTCGTGTTGGTGTGCGCAGGTTATACGACCAACTTCTGCAAATATTGACGAGTAGAAAAAACAGCTAAATGTGTGACAGGCTGAGTAGCTTCGGTGAAAAATGCTCACATGTATTATTATTATTTTTTGAACGAACGCCAATATACATTCGTGCGGTTGACACGAATCTAAACTCGCTTATAAAAAAGGGGGGAAATCAATTTAGAATTTAGCACGCGATCCTCCATTCACCAAAGACGTCACCAGAAAAAAGCTGAGTTTCGATATACTATAAAAAATCTTTATCGTCGAAATAATTAAACATCGCCTCTTATATACTCAGAGAGAAATTCTGTTTTAATATTTCGTATTATTATATTAGTATTTAGTAAAACCAATTGCAATTTGGAGAAATTGTGCACTTTTATGAATTAATCATTTGTAAAACAATGAAAAAGGCCTATTTTACGGTTTTTAAAGATGACATTTATTATTTTAATCCCGATTAGTTTCGAGTCATATATGGCTCCTCATCAGGGGATGAATATTTCACAAATACATAATCCAAAATCAAGACAGCACACAAAAGATTTCAAAAAGAATTAAATTATAAAATTATCTGAAATAAAAATTAAAGAATTATTTTAAAATTAAAATTTTTAATATGTATTTTAAGGTTATAGGATAAGTGAGAGTAAGTTCGGCCACCCCCCAGTGGTCGGCCACTTTCTCTTATTTTTCGTGAAATTAAAAGAAATCACTGATGTCGAAAGGTGAAAAAATTTTTTTAATTTTCCTGATAACCTAGAGTTCCGCGATAAACAAAAATATTGCATAGTAATAACTTTTAAGTGTTTTAAAATAATTCGAGAAAATAAAATTTCACGTTATGGTACATTTGACAGGTGCTTATTAAGCGACGATACTTTGTGTATACAACTGACATAGCCTATAATACGTGACTTTAAACACGTAATAATAAAAGAATACAATAATGTTTCTTTGAAAATAATATTTATTTTCAACAAAAAGACTCTAGATTTCAAGTTCTAATATCAAATTAAATAAAAAACTTCTTAGATTAGCTAATATTTATTAATATTTATGGAGGCCGACTACTGTATCTGTTGTGTTCGACTATTGTATCAATGGCCGGCTATAGATGTTTTCCACTTTTTGTGAAATCATTGTTTTATTTCGTTGCATACTGACCATTCGTTAAAGAAAATTAGCAAATTTTTAACGCAAAAGTGCCACGAACTGATAACAAATATTTAAAAAATCGAAAAGTTGACCATTTTTTGGAAAAAAAATAAAATGTTTCGGCCTGTCCTTAAGTGTCCGAAGACTGTATCACTTACCCTATTTCAATTTGTAAAAAATAAAGCAAAAAAGGCTTGTTACCCTTTAGAAAAAAATACAAGTATGTAACAAATTTTTTTTAAAAAAATTCCTTGTTATTATTCTCCATATTATTATTTTTATAATTAATTAATTTCAAAGATCTTGTAGAAACACATTTTTTAACCCTCCGTCCGACACCTGGGTCTGACCAGACCCTTTTTGTTTTTAAACATTAATTAAACATAATTGTTTTGTAACTAGCGACTTGGGGTTCCAGGTACCTTAAACAAATGTTATTAGCTATCACTTCAAACAACGAACGAAACAAAAAAGTGTGTTAATACAATTTTATACAAATTTTAAAAATATTTTTTCTCACCGACACCTGTGCATGGCTGGACCCCTATATAGTTTGCATGTAAGCATATAGGATTTAATAGATTTTAATCATCTTAGATCACGCCTATTACTTTTTCTTATTGCAATTATCTATCTATTTATTATTATTATTTTTTATTCACGGGGGTGAAGAGGAAATGCATTTACGCATGCCAGGAAGATCCCACTTTCCTGGGGTATGTCGGGCTCGCACAAAATGCAAGGGAAAAAAAGAAACCTCACATACCTGCTTTTTACGGCAGTCACCATACCGACTAAAACCTCTTCTTGCTTCGCCTGGGTTTCGAACCTTCTGCCCACCTACGGAACTACCTAGTGGCTTCAGACTTCGCAGATGGAGGTCCCGTTTAGTCGCTGACGCGACTCTTCCGTGCTGCTCTTGTTCTGGCCTATTTCCTTCTTGTTCTTGATAGGGTCTTCTTAGCTTCCTCTAGGGCAGTTCTGAAGACCTTGCATACTCCTGATCTAGCAACATGAAGGATGTTCTCCTTCTCGCCGAACTTCGCCTTGCATAAGAAGCAGCATGGGCTCTTCTTACAACCTGCTGCCTTATGGCCAGCTTCTCTGCACTTGAAGCACGCAGCCGACCTATCTACCGCTTGGCAATCTCTGCCTATATGGCCATAGTCAAGGCACTTGTGACACCTTGTGACCATAACTCTCCTACTGACTCTGCAGGACACAAAACCGACCTTGATGTGCCCCATCTTCTCCAATCTGGCAGCGTCCTCCTGGGTGGTGACCACGGCAGCGAGCTTCATACCTCGCTTATTTGGTCCGAGGACCGTCACCTTCCTGCTTCCTGCTGGTACCGTAGAAACTTGCTCCAAGGCACCCAAGACGTCTTCTTTCTCAGTAAGGCTGTTCATATCGCGGATTTCCAGCGTAGTTTGCCGGTCCGCCATCTGCACCTTATCCAGGTCACCGATCACCTTAGTCACCTCCTCGGTGAACAGCTTCTTGTTTGAAGACCTTCCAATTTTAATGAGAAGGTCTCCCTTTTTAGTGGGTAAAGCTCCCACAACCCTTATCTGGCTGGCCTCCAGGTCAGCTTCTTTTCGAACTTTCGCCAGCACGTCGGCGAAAGTATTTCCTTCGGACACTTTGACGATGACTGTGGCTCTTCCCTTCTTTTCTGGAACTGGTTTTGGTACCGTTTTGGTCCCCTTGCCTGCAGTCTTTTTGGAAGGTCTCTTCTCCTTCTTCCTTTTTGGATCCTTCGTAAGCTCAGGATCGCTTCTCTTCCGCTTCTGAGCATCCAAGACAACGTTTCTTAGCATTGCTGCGTTGAAACGGTCACGTCTCGTCCTTCGGTCTTTCCGTGCTTCTTCTGACCAAGTTAATCCTTGGTAGAATTTCTCATCTTTTCTGGCGGCTGCTGCGTGCTTTTCCTTCACATCCTGTATGAGCGACGTCAGACTACTCAGTCCATCCTTGATCGTCATGTTGACATTCTTCTGGACCTCACAGGATTTCAGCATCTTGCTGATCTCTTCCTCCATTTTTTGAATGCTTGCTGCCTCTTCCTTCCGCAGCTTAATGCATTCATCCCGATCTTCATTGCAGCTAGCAATGTCAATCGCAGAAGCATTACTGAAGACAGAAATGCAGCTGGCTTGACTAGTCACGCTGCTCGTGCTTCCTCTTCTCTCCACCTTGTCCACGATGATCTGTGGCACCTCCAATGCGTTGTTGCCCTCCTGCATCCTTGGGCCACTGGCCACCGCCCGCACGCTCGAAAGCGCTTGACGATCGGAACCAGTGAGGGATTTAGCCGTAGCATTACCTCGCAGGTACTCTTCCTCATCTTTACAATCGCTCATGATGGATGTTTTTTGTTTGCTGGTTTTGGTCCGCGTCGAGTATTTGATTTCCTCGATACCACCTATTTCTAGGAAGCTTACCTATCCGCCACCTGGCACGCGTCCGATAGAGGACCAGCAACCCCGCGCAAAAGAACAAGTTCTAATGTGCCCCATGTAGAACAAAAGTTCCAGACGGGCACGGAATTATTATTATTATATTTTTTTTTTGCTTAAGGAATTTGGGAAATCTGCCTACAGATACCTTGGATTTCGCACTCCAAGGTTATGTGGGGTTGGTATAATAACAAATCAAAATAAAGAAAAAATAAATAATATAGTAAATTTAGAATACTGGCGACCTACTGCCAACCTGACCCACTAAAACCCGTAACCTTTCTTTTGGAGCCCTTTACCCTCTCTCGGAACTGTCGTAAGGGTGGCCACCCTTCGAGGGTGGCGCTCCAACTCTGTCGCTGCTGTGACTTTGTTCTTTACCTGCGGTTCTCCTGCGTCAATAGTTAAAATTTTAAACTATTATAATATACAAGCGCAATTAACAGCACAACAATAATAAAAAACAAATGTTAAAAAGAGTAAAATATGCCAAGAGGTAAAATATTCAACAGGTGTAAAACAAAAAACATATAAAATAAACAGATGAATAAAGTCGAGATCCTTCCTTGACATAACCGAGATTATGAAGTTCTCGACTTGCCGCCAATTCTCCTCTGACTGGGTCATCAGCGATACCATGTTCTCCGGTGTAACTTGACTGTTTACACCTTCGAACATGGTGGCGAGTGCCGGGATAAGGCGATAAGTCCATCGACCTGTTTCCTCACCATCCCATCTCTCTTGCCATCTTTCAATGAGCCTGTACCTCGCTTCTTTGCGTATCAGGCCCTTGCTTGGTCTTATTTCCTCATCCAGGGCACTTCTTTCTTTAGAAAAGAGAAACATTTCTTCCCTTTCTCTCGCCAAAAGATCTGCTGGCGGGACACTTGCAAGGACCTGCACAGCACTCGTAGATACCGTCTTATATGCAGAGATGATACGCGTAGTTATCGATCTCCGCGCCCACGCTGGTGCTGCATAAAGCATTTTAGCATGATCGACACTCGCCACCAGTCTTCGTTTTTGTTCACTGGGTCCGCCTACGTTTGGCATTAGCCGTGAGAGAATTGCCGCACACTCGATCGCCTTATTTGACACCGTAGCCATGTGGTGGTGGAAATTTAACCTTCCATCCAACTCCACAACAAGATATTCAATTTGCTTACTCCACTTGACCTCGAATCCGTCTATCACGATTCGTGGGAGCTCATAACCACGTCTGTCTGTGACCAGCAGTGCTTCGGTCTTTTCCAGGACCATTTCAAGACCTCTGGTATCCAGCCAGTCTTTTGCTAGCCTCAGACATTCGTTTACCAATGTCCCAAAAGCCTTCTCACTTTCGCCAGTGCACACGAACAACGCGTCGTCCGCAAAGCCGATGATCACCGCACCTTCGGGCAGACCCATTCGCAAAAAATCATCGTATGATACATTCCATATAAATGGACCCACCCTCGAGCCTTGAGGAGCCCCACGCTGCATCTCTTTCTTGAGAGTGCTGGTGTCTCCCTTATATATAACCCACCTGTCGCTAAAATAATTATCCATTATCCGCAACAAGTAGGGCGGCATGTTCTTCATTTTCATCGACTCGATGAGAACTTTCCATCCTGCGGAGTTGAACGCGTTGCGTATGTCAATTGATACCAACGCGCAGAAGCTCTTTTTTTATCTGGTCCCAATTTGTTTTTTTCCTGCTTTGGCTATGTCTACTACTGCCTGGATGGCATCAACTGTAGATTTGCTTTTACGGAAACCAAATTGGTTATCGGATGGACGATTCTCTCCGGTCAAGTGGCTTTGCATTCTCTGCAGAACCATATCCTCTAGAAGTTTACCCATCGTATCCAGCAGGCATATAGGCCTGTACGACGAGACTTTATCTAGAGGTTTTTCACCTTTCCTTAGGAGGACTAACTTCTGTCGCTTCCAGTTGCGGAAGAATTCTTCTCTCTCAAGGCAAAGATTGAAGCATCGAAGCAGAATCTGTGGTGAAATTTCAATTACCAGTTTTAGGATCTCGTTACTTATCCCATCGATTCCAGGCGCCTTGCCTGTTTTCAATCTTTTACCTGCATTTCGTAAATCTGTAAGAGTGAAGAGTTCATCCTCACCGACTTCACAGCCATTCCAGTCCATCCTAAGCCATGGCTCCGCAGGAGGAAAGAGAGCTTGTATTATCACTTTTACCCAATCGGGACTGTCCAGGCCTGGGGTCTTTTGCCTCGTCCCTAATTTCTTAATAACGATTTTAAAAGCCAGACCCCATGGGTCCTTATTGACATCCTCGTTTAAGTCTTTCCAGCTACGCCGTCGCGACTTGCGGATCTCTTTCTTGAGGTTCTTTTTCGCCTCCTTGAAAGCCTCTTTCAGCAAGGGATCTCCCTTAGATCGGGTATATGTCCTTCTTGCTTTGAGACATTTCTTTCTCAAGGAGGCTAGCTCCTCTGACCACCAGTGCAAGGATTTTCTTATGGGGATGGCGCCTTTGCGTGGCTTAGACGCATTGCAAGCGGTGACTATCATGTTCCTCACCGCTAGAACCTCCCCATCCAGACTGCTCGGCCTCTTCGCCCAACCAGATTCCTCAATTAAGAGAGATTCCTCCAGGGACCGGCCAAACTTCTCCTTGTCGAGTCTTCTAATATTCCACGAGGAGGTTTTGCGACTAGGAACTTCCTGTCTTTTTCCTCCTCGTGTGTTTTCCATTGAGACTGAAAACTCAATGTACTGTTGGTCACTTGCGGTATATTCCTCAGAGACCCGCCAGTCGCTTATGCGGCTTAATAGTTTAGACGATGCGATCGTTAGGTCTATAATCGATCCGATCACACCTCGTCTAAATGTCCATGATTTTCCCCGGTTAACAACTAATAAATCGTTCTTGGAGATCATTTCTTCAATCAGAATTCCTCTCTTGTCGAGTCTCGTCTCACCCCACTCTGTCGACTTTGCATTAAAATCGACAGTGATGATTACATCCAGCCTGGATTCTATGAGACTCGATTCTAGGTCTTCTATATTGGCTTCGAAGGCGGTCAGTGGGTCGTTGGGTGAGAAGTAGCAGCAATACATACGTATGTTAGCCACCTCCATCCACACAATCCCGCTGCTCGTCTCCAGGAACTTGTCAACCCGCAGTTCTGGGTTGCACAGTTTGATAGCGGCTCTCTTCGCTTTATCCTGATACCAAGGTGCGAGGTCGCTTCCTTGATACTGCTCACTGCAGAACAGGATGTCGACCTCATGTTCCCTAGCTGTTTGCATCAGGAGCACCTGTGCATCCTTACTTGTATGGAGGTTGACCTGAAGAAGCTTTAAAGATTTGCCCTTTTAAGCTTCTCCAGTTCTTCCTTGTAAACCGGACAGGAAATTCTACCAGGAATATGGTGGACTTCCGTTTTCCCCAAGTCTGTACACGTTATGCACTTCGGTTTGTCGTTAGTGCAATTCTTAGCGAAGTGTCCCGTTTCGCCGCATCTCCGACAGTTTTTTATTCTGTCGGGGCCTTTGCAAATCCGAGTCACATGTCCATAAGCCAGGCACTTTTGACATCTTGTCACTTCTAAGTGTGTTGGGATAGATGCGTTTATCCATACTATGCGCACTTTCCCTAGCTTAAGTAGACACTCGCTATCCGATTCATTTATTCGGACTAGTGCCACTTTCGGACCGCCAAAACGTGTCAGAAGTTGGCAAGTCACGTCCAAATCGAACTTCTGCAACTTCTCCTTTAAAACGTTTACAACATCCTCTTCCGAAGTTGTTTCGTCCAGATCTCGGATTTCGAGGGTCCTTTTATTGACAAGAGCCGTAACGTGAGCCCTGTCATGCAGAACAGAGGTAAGTTTCTCCGCAAACTTCGAAGTTTCCCCCCCTTTCTTCACCACGACAAGAACCTCCTTTTTTAAGGTTCTTCTAATTTTCAGAATTTCAGTTCCGGTTTCCTCTGGTTTAACTGAAGTTATTGCCAGTCTTATGAGATTACTACAGGTCTCAGGATCCAGAGCCGAAATTCTGACTGACTCCGTAGTTCTAAGTTTTGGGGGGCGCTTCTGAAGTTCATCCCCTTTTTTTCGGCTCAAGGCCTTTTTCTTACGGGCCTCTTGTTTCTTGCTGGTGACGGTTTTAAAATTTTGTTCCTCATCAGGCTTCTTTCCCAAAGTTGCCTCCGCATAGGAAGGAACCTTGGCCAAAACCACCTTTCTCCCCTCCGTTTCCATTGCAGTAGAGTTTTCCAGTACCTCTCTGCTCTTTACCCTCTTACCCTTAGATGTTGCTGTAGAAGGACCAGTTTCCGGACTTCCACACTCTCTACGGCGCTTCCTTAGATCATTTGACCCACACTCACTGGATGCGACTTGCGTCATCAAACTGGGCGTTCCTGGGGTCGAACTTGGTTCGTTAGAGCCCTTGAAGGGTGTCGGTAAGACGCAGGTTATTGCGAATTACTTCGTGCGCCTTCCCCAACGCCACCATTCCATCCTGCACATCCCTACTAATGTTCTTCTGCTTTTTGCAAGCACGCCACATGCCTTCCAATATTTTAGGAATCAGGTCGACCTGTTCAACAAAATTTTTTTCAAAGCTGCTAAGTTCCCTATCCGCGAAAATTCTATTTTGGCCCCCTCCAAAATCCTTGGGGCCATTTGCACCGACTACCGGGGCTTCAACCCGATCAGAATCGGTGGTGGGATTACCCTCTACAGAGGTACCCACTTGGAGTAATTTATTTGATTCTTTATCCATTTCATTCAATTTTTTTTGTTTTTATATCAGGGAACCACCCTGTTGATTGTCCTTTAGTGAAAAGCCCCGCCACCACGACAAGGTCCACCGAACATATCCATGACGTCAGTCATGTCCGGCAGCGGATAAGCATCCCACCCCGGATCACCAACGCCGTCAAGAATGGCAGTAATGTCTGGCTAAGGATATGCATCCAGGCCCAGCACACCCATGCCATCAAAAACGACAACCGCGACAGGGAGAGGACAATCATCCGCCTCTCCCAGCACATCAAAGACATCGATGATGTTCGGCAGTGGACAACCATCGGCGGGGATTATTATCTATTTACTATTCTAACTAATAATTTGCAAAAATCTGATAACCTGAAAGTAATATGTCTTTTAAAAATGGTGAGCATGCGCAAACGAAGACGAATAGAATTTCAAGAAAAATCTCAACCTAACCACAAAATAAAGTTAGGTAAACTGACAGTAAGAAAAAGTGTGTTTACGATGGGAGATCAAGTGCAATTTATTTACAATACTCGACTGCGCAGCAGAGGTCTGACTAAGGATTTTCAAACGCGATTATCAAAAGCTTTGTTGAATGATATTCAACGTGGAAATGATGAAGACGTCGAAAGAGACAATGATTCATTTAATCCCGATGACAGCGATGAATATTTGGTAGAGGATGATGCGTCTGATGCTGAAGACGACTTTGTAATCCAACCAAATGAAATATTCGATAGTTACGAAGATGAAATGGATGAAGTCCATGTAGAAGCTCATTCGCAACGTGCTACTAATATTTTGTACGGAAAAGACGGTACAAAATGGAATATTGATGAACCAAATGCTGCTGTTCGTTTGCGTCATCACAATATTATGCGATTTCGAGCTGGACCCAAAGATCGAAATTCGGTTCCAATTGAGGTGTTCAGAAAATTTTTTTCACCGAATATTTCTTACAATATTTTAACTGAAACGAATAGATATGCAAAAGGATATATTTTGAAATGGAATGCTGAAAATCCCAACTCAAAACCAAGAGTCTGGAAAGATTTAACTAGCTCTGAACTAGATGCATTTATTGGAATTCCGCTGGCCTCTGGTGTTTCACACAATAATATGCAAGATTCATCATTATTGTGGCGTTCAGATGCTTTACCGATATTCGTCAAATTACACGTGAATTTCGTCAAAAAACGATAAAGCAGCCCCGATTCGCGATATATGGAATTTTTTGAATCAGAACCTCACGAAAAACTATGAACCGCATGAAGCTATTACTGTTAATGAGCAACTTTTTCCATATCGTGGAAAAACTAAATTTATACAATTTATTCCATCAAAACCTGCAATGTATGGGATCAAAGTTTGGTGGGCCTGTGATGCAAAAGTGAAATATCCATTACAAGGAAAATTGTATACCGGTAAAGATGAGGAACGAGGGCGAGAAATAAATCAAGGAGAAAATGTGTTGCTCCAACTTGCAAGTCGTTACAGTAATACTGGTCGAACAATTATCGCTGACAATTTTTTTACGACATTGGAAAGAGCTAAACGATTAGCTAATCTTGGACTCGCATTTGTCGGTACTATCCGATCAAATAAAACATTTATTCCTCCTGAAATGAAAAAGTGTAGTTCTCGTCCTGTGCTATAAACTCTTTTTGGCTTTAATGAAAACTTGGTTTCGATTTGTAGTTACGTGCCAAAAAAAATAAAGTTGTTAATTTGCTTTCAACGGTACATTATTCAAAAATTGTGAAGGAGAAGCAATGAAACCAGAAGCAATATTGTTTTATAATGCAAATAAAGCCGGAGTTCATTGTATGGATCAAATGGTTACTCATTTTACAACAAAGCGACCAACTAAACGATGGACTTATGCTTTCTTTTTCAACATATTAGATGTTATGGCATTGGCTGCTTTTTGTATTTGTTAAGAAGTCGACGGACTCAATAAAAAAGATGCTAGACGTAGTTCGCTAACTACCTTAACCAACATATTGGTTCTTCCAAACATCGAAAATCGTATGAACAACGTTCATATCATCACGCAGTTTACTACTCGATCGGCAATTGAATCATTTTTTGGTAAACCAATCAATAAGGAAAACGTGGTGTCATCGAAAATCAGCGGCGCTGACACACTCAAAGGTAGGAAAGACTGCAGAATCTGTTTAGAAGAAGGCGAAAAACTGCGCCAAAAAAATCGTTTTTTCTGTTCTAAGTGCACAAATCCAGTATGTCAACAGCATTCAAAAATTGATTACACTTGTTTTAGTTGTATTTGATAAAAGAGTTTAGATAATAAATCACTAAAAAATTATTAAAACCTGTTTGTATAGTTGATACAATTTTATTTTTCTTAAAAATCAAATATTATTAAATAAACGAAAAAAACATATTTCTTTATATTTAGAAAACGTATTGTAAATGTTTTATCCCTCACTTATAGTGAAAATATGTTTGAGACAAATAAGAAAGGTAAATATATGTATGTATATATATATATATATATATATATATATATATATATATATATATATATATATATATATCATAAAAATGAGTAAAAATGTATCATTTATTTGCATGCAAGTGCATGGGTCCAGCCAGGCACAGGTGTCGGTCCGAAGGGTATCGAACTATGTGTCGGGCGGAGGGTTAAAGAAATGTGCTTCTATGATGAGAAAGTTTTGACAGAGAGGTTGGGATATACATTTGGGTCCAGGTATAGCTGGTAAAGAAGAAATCTATATTATTAAACTTTTTAAATTATGTTTTAAAAGAAGTAATTAAATTATAATATACTTTATCTAAATTGTCAATATCCTTTCTAAAAAACCCACTACATTATAGATAGTTATGAGAAAGATACATCACTTTAAATATTTTTTACCGTCATTTTTTTGAAATCAGATTACGAAGTTTTAAAAAATTCAAATGCACCTAACTTCGTTAAACAATTTTTTTTGGCCAAACGGCAAAATACGTGTCGCCTAAAATTGTGTGAAAAATAATATATTTCCATAGGAAACTATTATTTTGACTAACATATTTTAGCCTGTCGGAATTGAAATAAAATCAACCTGTAGAGAATATTAGAAGGGAATTTATTCTCTAACTCTGAGATTACTTCTTTTAGGGTGGACGAAATTAGAATTAATCAATTTTTTAATAACTTATTGAGAGATAAGTCTCTGAAAAATATTCCAATATAATGTATATTACTTTTATTCTTTGGTGGTTAATAATAGAACAAACCAGTTTTTGATGTTCAAATGTCAGAAACATTGAATTCAAATTAAATAAATGATGGAATAAATGTATTAATAACCACAGTAAAAAGAAAGTCTTATTTTCAGCCATGAAAGGTATCTTAATTTAAGATCCCAGGTGGAAAAAATCGCGTGAGTAACTCACGTGCGACTCGCGTGAGTATTTCACTTGAGATTCGCGTGAGTTTCGCACAATAATTTTGCTTTAGTTTCACATAAGTAACTCACCCTACAGACTTTCGTGAATTTGTGTCAATATTGCTAAAATTTTTGACAAATGTAGAAGCAACATTACTCAACGCATTGATTACGTCTGCTCTATAGGAACATTGTCTGGTAATATTGGCGCAACATTGACAGACAATATTTAAACATAATTAAGGGAACATTATATGGAAATGTTGTTTTTATTTTTTTTGTTATTTTAAATTAAAAAATTTTAAATAATGTTAATAAGAAAATTAGGCCACAGGGCCTACATCTAACCTGTATGTAAAATTAGTCTAAAATTGGTATAAAAATATACTACACGCTAGTAGAAATTTGTCATGGAGCCACTCGATTGTTCAAGTTACTGGACAGTTTTTGTCACGGACGCTGATTCTAGGCGGACTGGTAAATAACTGTAAAGTTACTGACCAACGCTCTTCGTCAAAGATTCAAGTTGAATTTGATATTGGCTAGACATAACTTCTGTCTAGTTTTTTTAATGTTACTTTAAAGTACTCCTAGAAATTGTAGTTCTAAGTTTGTCTTGTCGATGACACTGCAATAATGTCTAATAACTAGACAGCTCGACTGATTATTTGCTAGAGATAAATTTGTTCTTATTCTTTCCAATATTTTAAAACTTTTCATTTTAATTTGTTATTAATTAAAAATTTAATTAATTTATTATTATAAATTAATAGTATTAATTAATAAAATTAATTAATAATAATAAAAATTAATAATTATTAATAAAATTAATTAACAATATTAATTAATAAAATAAATAATTAATAAAATAAATAATTAATATTAATTATTTTAATTAATTAATAAATATTTACAATCATTTATAATAAATATAAAAATAATAAAATTAGTTTAAAATTAATTTTTTTAAATTCCATTTTAGTTTAACTATAATTTTCTATTAATTAAAAATTGAATGAATTTATTATTATTAATTAATAATAATCAATTAATCATAATATTAAATAATAAAATTAATTAATAAATATTTATAATAATTTATAATAAATTAATGAAAATAATTAAAAATTTAATTACAGTAATCAATTTATTTATTAATTGTTAACGTTGCAAAATAAATTACTAAAAAGTTATAATAATTAAAAAATCATCTAAAATGTTTTATTACATAGAAAATATTAAAAGTATATACCAATGCTTAAAATCTCTAGTTACGGCACTGAACTGAAATATATGTGCAGTGGTTATTAATTCCCAGTATACATTGCGTTGAACGGCCGAGTGCGTTAAGCGGTGCGACTTTAGTCCAGCGGAACCCGGGTTCGCTCCCCGTTACCCCCAAGATTTTTTCGGTGAAATTGCGTTTTCGTTTTAAGGTTTATATAGATTATAATTGTTTATACTAATAAAAAATATTTGTTTCAGTGTTATTGTTAATAATAGTGCATTAAAAAAATAAAAGTTGTTTGAAAACAGTAAATATTTAGGATATTTGAATTTAGAGTTTTTTTTATTTGAATTAAAAATCAAAAAGTAATGTAGAAAATTACCATGTAATAATTTACTATTTGTATTATTTTTATATAATAATTCAACTAATTAATTAAAAATTATAAAATATATAATTTTTTATTCTATTCCATTTATTATGTATATATTATAATAGATACAGAAATTTTTTAAAAATATCTTTTATTGAATTTCTTTGGTGCTAAATAGAAATTTTATATTAATTGCATGAAATAAATGTGTTAACTATAGTAAATATTAATATTAAACAAATTTTCAGTATTTTAAAAGAATTAATTTGTCTAGTTATTCTACAGAACCGTTGCCCAGAATTTATAAAGTTGGGCTAGATAATAACTTGATGAAAAAAGCGTGACACTCCATTTGAGTTATTAGCCAGTTGGCTAGTAAAGTAACTAGACAATTTCAAGCGCGACTAGACAGTTCCTTTATAATAACTAGGACAAATTTCTACTAGGGCAGTGAACTTAATTTGCAAAACTTTACTCGGGGGTTTTCAGAGTCGCCACTACGGTATCGATAATACTTTTTTAAAATTCAAAATGTCAGAACTAAAATGGCGGCTGTCAAAATCAGAAATTTATTAGACTTGCTTGAAAATTGTTACTCGGGGTTTTAGGGTCGCGGATTATGAAATGGATGTTTGTATTGGAAATTAATCATGCCAGCTGTCAAAATCAAAATTTCATTGAACTCACTTGAAACTTTACTGAAATTACGAAATTAATGTTTTTGTGTGAAAATTAATCATGACAGCTGTCAAAATCAAATTTCTATTGAATTCGTTTTAAACCTGTTACTGAGGGTTTTTAGGGTTGTTGATTACGAAATTAATGTTTTTGTGTGGAAATTAATCATGACAGCTGTCAAAATCAGTTTCTATTGAATTCTCTTTAAACCTGTTATTGAGGGTTTTTAGGGTTGCTGATTAAGAAATTAATGTTTTTGTGTGAAAATTAATCATGACAGCTGTCAAAATCAGATTTCTATTGAATTCGCTTAAAACTTGTTACTGAGGGTTTTTAGGGTTGCTGATTACGAAATTAATGATCATTCTTTTCGAGTAAAAAAATTTGCTAATTTGAAGTATTCCCAAAATATGGGGAAAATATGCGAGAAAAAAATTGGAATTTTTTATTTTTTTCGAGTAAAAAAATTTACAATTTTGAAGTATGGCAAAAATATGGCGAAAGTATGGAAACAAAGATTTAGAATTTTTCTTTCTTTTCAAATAAAAAAATTTGCAATTATGAAGTATGACCAAACTATGGGGAAAATATGGGAGCAAAAAATTGGAATTTTTCATTCCTTTCGATTAAAAAAAATTGCTATTTTGAAGTATAGCCAAAATTTGGGAAAATATTGGAACAAAAATTTGGAATTTCTTATTCTTTTCGAGTAAAAAAATTTACAATTTTGAAGTATGGCAAAAATATGGCGAAAATATGGGAACAAAAATTTAGAATTTTTCTTTCTTTTTAAATAGAAAAATTTGCTATTATGAAGTATGGCCAAACTATGGGGAAAATATGCGAGCAAAAAATTGGAATTTTTCATTCCTTTCGATTCAAAAAAATTGCTATTTTGAAGTATAGCCAAAATATGGGGAAAATATGCGAACAAAAATTTGGAATTTTTCACTCTTTTCGAGTTGTTTGCTCTAATATTTTCCCCATATTTTGGCCATACTTCAAAATTGTAAATTTTTTTACTCGAAAAGAATAAAAAATTCCAATTTTTTCTTGCATATTTTCCCCATATTTTGGCCATACTTCAAAATAGCAATTTTTTTGAATCGAAAGGAATGAAATGTTCCAATTTTTTGCTCCCATATTTTCCCCATAGTTTGGACCTACTTCATAATAGCAAATTTTTTTATTTGAAAAAAAAAGAAAAATTCTAAATCTTTGTTCCCGTATTTTCCGCATATTTTGGCCATACTTCAAAATTATAAATTTTTTTGACTCGAAAAGAATGAAAAATTCCAATTTTTCGCTCTCATATTTTCCCTATATTTTGGCCATACTTCAAAATAGCAAATTTTTTTACTCGAAATGAATGAAAAATTCCAATTTTTCGCTCCCATATAGTCCCCACATTTTGGCCATTTTTTGAAATTGCAAATTTTTTTTCTCTAAAAGAAAGAAAAATTCTAATTTTTTGCTCTTATATTTTTCCCATGTTTTGGCAGTAATTGAAATTTGCAAATTATTTCACTCTATAAAAAGAAAAATTCAAATTTTTTTTTGCAATATTTTCCCTATGTTTTTGCCAATGTTCATAAACAGGAAAATTACATTTTTTGCGAAAGTAATGAGCTTTGGGAAACGTTCATGAGCAATGGTTTGCTTGATTTTGCCCATACTTAACCTTCAGAGGGCCGGAAAATTAAAATAAAATTTACTAGTTTTTTATTAAGTAAAATTAAATAAAAAATCAATTCGATGAAAATAAAAGTAAAAATAAATGGTGGCCACTATAGTGGCCACCCCGGCCCTCTCAAGGTTAAAACCTGGCTGGAACCTTATCAACTATGGCAAAAATCTATGCCCATGTTTTGTCAGATTTTGCTATCCTTTGCCCATAGTTCGTTTTTAACGTGGGTAAGTTTCATGCGAATCAAAGAAATTATGATTTTGACAGCTGTCATAATTAATTTTCAATACAAACATCAATTTCGTAATCAGCGTCCCTAAAAACTGCTAGTAAAATGTTTTAAGCGAATTCAATAGAAATCTGATTTTGAAAGCTGTCACGATTAATTTCCACACAAAAACATTAATTTCGAAATCAGCAACCCTAAAAACCCCCAGAAACAAGTTTTAAGCGAGTTCAATGAAATTCTGATTTTGACAGCTGTCATGATTAATTTCCATTTCGTCTCGTGCTGCAAATGTCACACTCGTAAAATCACTCACTTTACGCACTTATATCATAAATAACTATTATTGTCTTATGATTGATAAAATAATAGGAATACCCTTGCGATACTCAATTTTAAACATTGTTAACCCCCCCGTCTATAAATTTAACCCCAAGAAAATGATCCAAATTGCATAGCTTTCTCACATAGTCGGATATTTACATCAATCAGTATCTAGAGGTTTTTGGGGTCGCTGATTACAAATATGATATTAGTTTTTGAAAATTCGAAATGGCGGATCCAATATGGCGGACGAAAATTCAAAAAGGTTATGGATTTTCACAGAATTGTATATCCAGGGTTTTTGGAGTTGCTGATTATGATTCTGAAGTTGAAATTCAAAAATTCCAAATGTCGGATTCAATATGGCGGATGAAAATTTAAAAAATATTTCAATTTACACAGAAGTGGGTGTGAAGGTGTTTTTAGAGTCGCTGAATACACAGGTCAACAAACAAGGCTTACTTTTTTATCAGACATCGAAGTGGTTTCCGATGTATTTTTGGATGCTGAACACGATCCCGGATCCCAAAATTGCCCATCACGTCAGGATTATGAGAAAAGTGGGGGTAAAGACCCCAAAAAACGTGCACTACTAGACCCACATTCATTAGACAAAAAAATATAATTTTTTTTTTTAAAATGGAGTCGAAAACACCAAAAATGTGTATTTTTAGAATGCTTTAATTGACCTCTTGAAATCGCTGGGATTCGCTTACAAATTGTTATTCGAAGGCTTTTGGGGTCCCTGATTACTAATCCGATATCAGTTTTCACAAATACAAAATGTCGGATACGACCAATTCTTAATTTTGACATCCGATTTCAAATGGTCAATTAAAGAATTTCTAAAAATACAAGTGTTTGGTGCCTTCGACCCCATTTTTTTGAAAAGAATTTTTATTTTTTTTGTTTTATGAATATGGGTCTTGTAGTGCACGATTCAAGCTTCAATTTAAGTCTATGTAGAAGTTTCTAGCACGTCAGGTTTAGGAAAAAAAAATATTGAAAACCCTCAAAAACACGTTTTTGGTGTCCTCACCCCCATTTTTCTGAAAATGATGGGCAATTTTGGGACCCAGGATCGTGTTCACGTCCAAAATACATCGGAAACTACTTGGATATCTCATAAAAAAGTAAGCCTATTTTTGTTAACCTGTGTTACGAATCTGAACTTAGTTTTTGAAAAATTTTAAACTGGTTTAAAAGTGTCATATAATCCACCATATTGGATTTTCTAATTAAAATTTTTTATTTTAAAATTATTTCAAATTCGTAACCAGCAAGCCAGAAAACCCTAAAATGTCAAAAGACATTAAAATCTGATAATTTTAAAAAAATTTCGTCCGCAATTTTGGATTTGCCATGTACAATTTTTTTAAACTAACTTCAGATTAGTAAGATTAGACCCTAGAAAACTAAAAATAATAAAGTTTAAGCAAGCTTGTGAGTTTAATGCTTTTTTCTTCATGAAACAATGTGTATGATACAATCAGCTCATATTCTTTCTTAAATCTATTTTTTCTATGAATAGTGTAAGGTAAATGCGTTAGTGCTCAGCAGCTTAAGGAATTTTTCAATTTTAAAATGACTAATTAGCAGTTTCAAAGACAATTTTTTCAAATGAAACAAATTTTATTGATTAAAGAGGATTATAAAGAAGAGTAATTAACATCACTTTTTATGAAATCAAATACTATGTAATATTTATTTGCATTTAAAGTCGAAAATATGCAAATGCGTTAGTAATCGGCAGGTACGAAAACTGACTGTGTCAGTAATCGGCAGCTGTTTGCGTTAGTTACCGGCAGTGCGTTCTGATTGGTTGGTTCAGTGGTCGTCACTTCTGTTCCTTAGTTACCGTCAGTTACATTATAATGCTGTTTTGTCAAACAGTTTTTATCTGCCGAACACTAAAACATTAGTCTTTTTTATTCAATTGCTTTAGTTATCGGCAGCCAATTTAATATAGTTTATTTATTTATTTATCAATTATTTATCAATCAAACTAAAAGCAATAAATAGATTCTGCAAAAAATCAATTTAAAAAAATCCAAATTTGTAGTGTAAATTCGCTCAGGAAATAAGTATTGTTTTATCAATAAGTAATTATATTCAATCATTCAATTAAACGTACTCATAACCATAAAAATTAGGGTTAAGTTTGACAATTGACTGAAAATTAAACGATTTAAAATGGTTTAAGCACTAAGTTGTCAAACTTAACCCTAATTTTTATGGTTATGAGTACGTTTAATTGAATGATTGAATATAATTACTTGTTGATAAAATAATACTAAATATTTATTCCAATAACTTTGTACATTGTTCTTAATTTTTATCTTTATTGATTCTAAAGAATATTTAGTTTTATTTTTGCAGACTATAATATATTTTGCCAGAATAATAATGGTGAGCGAATTTACCCTCATTTAAAGGTAAAGTCGCTCACAACAAAACGGCTTATGCATATTTTTCTGTTACATATTTTAATTTCTTTATGCAGTAACAGGAAAGATAAAGGGTTAGAGATTATATATTTTCAGTGCCAATATTTATTTTCATCGTTTCCCGAAGTTATTTAATAAATAATTGAAAAATTGAGCAAAATTAGCCTCATTTACGGTAAATATAGTAATAAAATCATAAAATTTAATTTTTAGGTAAGGATATTTCTTTTTTAAATTGTATATTAAGCGGCTAGATCCTAGAATGTCACGTAAATAGTTCTCGGCCGAAATAGAAGTCCCCTGGACACTCAGAATTCAACTTAAATATTTTAAATATATATCCTTACAAAAAATTTCAATGCGCATATTGTTTTAATATTTTTTTTCTGTCTATTACAGTTTTGAAATATTTGGGAGGAAATGATTCTTTGAAAACTGCAAATTTAATGAAATTTTTTCCTTCAACTTGCGATATTTCAGATAATTTTCAAAATTGTGTAACAAAATAAAAATGAAAATAGGGGAGACCGGGGCGTAATTTGAATACTTTTCACTTTCTGTTACTTAACTTCGTCATTCTTGCTGAAATAAAAGTTTCATTATGTGAAAAACTTAGCCTAACATCTCAGCTTTCAATTAAAAAAGGTACGTTCTAATATTACTAATTGTACTTTTTTATAGAACAATCTTTTTGGAGAAATGAAATTATAATTTTGATCATGAAATATTATTTAATATTGACAGTTTTGGTTTCTATTGTACATTTATAACAAAGAATGTTAAAAATTGAACACATTAAATTTAAACTTTAAACATTTTTATGTAATTTTCAAATTTGAAAAAGTTGTAGCAAAATGCAAAATCCTCGTACTTAAAAAAATCTATTCTCCACTAACTTTTTTTATAAAGGGTTGTCATTGGTACTTATGAATATATAAATTACAAGAAATAAGGAAAGTGATCTATTACACTGAGAAAATGTTTTGTACAAACTTTAGTCAAAAGTTGAGTAATAAAATTACACATGCGCTACACATGCGCTTTTGAATAAAGTTTAACCAACTGCAGTTCAAAATAAATTTTTGGTAGGTGAAAATAAAATTGGTCAGTTTTTAAATTAAATTTCATAAAATTTCAACAATACTTTGTAAAGAAAAGAAAAGTGTTGGAATAAAGCCTAGTTTACGTTTGAACACAATATAAACAAAAAAATGAAAGATCGTATTCAACACATTTCAGAGAGTGACCTATGGAAACTTAAATTTCAGTCAAAAGTTGAGTAAAATGTGAACAAGCTATTGGTAAAATGTGGGGAAGGAAATGTGGTGGGGAGACTAGGAAAATCATCATTCCTACATACCGACGGTTGATTCCTAGGACTAATTCCTGTATTACCAACATTTTTAAAACGATAAAAAAAATTGATAATCGATTGTTGATTTATATATGTTGTATGTACGAATTTCTGCATTACCTACACATTTTGCATTAAACAATATCTCTATTTCACTCATACACCTTGTAAATACTCAACACAAATACAACACTTTTAACATATAACATAACCTAACCTAATACACATATATAACGTAAGACTAATTTCGCACACATTTACATATAAATGAATGACTTGAACTGTCCTTATATAGTAAGTGTCAGAGTTGATTCACAACTTGCGAGAAACGGATTAAAAATGAATAACTAATTAATTACTTGTTATTTTAGTTTTATTATTTTATTATTGGTTTTAAATTAAATAAAACAATTCGTGATCAATTAATGTAGTGTTATTATTTATAAATTAAAAATTTCTTTGGATTTTTCAACTTATCTTTACAAATATAAATAAAACATTAATCTATTTAAAAAGTTAAAATAAACATAAATAAAAATAAATATTTATCCGAATAAATCTTATTTTATTCTTAAATAAATAACTAATTAAAAGATAAAATAATTTTAAATTTATATATTAACAAATTTTTTCACGTATATATATTTCTATATTTATACATATTTTTCTTTTATAAATTTATACAGACACAAAAGCAAATAAGAAATAAAGAAAATAATTTAATTTAACATCATAATCTATAATATCTTCATTTCATGTAAATTATAACTTTTAAATAATTAAAATGACAAATTCACATCCAATTTTTTTGAATATAATAATATCCGTCCAGCAATTTGTGAATTGTAGTAAATTTACTTTCTATAAATTCTGTGGATGAAAATACATGCCACGAAAAGTTTTTTCTGTCGTAAATTTTAAATGCTTGAAAACGGTCACTAAAAAAACAATCATTTAAACGTCTAGTGACTACTTGGAAATCATTAATTTCATTCACTATAAAAATTTCTATTTCAAAAAATTCTGGACCTTCCTCGTTGAATATTACAATGATATTATTTCGAGTTATTTTTTTATCATACAAGCTCACTGACTGAGCAACGAGCAAAGAATTACCAGAAGTAGTCCATATCAACTGATAAAATTCATTGATATTTAATATCATTTCCGGAGTTACTTTTTTAATATTGCCAATATTTATGATTTTTTGACACACTATGCCTGAACCAAAAAATTAACTGACAAAAATGGATCCAAAATCTGGTTGTTGGGGATGTTCCTGCATCATATCAGAAGTAAAAATCCGTTGAGATCAAAATCCCAGCTGCTCCTTTTTTCGAGATATCAGTATTTCCGTTTATTGAATTTTGCGAATTTTTGAAAAACATTCAGTTTGAAACTTTGTAACAACATGCAGGCAAACTAATTATACAAAAAGTATTTTGAATACTTTTTTATATGTTAATACATTTTAATATCTTTAAAATAAGAACTAAATGAAAAAAATTATTCATTATTTGTCAAAGATATGGAATTTTTTGGATACCAAGCTCAGTTCAGAGTTGGTTTTGAACTTTTTTGATATTTCAGGTAATATCTCCAAAACGTTTATATTTCTTATAAATATATTTGTCTTATTGTAATACTTGTTTGCACAAAAATTAATTTATTTGATTAAAAAAGTACGATAGAATGAAATCTTTTTATTGCATTTGGTAAAGGTTAATATTCATATCATAGCATACGCAAAAAACAAGATAAATAATTGTCAAACTAAGCAACAGATTTAAAACTGAAACAAAATAATATTTAAATAGATATTTACATCAACTATAATCAGTATAATAGAACTCACTTGAGAATAACAAGATAAAAATTCGAGAACTGCTCGCATGAGTTTGAATTATTATTTTTCACCTTTGATTAAATTAATTTCGTAGCGCTCTGAAGTTTCAAAAATTCACAATGGACCAAGTCACTAGCCTGTTTAAACCAATATCACATATTCTTTTATTATTATTATTACATATTTTATTTAGAAAAATAAATAAGTTCAAAAACAATAAATTTCCAACTGATAACGAATAAAATTCATAAGATTTGCAAATAATACAGTGGAAATCTTTTAGATTGAAGAAATAATTTAAAATTTAAAATAGAAACAATAAATAAATAGACGTTTTACATGAATATCAATCATTTTTTAATATAATACTCACTTAAAGGTGAAGGGATGAAAATTCGACAACTGCTTGCATAAGTCTCAATGAATATTTTTCATCTTCGAGTGAATTAATTTTATAACGTTCCCAAGTTTTTAGGAATTCACGATGAATGGATTCACCTGCTTGCTCAGACCAATAACCCAAACCGTCATTGTTTCCTATGAATGCCAGCATTTCTGTCAGATGATCGAGTATTGCGTGAATTTTTAACGTTTCCGAAACATCAAGACTGTCAAAGGATTTTCGTAATTCCGATAGGTTCGAGGACAGAGAAGACTTTACTTTTCCCGAAGTAAAGGAACAATCCACTAATTTGTTCATGGCTTTGAATGCAGCAATGTATGGAACAATTTTCAGACGTCCAACTTCGCCATAAATTTTCGCATCGTCGAGTTGATCTGCATCTTTTAAAAGCTTCCTACATGCATTCCCTTCAAAAATATCACCATGGTAGTTTTTTGAAATTACGTTAATCATTTTTGGCCAAATCAGTGCGGTATCTCTCCCTAAAAGCGGAACTAATCCTGTGAAGAACAAATGGTTCACAAAACCTTGGAGGCTATGGAGTTCAGGAATGATACACTTTTGCAAAACAGTAACATCGTCGTCTTCATTAAATAGCGGAGGATTCACCACGCTGTGACATTCCATGGCTCTCTTTTTATTTTTACCAATAAGACAAAATTGTTCGTAGTCATTTCTCAAGTCTTTGTATGTCTTTAGCACCGCGTTTTCGCAACAAGATTCGCTGAATGCACTTGCGCTTGAATTTTTCTCAGTTTGAGAAAATTTCCTCAAATCATGCAATGAGATATGACAATACGGACAGGGAAACGTGGCAGTAGCTGTCTGTTGACCATTAATAATAAGAAGAAGCTTATAATCTGCAACAAATTTGAAGGGAATATTGTTAATATTAGTCAAGTCGAATAACAGTTTCATGTTGCTATAAGTTTCTTTCACTTGAGGAACGATGCACAATAGTATTAATTTATTGACACTTGTAAGCTTGTTTTTTTTTACTAATTGTACCACCTTCCGAGTAGAGTTTTCTTTTTTGAGTAGTTCCTTCTTCATTTTCTTCGAACATTAATTCGTCGTCAGATTCATGAATAACTTTGTTAAATTTCGGTGAGTAATTTTCGGGTAGGACGGTCATACATATTTTGAGAAATCCTTGACCTCCATCAGCCATGACCTTGATTAGAACATTGCCTTCCAAATTTCGTTCTTGAATTATAGCGTCAAGCAGCTCTTCAGCATCTGCATAAATTACTGAACGTTTCTTCATGTTCTTATCTTTACTTGTCCCATTTTCACATTCAAATTCATGTTCTGATGCTTTATAAATGTCCTTCAAAGTTTTTGATTTTTTTGACATGTGATCTCGATAATAAGGAACAACAGATTTCCTGCCAATATAACACCTAAAAAAATTTGTGATCTTCCTCATATTATTTTGTGACATACCCAAATTAACACGTAAATTATCTAAAGCATCTTCTTTAAGTTGAACATCTTTTTTAGAAGAAGGATTAATAACGATTCTTGTTTTTTTCCCATTAGTATTAGACAAATTTAATTGAACGTTTGAATTACTTCCAATTGGCTTGGCATTTTTTGATTTATTTTGCAATATAGCTGATAAAACAAAATCTTGTTGTTTCTCGGATAAGTTTTCTACAATTTCCACAACATTTTTTTCGGGATGTTTACAAATATGGCTTAAGCCTCTACCTATTTCCTGAAAGCATTCCTTGCAGCGGTAAGATGCATAACGAGACGAATTTTTTTCTGGTTCTTTCGAACTATGTTTTTTTTCTTCTAAATTCGCGAATCGACCATTTTCCGTAGTAATAACATTATTTAATTTTCTTACCTTGCTTGCTCCTCTAATGACTTTACTGTGTCCCTTAAATCTAGCTGTCAAACATATGTAGCAATTACAAATTCCATTTTCAGCACGAGTTTCCCTCTGTAGTATTATATCTTCATAATTCGGAAATTTTTGTATAGGCCTCTTGAAAACTCCTTTTTCAGCATCCAACAAAGTTAAGTAACAAGTTTGACAAATACTTATAGGAAACTTATCATCATTCAAATCAAAAGTGTCACTAACAAAAGTTTTTATCAATTTTTCCGTTTTACTACTTATTGAAAATTTCTCTGCTTTCTTTTTTCCAAAGATTATTTTATTCCCACAAGGTGCACAAATTTTCTTTCTATTCTCCTGATGAGAACACTTATTCGTAGGATGAGACATCTTTTGATACAAGGCCAATGTTTTTCATATTAATAATTTGACAGAAGATTGTTTTGAATTGAATTAAGCTACAACACTTTTTTGTTTATATTAAATGGAATTTAAATAATCTAAACGTGTATTAAAATAAAACCATCACAGAATATTTTTATCGCACGCAATATATTACTGTGAATTTTGTATACAAAAAACCCTATATCTCTGACAAATATTAACTAATTTTCTTCATTTCGGTCTTATTTTAGAGATCTTAACCTGTATTTCCATATAAAAGAAAATTTAAGATACTTTCTGTATAATTAGTTTGCCTGCATGTTGTTACAAAGTTTCAAACTGAATGTTATTCAAAAATACGCAAAATTCAATAAACAGAAATACTGATATCTTGAAAAAAGGAGCAGCTGGGATTTTGATCTCAGCGGATTTTTACTTCTGATATGATGCAGAAACATCCCCAACAACCAGATTTTGGATCCATTTTTGTCAGTTAATTTTTTGGTTCAGGCATAGTGTGTTGAGATGATTCATTACAAAGTAAACGATAGTTAAACATTAATTGATGCTTTAAAGCAATTGTACGGCAAACATTGACACGGCTAATACTGACATGTGATGTTTCTTTTCCCACTCGATGTGTAGCTTCTAGACGCATGCAACTCATATTCCAAAGTGGGCCTACGTTAATCATTACTTTAAAATAATGCAGTAAGAAATGGTGCTTTGGCTTTAATTTTCCCGGAAATAATTCGTTATGTAAACATAAGTACTCTGTAATTAAAGTATTTAAATGACTGGGAGTTAGAACATGAATAACTGAACTGACAACAATTTCAACAATACTTTTAAGCATTTTTAGCAAATTATAACAATCAGTATCTTGAGGTACGGAATGACCGATGATGAGACAAAGATTTCTAACTAAGGATAGCATTTCCGATGCCGTCATAATTAAGCATCCATTTTTTATTTGAGAGTCTAACAATTGTTGAGGTTTATTAATATTACCAGATTTTCCATAAGAAAAAGACATTATTCTTTCATTCAATTCAACTAAAGTAATGACTTTTAGATTGTAGATAAGATGTCTTAAAATTAAAGCAACATCATATCGACAAATACTCTCTAAAACATCGTGCATTACATCTACAAAGAAATTATCTTTAAAATGAAAACCAATGATGTTGTTAAAAGTGCAATCATCTTTAACTCCAGATTTTTTTGGATTCATTTCAGCAAGATGTTCATTGTAATTTTGTATAGTTCGAAGTTCACAATCTGTTGCCTTGAAAGTAGAATTAATGTTCTCAAATTTTGTTAGACAAAATCTGCAAAAAAAAGTTGATCGAAAACTTTCATTTAATCCAAATAACGATTGAAGACCATAGTTATCTCCTCGTATGACTCCTAACACAATAAATTTGTTTGTTGCCACTAGAATGAGAAATTGTTATTCCTTTTGTTTGCAGTAGATTAATTTCATCGATTACCTTGGAAAAAACTAATTTGTTTGTGAATATTGATCGATCACGTGTATTTAATAACATAAAAAGGAAATTATTTTCGAGTTTTGATTGATATTCGGGAGGTAGGATGGACATTACACCATACAAAGCACCACATTTTCCTTTACCTTTGTGACTACCTAAGGGGTTATTCGTTTCGTAATCATAAAAAAAATATCAAAAGGAATAACAATTTTATCCCCGTACTCAGCAATCTTTTTTTTCAAATACGGCCCTTGTATAATATTTGTCACTGTTTCAGTGTTTTTGTTAAGTTTTTCGCGATATTCCATTATTTTATTAAAAACAAGAGGTAATTCCAAAAATTTTTGAAAGACTTTAGATAAGGGAATAAATTGAGCTACAACAGGAACATTTTTTATAATTTTTACATCATTTTTTTCTACAATTTTTTCTTTTTCCCCTAAAATGAAACTTTCTGGCATTATTAAAGTTTCTGCATTTTTAAATTGAGCAAAACGTTGTGCTTCTGTTTTTAAATTGTTAAATGGATTTAAAAATTTATCTAAAATTTTGTGAATATTCGTTAAAGTATCAGAGCTGTTTGGATAAGTAGCAAACAGATTGTGGATTTCGGTTTTTACAACAGTAATTGTTGACTGCAATAATTCAGACGCATTTTGAATAATTTCATGAACTCTTTTTCTTGATATATCTGGATGCTTATGTAATTTCGAAACAAAAAGTAATTGTTCCTTACCAACTGTTTTTGAAGGTGAAACATTTGAGTAGAATGTTGACTTCATTGACTCGATTGGATTTTGAAACGATTCCATTTCGTCCTCAGAATCGGAAATGTCATCATCTTCATCAGAATTATCTATTTCCATCAATAAGTTATCTAGTGTTGATGCTGATGATGCCTCATTATCAATTAACATTTTAGAATTGATTTGCATTTCTTCCAGCATTACAGTTGAAAGTATTTCATCTGGTTGCTTTGCAACATGCTTAGACTTCTTGTGTTTCTTGTATGATTTAAATAACTCGAAATTTCTATGACAATCTGCCTCTGAACATTTATATGACTTTAATGAACTATGAACTAGTTCGATATGTTTTAAAAGCGATTCATTACTATAATACTCTAAATTACAAGCGAAACATTTAATTCTGTCCGACATTTTTGTAAATCGATCACAAAACAATATTTAAAAAAATATATTTACTTTTAATCCAGCGCGTATTTAAGTTGCTCTTTCTAGTTTATAACTAGTAAAAGTAAAATTACAAATTACTATCTACTTTTTTCCTAATTTGGATTAACAATTGTCGAGATTTATATAAAATTTAAAATTTGTTTAATCTCTCCTTGTAAAACTCGATTCTGGGTTGAAAGTCTTTTTCCATCATTATAAATTTCATAAAATACAATTTGTATAAATTTCCATAAAGCTTTAGATGGTTGTGGATAAACACAATCGAAAACATTAAATATTTTTAGATTTAAATCTATTGCTTCCAACATAGAATCGACTGAGTATTTCTTATGATCCACAATAACGTAATAGGCCTGTATATCCAGCAGAGGCCCAACTATTGCAATGAAAGGTTGAAGTTTCAGATTTCTAGACTGTAATGAATTTCTTAATTCATTCAATTTAGATTCCAGTTCCGTAGCATCCTTTAAAGAATTATTTTTAATAATAATCATGTGTTTTCACCTTATGAGAGTACTCCATTTTACTCCATTTTTTCATGGTTTTAATTTTTCAATTCTTATTTTACATGATTATATAGTTATATTAAGATAAAAATAGTTAGAATATTTAAATTAACTGCTTACTTCAACATGTAAAAGGTAGCTACTTCTTTTTTCAAAAAAACTTAATTTACGAAATTCTAAAACATTAAGCCTTTGATTTTCATTACTTTTTCTTTTCCTTCTGTCTGCCGTTGTGGTAATGTAATGCAATGAATGGAAAATAATAACATCTTGTTTCTCAAAAAAAAGAAAAAACCCATTCTAAAATTAATTATAATTTAATTTTATTATAATTGTACCTTGAAATACCTTAAAAACAAGTACTAAAAGAACAGAAGAAATATATGTATCAATTAAATTACATACCACACGATAATCCTGTGATGATTCTCAAAAGTGCTGCATCTTCAACAGTTGTTGATTTAACTTTTTGTAATTTATCAATTAAATATCCTCTAATCTTTGGCCACTTTTGAAAAAGCTTTGACGGCGTTTTTTCATCACCTTTGTTAAAATCCAAATTAATCTGTAAATTTCATAAATACTTGTTACTTTATAGAATTAATTTAATATTATACACAAATATATTTACCAACGTTTGCCCTTCCTTATCTAGCGAAAGTGTTTTTACAGTTAACATATAATCAAAGACACTCGTTCCTTCATTATTCAAAATGTATTTTCTTATACTTCTCGTCCTGTTAAATGCAAATTTCACTTCTTCCCAGGGTTCAGAGTGATTTGTGAGAAACTTAAGATCTTCTTTTTGTTGGTCTAAAAAAGTAAATAGTTAAACATAAGTATAAACTCGTAATAAATAAATTTATTAATTAAATTACTAATTGGTAATATTTTTTATCAGTTTTATTAAGCTCGTCATTACTAACCTAAAACATTATTTTGTGATGGAATTACGGTGACATTATTTTTCTTACTCCCAATAAGAATACCTGACTCTCTCATCAAGCTTTGAACATAATGATAGTGAGCATATAATTTTCCTCCAGCATCTAAGCGATTGCCTTGTTCGCAAGAAAATGGAACATAATATGTGGAAGCTGATTCTCCCTCAAACACCTTTTCAATTTCTAAAGACAATTCAGTAAACCGAGATTTTGAAATGTTCCAGGACTGTAATGTTTCTCCAGGTTGCAGGTTTTTTAAAACCTCCTTTTTTTCTCTTCGAATAATAAAATGAACCAAAGCTTTTCGTGTTTTTGGAGTTAATTTTTTTCCATTTTTTTCATAAGAAATTAATATTTCCTTTCCTTCTTCATTAATATTTTTTAAAACTGTTAGCAAAGCCTAAAAATGATAATACCGGTATTGTATTTCATAAATTAATTTTTTAATAAATAATATAAATATATACAAAGAAACAATATTTACCGTATTATATTCCTTTGAATTTGATCTTGTTAAAATCGGTGTAATGTCTGTAGGTTTTTTCTGCGTGTGTTGATTTTTCTTTATACGAAATGTCTTGATTTTTGTCGATTAATGCAGACGCACTTACGCTTTCAGCAATTGGTCTGTAGCTAGTTTCATTTAACTTTGTTACTTATTTGACTATAATAGCCGGACTAGTAAAAAACAAAAAGATTATCTTATTATCTTTTTTTCATAAAAAACATACATTTATTGTTTTAATCAAGCATTAAACGTATTACATGTTAAGTATAATATACATTTCTTTATTTTAGTATTTATTCTTTATTATGAATGTTATTCAAATTTTTTTACCGGATAGTAGTTTGACCAAGATTGTGCTCTTTGTGATGGATGAGAATTCACAAAATACTGTTGAGAATCTAAATTATGTAAATACGACTCTTGACTACAGTCTTGCGATAAATTACTGTACGTGTATTTGGAAAACCCGGAGTTCTGTGAAATATATATAAAAATTTTTTCATTTTCAATTCTGGTTAATACATATTAAATCTAAAAATCAATTTTATTGTATTTACAGAACATACCTCTTCAACATGATAAGCCATTGTAAAATTAAGAACATTAAAAAAATTATACAGTATATGTATATTTAATTATTACTATTTCTTAATTTTCAAAACATTTTAACTTTTAAAATGAATGGACTTATTTGTTTTGAATAGTCTATTCAATTTAACACAAGTTACAATAGCTATTATTTTGGTTGTTATCATCTAAAGTCACTTGTGATTTTGATAGAAAGTTTATATTGCTTCATCATTCAAATTATAGTCAAAATTAATCGTATTTTAGACCTTTTTAATACTTTCTTTAAAAACTTTAATATTACATTTTTTAATTATATTTTATATTCTTTTAATAAAATTGAAACAATATCAAATTCTATATATCAATTCAAAATGTAGATCAATTGTAATATAATAATAATTGTAATAAGATAATAATAATAATAATAATCTAATAAGAAAATAATTATTACTTACATAAATGAAGATAGAAGAATTCTTCAATTTTTCTCCAAGTAATAAGGAAAAGTTAAAAGTAGATGTTAGTAATTAAGTTTTGATTGATTTTAAAATACATTTATAAATATTGTTAAAAGGACAAATTTCCTAAGGGCTCCTAGAATTTCACATGATAGTATAGTTGCGTGGTGGGGCTTTCATTTTACCCAACTTTTGGACAAACTGTGACACACGCAGGTAAATATCTACCAAAGTACAGCATAAAGTATTAAAAATAGTAAATCAGTTTATGATCAAATGCATACCAAAGTTTAATCTAATGTCTGTTTTAATCTTTAAATTACTTTTTGAACATTCTTTGGAAAATGCATTTTAATAACCATACAAGAGAATTTTAAACATTATTAAAATGCCTATGTGTAGCCATTTTAACCAACTTTTGACTAAACTTTATACAAAATATTTTCTCAGTGTACGCCCCGGAGGCGTTTGTTGAAAATTTTGTTATTTTATTAAATTTATTAAACTTAACACTAAAAATGTCTAAACTCCCACAGAAATTGTCATTTTTAAAGATTATCAGCTAAAAGCTGTCAAAAATTATTTGTTACATCCGATTCGTGATCAGCATCCCATGTTAAACCCCTTCAAAACTTTACCATTTCTGTGGAACGGGTTAATATTGATCAATTGTGCTGTTTTTGTTCATAGTTCATTTTTTTACATTCTAAAGCAAATTCAGTCCAGTGACCTAAGAAATTATAACTTTTGTAAAATAACGGTCACCCTACTGTGCAAAAACAATATCAGAATTTTGTTCCTGTATTTAAGTATTAAAAAGTATTTTAAATTATATCCAGATGGTAAAAATATTTAAGTCAGAAGCAACTAGACATTTTATTTCTTTAAATTAAATTTTATTTCACTAAAGTACAATAAAAATTCTCCTAAATATGTAATTCATTTATGATAAATAAAATTTATATTTAAAACCAATAAGAAGATTAAATCTGAAAAAAATAGAGGAAAAATGACAATTACAACATAACTCTGGTTTAGTCATTTTTTAAATAGAAAATTTGAAAATTATAATGAAAGAAGTAAAATTATAGTTTATTAAAGTAAAGTCTCGTGTCATGTATATAATAATACATAAATAAAAACTTTAAAAAAATTAATTATTTAAACAAAATAGAACAATCTGATTATTTCAGTACATAAATATCAAAAATAAAAAATATTCTGAATTTACTTTAAAAATATTTATTTATGAAATGTTTATTTTCAGCTTCTTAGACAAGAGAAAAAAAGGAGAAGAAGAAAAACGAAGAACGGCACAACAGATCAAGGAGCAGAAGTTCCAACAGGGGAAGGGAAAGGAGGCCGGAATGTGGCAAAAAGAGTTTTAGAGATAAAGAAATTTAAAATAATAATTCTGTGTTTCTACAGATCAAGAAATGTTGGGAAAAAATCAGCAATTTTTATTAAAATAGTATAAAAAATTAAATTTGCAGGATTCATAAGAAGTTTAGAATTTTTGTGAATTTTTTGTTTGTCTCACAAACTGTGAAAATTACTACGAATTGTAATAAAAACCTTCAAATTTTCTGTTTCTGACAATAATTCCTTTTTAAAAAAACTTAATTTAATTTTAAAATATTTGTGTATACTTTAAGGTTATGGAAATTAATAAAATTTTATCTAAAAATCAGAGAAAAAGAAAATTAAATGATTGTGACAATCCTGCTATTGTAATGAAAATTAATGTAGTATTTTTTGTTTCAGATAAGAAGAAGTCAAAAGAAGAAAGTAAGATTATAATAATAAATAAGGGAGGAAACATTTATTTTGATAAATAAAAAATTGTAAATGTATCAATTTTAATAAATATTTTTTATATTTAAATCAAATTAAGTTTACTTAAATTTCATAATCAAATTCGCATTTCAGTAAATTATATAAAGCAGTTTTTATAAAATAAATATTTAGATTATTAATAAGTTTAATAATTTTTGCAACTGCAATTAATTATTTTATTTAAAATCTATGTATATAAGATGAAACTTTTGTCTGTACATTGCTCAGAAATCTAAGTTTCCCATATAATTATTCCTTTTGAGCATCCAGGATTCCAAAAATGCCAATAAAAAATTTCGTGTATGTATATATGTATGTCCGTATGTTACAGTTTTACTTTGTACTATAACACATTTAATAAAGTATCTACCAATTGCGAGGGAAAACCTATAAATAGCCGCGGAAATGTAATTTGAGCAGGAAAATCGTTAATTTTTTTACCACATTAAAAAAGTTTTATTATCTTAATTTGTTTTTAAAAACTGCTTTATACTTTTATTTTTATTGATGTGATATTTATGACAACAGACGCGAGTAAAAATTAAAGCTCTACTTTTAACTTAAACATATAGATTTTATTTAAGTTTTAGCAATCGTAACGTAGGGTCTAATTGCGACACAATTATTTATAATTAGACTCTACTTTGACACCAAATGCTGGTGTAAATTTAGGATTAAATTTTAATACATTAATTGCAGCACTACAAACACATAAAGTACTAAAAGTTGACAAATACTGTTCCTGAATAAGAAATTAGATAGAAAAAAATCTGTCACTGATTAAAACTGTAATATTTTCCTAACGAAACAGTTCATGGTTACTAATTATTAGTTTTTCAATCTAAAATTTAAGTCCCAATGGGCAGACACCCTGTCAAATATATTAGCAGAAACTAAAACCCGTCGAAGACGGATCTGACAGCAGGTTATTAATAAAAAGAGATGTATTTATTTTTTAATTAATTTTTAAAATACACTTAAGTTCAAAATTCAGAAATATCCATCAGTAGGGTAAAGCATACAACCTGGAAAACTTGAAAATAGCATGGAATCTGAAGAACAATATGGAAAAGCTGGAAATAGCATTAAATTTGATAGAGGTGCACAAAAAGCTGAAGAAGCCGAGCCAAAGTGAGCTGAAATTTTTTCGAGACAAACCCGAGCTTGGCTCGATGTATCGAGTAGTCCCTTTTTTTAGAGTACTTTTCCCCCAAATGTGCAAAAAAGGTGCTTTTATTCAGAATTTCTCTTATAAAGAAAGGGGAGTTGGAAATTTTTCAGATTCTGAGGTTCCACTTATAGGGATGATGACGCTGAATCAAAAGTCCTTTGAGTTTTTAAAATCGCTTTAGAAGAACTCGAGATGTCACTCTTACCGGATCAAAAAAGACATTTTGAAAAAAAATGCATTTAAAGTTTTTGTTTGTAAGTTTCAACATTTTTTTTAAATCGGATTTGCTTGAAAATCGTTACTCGGTGGTTTTTGAGGTCACTAATTACGAATATGGAATCAGATTTTTAAAATTCAAAATGTCGGATCCAATATGTCAGCCATTTTTTTCAAAATCGTTAGATTTGCTTAAAAATCGTTACGGGGGGTTTTTGGGGTCGCTGATTACGAATATAACATCATTTTTTCAACATTAAAAATTTCGAATGCAATATGGTGGAAAAAAATTGAACTACAAAAAAATTAAAATAAAGAAATGTTCTCTTTCGCCATATTGGATCCGCCATTTTGAACTTTGAAAATTTGATATCTAATTTGTGATCAGCAACACCAAATACATTTTTGTTTTTCTTTTTTAAAAAAATACAAATGTGAAAACATTTAAATCATTCGATTGCTTAACCGCATACAAAAACATCTTTGAAATGGCGAAGAATAAGAATGTCTATCTTTTTTTACTTCGAATTTTGCAGTAATATTTTAGGAGTGTATTCTTGACACTGTAAGAAATCCGAAAATAAAAACAAAAAAAATTAAAATACAATAACGATTTTTTTAATTGGCGATAACTTTTACGGTTAAGGTTAATTTTTGTTAATTTTCTTGTTAGTAAACGAATTAACTGTTAACAAAGTTAACTTCTTAACTTAACGATTAACGACGTTAATTGTTAGTTTAAGTGTGCTCACCTTTAGAAACTAGACTATTTTAGCTTCAGTTTGTTACAAGTTTTAAGAAAATCGGAGATGACGTGTTTTGAGGTTTTCAAAAGTACATAGAAAAATCATTTAATTAAAGGATATATCAAAAAAATTTGAATCACTTATCTAATTTTTACACGTATATTTATTTGAACCAAGTAAATATTTTTCAAGTAAATTTAATCTATTGAATAAAATGAATTTTTTTAGTACGATTATTACATTAAGGAAATTGATGTCTTCCTAATGTCCATAAAATTATTTCATTGGTTAACTTAATAAAATAGAAATTTATTAAAATGACAACATATTGTATAATTTTCTTTTGTTATAATATAATTGTAAATAAATATTTTAAACTATTATTAATTTTTTTGAAAGGATTAATTGTGGTTAACTACACAAGAAAAAAAGATCTGAATTTTACTACTCGAAAAGTATAATTACACGAGACTATAAAAATTATTTTACAAGATCATATGATTTCACTGCACTCAGTATGACAATAATAATGAATTTGAGGTAAGAAATACAAGATTCTGTAAATTTACAATTTTGTGACGAGCGATTTTAAATGGCGCTGCAAAATTACAATTCGAATGTGAATTCAGTGTACTGCACGGAAAAATGTTTGGGACAGTATCTGTACCTATCGGTTCTATTGTTTTTATATGAAGTGAAGTTAATTGTTGGATACATTTTTTGAAAGGTATAGCATGTGCACCTTACATTTTCCGTGCAAGTACAGGTTTTCTTCCTCGCATACAGGGTATGCTATTTATTTATTAATTCACATTTTGAAAATATAAATAGGGTAAGTGTACCAATTGCCGAGGGTGTTCCATTTGTCGATGTTTCCATGGTAATAACCAAAAAATATATTATATATTTCTTCACACTTATAATGCATAAAAAAATTAATATTTATCACTTTTTTCTATTTACAATGCGCTTTAATGTTTAAATAAAATTCAAAGTCTGTCTACCCAGGCAGAAATCAACGACCGGCTTGGTACCGGGCCGGTACCAAGGGCGGACTTGCCGGTGCCGGCGTGAGACCGGCATTACTGCCGGCCCGGAGCCGGTCCAGTCAACAATGATAACCCGGGAAATATCCGCCCGGTGCCGGTAAACCATCGGCCCGGTTCTCGTTTTCAGTGTTTTCGTACCGGTTTATTGCCGGCTCACCACCGGCGACGTACCGTGCCAGTGAAATTTAGGCACCGGCCCGGTGCCGGTATTTCTGCCGGCTTGGAGCCGGCCCGGTCAACAATGATAACTCGGGAAATATCCGCCCCGGTGCCGGTAAACCACCGGCTCGATACCGGGCCGGTAGTAAAAAAAAAAAATTATTTTGTAACTTTTCTGCCGGCTTTATGCTGCGCTGGCACGGTGTCAGATTAGTATATTTTATTAACAACACATTTTTACATATATTAAACGTTAAACAATATTATTTATTAATTAATTTAATTGTAAACACTAAATAGAATGCTGAAACATATGAATTATTATTAATTGTTAACGAAAAATCGGAAGACATGAGGAATTGAACTCCGGACCCTCAGGCTGCAAAGTCGACGCTGCATCCGCTAACCTAAACCTGCTTATGAAAAGTAAATGGAAAGTTTATATATGAAGTGTGACACCAGGACTAATTACCAAATGTTCTAAATTAATAGAAAAAACCTTTTCTAAAAGACAGTTTGAATAATGTAATGTCAAAGTTAATAATTATAATAACATTTGTTAATGTCATTATACGTTGGGACTAAGGCTAAATAAAAAACGCTGGCATGGTACCGGCCCGGTACCGGCTTTATAGAAACAACTTGCAAAAACTTAGTATAATGAAATTAATATAATACCTTGTTAGATTATCAAAATTTTATAACAATAAATCAAATGAAACCTGACCAAAATTATTTTAAACGAACAAAGTTATTATAGGGTGTCTAGTAATTCAGCAGTAACAAATTCCCGGATTTTTTAGTGATTTTCCCAGACAATTTAAAGCTGAATTAATAGAGTTTAATGAAATGTAATTTTTCCAACTATGTAAAAAAAGATTTTAAAAAACATTTGATTTCGAGAGATTTGATTTTCCTATTCTTCCGAATAGTGTAAAAAAAATTTCAAAAAATTAAAAATTTAGACTTTTTAAGACACAAAAATATTATACCGGCAAAACTCCGTCGCCGGTGTAAAACGGTATCAAGTAGTGGTACCGGGCCGGTGCCGGGCCGGTACTAATTTTGATGTCGGCAAAACTCCGTCGCCGGTGTAAAACGGTATCGAATGCCGGAACCGGGCCGATGTCGGGCCGGTACTAATTTTGATGCCGGCAAAACTACGTTTTCGGTGTAAAAACGGTATCAAGTAGTGGTACCGGGCCGGTGCCGGGCCGGTACTAATTTTGATGCCGGCAAAACTACGTCGCCGGTGTAAAAACGTTATCGAATGCCGGAACCGGTCCGGCGCCGGGCCGGTTGTCTTTTATTAACCGGCCCGGTACCATAGTGCCGGTACCGGTTATTGTTCAACGTTACTACCGGGCCGGTGCCGGGCCGGTTGTCTTTTGGAAACCGGCCCGGTACCACAGTGCCGGCACCGGTTATTGTCCGACTTTACCACCGGGCCGGTGTCGCACCGGTCGTAGGCATCGGCACACCACCGACTTTTCTGCCGGGTACTCGACAATAGGAACCATCCTCGACAATATTCGTCAGTTAACTCTATTATGAATTTTGTAAATTTACTAAATAAAACTTAATAATTAAATTTCTTTGATACCCAGGTGCGAATTGTCGGTCGGTCCATAGTCGGGCCAACCATGTGCATGGTCGGCTCAACTTGGTCAGCCAAAAGTCGGGCCACCATGTGGATTGATCAAGCCGGCCTTCCAGTGGTTGACACAGTTGGACCAACCATTAGCACCAAAGTTGGGCCGTCTATGGATGCCAAAGTTGTGCCGACCATGGAATCGAATGGTTGGGCATCCTTCGGTAACCACGGTCGGCCCAACTTTGGTAAAGGTAGTCTTGCCAACCAATGATAAATGTTAATAAAAAAATGTTTATTGAAGGACCACAAGTTGACAATTACCTTACATTGATAACACATTTATCGCACATACATTATATTAGTTATAAACATATTAAAATATTTAACACTTGTGGGGATCGAACTCGCAACCTAACGCACTACAGTCACATAAGCTACCACTATGCTACACTCACATGTCTGCAGAAGGAACGTGATAACTTTATAAACTACAACCGTACCCGACCGTTGGCCCAACTGTGGGTGACGGTCGGGCCAATCATCAAGAAAACGATTTTTTAACTTTGGTGGACAAAGTTTACCCGACCGTCGGCCCCACTGTGGCTGATGGTTGGGCCGACCAAAAAAAAGTTGATTTTCTCAACTGTGGCGGGCACAGTTCACCCGACCGTCGGCCCCACTGTGGCTGATGGTTGGGCCGACCAAAAAAAGTTGATTTTCTTAACTGTGGCGGCCAAAGTTCATCCGACCGTTGGCCCAACTGTGGCGGCCGCCCGAAATTCGCACCTGGGTAAAGTAAAAATTATAGAATTACAATACCCAGATGCGAATTTCGGTCGGCCGCCACAGTTGGAACGTCGGGCCAACTGTGGCAGTCGAAATTTCGGCGCCCAAAGATGGCCCGACTTTGGTTAAAAGTTTCTCCCAAAGTTGGGCCAACCGTGAATGCCACCGTGACAAACGCGAATATTTAATCGCCAACGGTCGGGTACGGTTGTAGTTTATAAAGTTATCACGCTCCTTCTGCAAGCATGTGAGCGTAGCATAATGGTAGCTTGTGTGACTGTAGTGCCAGTGCCGGCGTTAGCCGTTTTAGCGCCCTTGTGCGAAATTTTGAAAGCACCACTTATAAGGCGAGGTTTTGCCTAATTTTTGGATAATTCAGTTTTTTTTGATAAATTTTAATATCATTATTAACAAACGAAAAACAATATAATGAATTAAATATTGCAATTTTTTATAATTATTTATACACATAAATATTTTTGCAATGAAAAATTTTTCGTTCTGGAAATTTTTACTAAAGGCGAAGGTGTAAATGCTCTCTCAGTAAATAAAAAACATAAAAAATTTTTTCTTAAAAGCGCCTTCAAAGTAGCGGCGCCCCCTACAGCGTGGCGCCCCTGTGCGACCGCACAGGCGCGCACTACCCTAAAGCCGGCACTGTGTAGTGCGTTAGGTTGCGAGTTCGATCCCCACAAGCGTTAAATATTTTAATATGTTTATAACTAATATAATGTATGTGCGATAAATGTGTGATCAATGTAAGGTAATTGTCGACTTGTGGTCCTTCAATAAAGATTTTTTTTTATTAACATTTGTCATTGGTTGGCAAGACTACCTTTACCAAAGTTGTGCCGACCGTGGTTACCGAAGGATGACCAACCATTTGATCCCTCGGTCGGCATAACTTTGGCATTCATAGACGGCTGAACTTTGGTGCCAATGGTTAGTCCAACTGTGTCAACCACTGGAAGGCCGGCGTGATCAATGCACAGGGTGGCCCGACCTTTGGCTGACCAAATTGAGCCGACTATGCACACGGTTGGCCCAACTATGGGCCGACCGATAATTCGCACCTGGGATACTGATATCGTTTTACATTTATTTCTACTATAATTTATATGAATATATTTTAATTCGTTTCGTATGTTATCTTGTTAACAAAATAAAAAAAATTAAATTTATTTAAAATTTTTTAATTTAAAAAAAAATTTTTTTAATTTTATTTAAAATTAAATTTATTACATAAATAATAAAATGACTCGATTAATTGAATTTATGGCTTTGTGATATATCCACCAACATTTTGACACGACATTCTAGTATGTGTTAAAAAATTAAAAATTCTAAGTTAGTAAATAGTGTAGTGATCAGCGTTCCGGATTTAGAATCTACATTCTTTAGGTATTAGGTTTCGCGTCCCCTCGGCGTCAAATATTTTATTTATCATAAGTTACGATTATATTTTTATGTGAATTCACTTATATCTTTGTAAATTTACATTTTCTGTGTTTTTACGGTTCCAGTTCGAAATTTTGGAAAGTTTTAATGTTGAATTAATTTAAGTATACATTTTAATTAATTTAGATTTAAAAAAAAATTAATAATTAAAAATCTTTAAAATTTCGTTAAATTTGTCAATAGACTTAGATGGGGTAAATAGAAACACACGGAAAGAAAAAGTCCATCAATCATTAATAGACTAGTATATTACTTTGAGACGGGACACAAAATCATTGAATGGATAACATACTTGGAGTCACAATATATAAAACTCGTTCACTAAAATTTAGAAAACTGTCTATTAAATTTTCCATGACTATCAAAAGCATTCAAAAAATTCAACTTATTCTTTCAGAATTATCCCTAATTTTAGACACTATTTGGTACAGAATAAACACATTTTTTCGTTGTACAGTTCCGATATTTTATTTACACTCTTAGACGCTTTAGACCAATCCATTTTCGCACTTGTAATAACTACACGTAGAAACGCACACTTATAACACTTTAAGTTTAGAAGCGAACTGTTCTTATATACCAAATAACAAAATTTTTCACAACTTGTGAGAAATGCTTTTGCACTAATAACTACTTTTTAATTAACGAGAAATATGAAAGAAAATATATTTTCATCGAGGTCAATTTCTAGACGCAATTAAACTGCAAATTATTAGTTAAGTTAAATATTCACATTACACATAATAGTATATAGGGATTTGTATAGCAGACAGCAAAAACACATGGACTATAGAGAAACCGGAAGAAATGCGCATCGGTACACTGCGCAACAATGCGCTGGTGAAGAGCACCGATTTAGGCTACGAGTCAACTAACGTTTCACAAACTTTACTAATGATTCATAAACATTCAAACATCCATTGATATAATAATTCACCATTAAATCTAAAACAATTGGTCACATACTGGCATTCTAATCAATCCATTACTCGTTTTTTACACTTTGATGAAGTTTTTCAATTGTTAAGTGAAGTTAAGTAACCATCAACGGAAAAAGAGTCCCGTCTCAAAGTAATATACTAATCCATTAATGGTTGATGGACTTTTTTTCCGTGCAGTAGTTATTTCAGTTAAATAAAAAAATTTTCAATAAATACGGCCTTAAAAGCCTTGAACCTTAAAAGACCCCCAGCAGGTTCCAAGCATTTTCACATTTTCCGTTTGTCAATTAGAAGCAGTATATACAAAAATATTTCTTATTACATAAAAAAATATCAAACAAATAAGACATTCTTTCACTTTTTCGACTTGCATTTAGAAAAAACTAAACTAAAACTTAATACTAAAATTTATAATTATCTCTGATTAATACTAATACAAAAATCATCTTTGCTTTAAAGGGTTACATACCTTTTTGTGACTAAAAAAATCAAAAAAAATTTTATAGCTTATTTTAATAGTGTATATTTTTGAGAATGTTTTCCCAAACTTTCATTGAAATCGGTGCATTAAAACCGAAGTTATTGACATTTTTAACGCGGCAATCCTTAAAGTCAAAAGTGAACTTGAAACTTTAAGCGCTATTATTTTTGTATAATATTTTCTAAAACTATTATTGCGGTGTGCATGATTTTTCCAAAATTTATATATATTTTTTTTGGTCAAAAAACCAGTTTTTAAAAACCTAAAAATTTGAATTTTGGTGAAAATCATTTGCCATTTCAAAAAAAAAAATTTTCCTTAAACTCTTCGTTCACGAACCAGATAACATAGTAAACTGACAAATTTTCCTATGCTTTTAATTTGATTATTTAAAAATAGGAGACTGTTTATCTATCCATGAAAACAAGAAATGCAATAACAAGAATGGCAATAATGTCCATTTACTCGAATTATCAAATGACATAAAACGCATTTAATCGAATTCTCATATGTGACATAACCTTGAAATCTTTGAAATGTCATATTAAGGAAATGTCATTTATCGAAATTGTAATTTCACACGCATTTACTAGAATTTTCAAGAGACATAACCTTCAAATCTACGGAAAATTATGCGAAATGAACACTGAAAAAAAATTTAATGGATTAAAATAAACAATTAACTGACTATTATCAATTAAATATTCAATTGAATCAAATAATTTTTATTAGCGTCAATTAAATGGTATTTACTTCAAATACTGAAGTTATTGATTCAAATACCATTTAATTTAACCATTTAATACCATTAAATATTATTTGATTCAAGTAAATATTTAATTGATAATAGTTAATTAATCGCTTATTTAAATCGATTAATTTTTTTTCAGTGAAGTTTTGATGACAAGAATTTTTATGTATTAAAAATTAGGAAATTAAAATTTGGGGAATAATCATGCGCCCCATTTTTTACTATTCTATAATACTCTCTAAATTAGAATCAGCGAAAAGTCGCTGATTCAATCAGCGTATTTAGGCTGAAATATCAGTGACTATACGCTGTTTCATTAGTGTATATGAGGCATTCCATGTCAAGTGATCCAGGTGGAGAAAAATTTTTCTCCAATCGTAGCAAAACTTGGGGCTTTTGTAGTACTAATAGATAGAAATTTTTCGTGAAAATATTTTTTTACCTAGTCCAATATTTTCCGAGGGGGAGGGGGTTAAATTTTTGGGATTTTCAGTACAATTCTTATTTCAATAATTTTTTACTCTTAAACTATTAAACATGAAAATTTGGCAAGGTACATTTTGGAAAGGTTTTTTCATGCTCTTTCGATTGAAAATAGGCATTTAAAAAAAAAAATTTTTGGCCCAAAAAAAACCAAAATTAAAAATAAATTTTATTTTTTTGGAAAAAGGGCAGCTTTTTTTTTTTTTTTTTTTTTAAACGAAAGCTGAGGTTTTTTCCTAAAAGGACATATAAATGAAAAAGTGGGACAAGAATGTTTAAACATTGAAAAAATGAATTTTCTCGTAAAAACCGGGTTTAGAGCGCTCCGGTGAGTAGAAACCTCTGTTTTTCAATGTTTAAACATTCTTGTCCCACTTTTTCATTTATATGTCCTTTTAGGAAAAAACCTCAGCTTTCGTTTAAAAAAAAAAAAAAAAAAAAAAAAAAGCTGCCCTTTTTCCAAAAAAATAAAATTTATTTTTAATTTTGGTTTTTTTTGGGCCAAAATTTTTTTTTTAAATGCTTATTTTCAATCGAAAGAGCATGAAAAAACCTTTCCAAAATGTACCTTGCCAAATTTTCATGTTTAATAGTTTAAGAGTAAAAAATTATTGAAATTTGCATTACACCGTAAGACACCTGGGTCACTTGACATGGAATGCCTCATATATGCTAATTAAATCAGCTGCATACTTATAGCTGCACAATCAGTGATTTATCGCTGATTTAAATTTAGAGAGTAATAAGATCCTATAATTGTTTCACGGAAGTGGAAAAAGTGGAAAAGAAAAAACTAATGTTATTGCGGTGAATCTGTTTTTATTTTCGCCAACTGACTATATATTTATATAATTATTAAAAGTAAGGTATTTATTAAAGAATTTTAATTAAAAACACTAACGAAATTGAATTTCAAAGGCGTTACAAATTATTGTAGAAATTTTTTTTTTATAAAAATGTACCTACTAAAATTGTTTGTCAAAATTTCAATTATATTCAAAAATTTTTTATATTCTCGTCAAAATTTAAATTATCTTTAAAATCAATAAAATTATTTTCCAAAATTAAAATATTTAAACAATTTTTAACACGACAGTTGTAAAAATTTTAATTTTGTTTAAAAATCTTTACATTTCTCGTCAAAATTTCAATAATCATTTGAAAATAATAAAATTATTCTCAAAAATGTAATTACTTTCAAAAACTTTAATAATACAAATGAAAGTAGATATATTGTGCGGTTATAACTATGTAAGTTAGTGAGGTTAGGAACATTTGTTTACAAAGAACAAGTGAGTGATTTAATTTTAAAATACGTTAAATAGATATAATGTAATAAAAGGTATATATATATATATATATATATATATATATATATATATATATATATATATATATATATATATATATATATATATATATGGGGCAAAATTCCTCAATTGTCCTAACTTAAAATTGAAAGTCTTCAAATCGGGTTGATTTTTGCACAAACTTTAGTACTATAGGGGAGTACTTTATCCACAAAATATTAAAATATTTTATTAAAAATTGTAGAGGGTGGAGGGGGTTAAAGTTTTTGGTAACGTGTTAACAGTGGATTCTTATAGTTAATGTAGCTAAAAAACAGTAGAGTGGACAAAATTTTGCCCTATATGTTTTCGAAAGGTTTTTTCCTCCTCTTTCGAATGGTGTAAAAAAAATTTTTTTTATTAACAATTTAAGTTAATTTTTTCAAAATTAAAAATATTTTTGACTTTTTTTTTAAAATCGGCATTTTTTTTTTCTTTTTTTTTGCCTTAAAATAAAGCTTATTATATGTACTTTCCATACCCCTTTGGTAAAAAATGCCGTTTTTTTGTTTTCGAATTATTAATTAGTTAATTAATAAAAATTTGTTAAAAATTATTAAAAAATGAAATACTTTTTAAGCAAATAAACTTTTTTTAATTATGAGCTTATCATCGTAAAGCTGCTTAAATTCCGCATCCAACGAGTATAAATACATCTATTTTTATAAATAATTGTTTAATAAACAAATAATTGAAAATTTATTTATTAATTTTTTGAAAAAAAAACAATTTCTTTCTTCATTTTTGCTTTAAAATACAGATCAATATGTGTACATTCAATACCGGTTTAGGAAAAAATGACGCTTGATTAGTTTTCAAATAATTAATCATTTAATTAGTTAATTAACTCATTAATAGTAGTAAAAAATTACTAAAAAATTAAATATTTTTCAAGAAAATAAACTTTTCTTAATTACGAGTTTGTCATCGGAAAGCTTACCAAATTCTGCATCCAACAATCATAAACTCAATTGTTTTTTATAAATAATTATTAATTAAATAAATAATTTATTATTTATTTATTAATTTTTTGAAAAAGGGATATTTTTTTATTTTTCCTTTAAAATAAGGCTTAATATATTTATTTTCGATACCCGATTAGGAAAAGTTACAATATTTTTTGTTTTCGTATTATTTATTAATTAATTAATAAGAAATAGACATGTTGGATGCGGAATTTGTTAAGCTTTACGTTGGAAAGCTCAAAATTAAGTAAAGTTTTTTTTTAAATATTAATTTTTTTTACTAATTTTTATTAATTAATTAATAAATAATACGAAAACAAAAAGTATTGTAACTTTTCCTAATCGGGTATCGAAAATAAATATATTAAGACTTATTTTAAAGGAAAAATAAAAAAATATCCCTTTTTCAAAAAATTAATAAATAAATAATAAATTATTTATTTAATTAATAATTATTTATAAAAAACAGTTGAGTTTATGATTGTTGGATGCAGAATTTGGTAAGCTTTCCGATGACAAACTCGTAATTAAGAAAAGTTTATTTTCTTGAAAAATATTTAATTTTTTAGTAATTTTTTACTACTATTAATGAGTTAATTAACTAATTAAATGATTAATTATTTGAAAACTAATCAAGCGTCATTTTTTCCTAAACCGGTATTGAATGTACACATATTGATCTGTATTTTAAAGCAAAAATGAAGAAAGAAATTGTTTTTTTTTCAAAAAATTAATAAATAAATTTTCAATTATTTGTTTATTAAACAATTATTTATAAAAATAGATGTATTTATACTCGTTGGATGCGGAATTTAAGCAGCTTTACGATGATAAGCTCATAATTAAAAAAAGTTTATTTGCTTAAAAAGTATTTCATTTTTAAATAATTTTTAACAAATTTTTATTAATTAATTAATTAATAATTCGAAAACAAAAAAAAACGTCATTTTTTACCAAAGGGGTATGGAAAGTACATATAATAAGCTTTATTTTAAGGCAAAAAAAAAAGAAAAAAAAATGCCGATTTTCAAAAAAAAGTCAAAAATATTTTTAATTTTGAAAAAATTAACTTAAATTGTTAATAAAAAAAAATTTTTTTTACACCATTCGAAAGAGGAGGAAAAAACCTTTCGAAAACATATAGGGCAAAATTTTGTCCACTCTACTGTTTTTTAGCTACATTAGCTATAAGAATCCACTGTTAACACGTTACCAAAAACTTTAACCCCCTCCCCCCTCTACAATTTTTAATAAAATATTTTAATATTTTGTGAATAAAGTACTCCCCTATAGTACTAAAGTTTGTGCAAAAATCAACCCGATTTGAAGACTTTCAATTTTAAGTTAGGACAATTGAGGAATTTTGCCCCATATATATAGTGCCGCTCAAAAGGATTTACCCACCCTACGCCATGCAAGAGCATTACAAAAAGTTTTGTATCTTCAATAATAATAAAGATAGAATCTTAATCAAATATTTATTTTAAACCTTAAGTATTTGACTTGAAGTAATGCCAAAAAAAATTTAAAAAAATTTTTTTTATTTAATTGCTGAAAATAAAAAAAAATTTTTCACTTTTTTGAAAAATTTCAAATTGATACAATTTTTGAAGAAATTATCACATTTAAAATCTAAAAATCTCATTGGAAAGCATTTTTTGTCACCTTTCAAACGATTTTTTAAAAATTGCTCTACGATAATTTTTAAGAAAGATATGATCATTTGTTTATAAAAATAGCCTATTTTTTCAATTTTTGGTAACTTGAGAACAATTGATTTTTGAAAAAAATGTGCCTCGTTGTGCGTAGAATTAGAAAAAAAATATTTAAACATTAAAAAAAAAATTTTTTTTTACATTTTTTCCTTCTGTATATATTTTTAAGACGAATAACATATACTTATCAATACATATCGATAAAATCTAATACAACATAAATTATCACTGTTAAAAAAAACAGTTAATAATTACACTTTTTAAATATTTAAATAACATTAATTATAAAATATTTATTTGTTTATAAACAATTAAATCAGTGTTGTTAAAAATTTTACTTTTAAACATTTTGAGAGTAAAAATATTATATATTTGTTTCGTCAAAATGATATCCTTTAGTTTTAATTAAAGTCTGGCAAATAACTGTTCTTTTTAACAGTGATAATTTATGTTGTTTCAGATTTTATCGATATGTATTGATAAGTATATGTTATTCGTCTTAAAAATATATACAGAAGGAAAAAATGTAATAAAAAAGTTTTTTTTTAATGTTTAAATATTTTTTTCTTATTCTACGCACAGAGGCACATTTTTTTCCTTAACCATTTTTTTCAAAAATCAATTGTTCTAAAGTTACCAAAAATTGAAAAAATAGGCTACTTTTATAAACAAATGATCATATCTTTCTTAAAAATTATCGTAGAGCAATTTTCAAAAAATCGTTTGAAAGGTGATAAAAAATGCTTTCTAATGACATTTTTAAATTTTAAATGTGTTGATTTCTTCAAAAATTGTATCAATTTGAAATTTTTCAAAAAAGTGAAATTTTTTTTATTTTCAGCTATTAAACAATGAAAAAAAAATTTTTTTAAATTTTTTTTGGCATTACTTCAAGTCAAATACTTAAAGTTTAAAATAAATATTTGATTAAGATTATATCTTTATTATTATTAAAGATACAAAACTTTTTATAATGCCCTTGCATGGCGTAGGGTGGGCAAATCCTTTTGAGCGGCACTGTATATATATATATATATATATATATATATATATATATATATATATATATATATATATGTCTATCTTATAAAAAGATATCGCCGCCGCCGCTGTTTCAAGATTCAAACGTCAAAAGTGAAAGGTCAATGGGCAAACATAACCTTAAAACCCCTTCCTACTCACAGGTCACTTGTCAAACATAACCTCAAAACCCCCTTTCTACTCACAGGTTCCTTGGCAAATATAATCTCATAACCCCCTCCCCACTCACAGGTCACAGGGAAAACATAACCTCAAAACCCCCTTCCAACTCACAGGTCCAATGACAAACATAACCTCAAAACCCCCTTCCCACTCACAGGTCAAATGACAAACATAACCTCAAAACCCCCTTCCTACTCACAGGTCACATGACAAACATAACCTCAAAACCTCCTCACTACTCATAGGTCACAGGGAAAATAGATCCTCATAACCCCCTTCCCATTCAAAGGTCACAGGGCAAACATAACCTCAAAATCCCCTTCCCAATCACAGGTCAAATGACAAACATAACCTCAAAACCCCCTTCCTACTCACAGGACCCTTGGCAAACATAACCTCAAACCGCCCCTTTCTACTCATAGGTCACAGGGTAAACATAACCTCATAACCCCCTTCCCACTCACAGGTCACAGGGAAAACATAAAAACCAATTGTTGAAGTATTTTAAATAATTTAAAAAATTTAAATCAATGTATTTTTAGATAAAAACTTTAAACTGTAAATTTAATAACGGGGGGGTTGGCGCGCGAAGCGCGCAGGGGGGCGCAGCCCCCCTAGTATATATATATTTATATATATATATAATATTAATAAGTCTATTTTTTATTTATTTTACTATTTACACAACGCTTACTTTTTTAACCTCATAAAAATAAGTCAGCTGACAAATACATTGGGTGTTTTCGGCACTCATTTTTATTAGTGCAAAATTTGTAAACAGCTATAGCTTATGAAACGTCGACGAGGTAATTACTGGTTAAAAAGGTGTATACTCTGATACTAGGGTTGTGAGTGATGAAACGTTTCATTGAAAAAATGAAACTTTCATTTGAAAGTTTCAATGTTTCATAAGCGAGAGTTTCATTAATTTCATAAAACATTGAAGAACCAATAATTAAGCTTTATTTGAACATGCGCAGTATTCAGTTAAGGTTAGATAATCTCCAGAAATTTTAGGTTAATTCGAAATAATTTAATGGAAATTTTTTTGTTTACATCTGAAACACGAGAGAGTATACTTATGTTAATATTAACTAAAAATTACCTGAAATATTATCTCTAACGAGTGACTTAAAATTAAATTATTAATATATTTTTTAATTATTTATTTTATTTATAATTTATAAAAGATATTAAAGTAAGTAATAATACTTCATGTTTTTGGCAACAATAATATGTGTTAATTATACTTTCTTGCATTGAATTTGAAATTTTCCGCTTAGAACTTAAAACTTTGAAACGTTTCATGAAGCAATGAAACTTTCATGAAACATTTAATTTTCCAAAGTTTCATGAAACTTTACAACCCTAACTGCGCGAACCATATACCTATTATGCGCCGCATTGAAAAAAGGCCTATGCTGCATTGAACTCATATTTAACAGATAATCTTACCTTATTTTCTTTAAACTTCATTTTCACACTCACTATTAGTATTTTTCCATTCCTTTAACTCGTATTTTGATCCACTGACACTATTTATTTACTCCTATCACATATTTTCTTTTTTTTAAAGCTTAAAACTTGCACCGCATTGGGACCCCTTGATTTCCGCATTCACCATGACACCCAATGCGCTATTTCGCGAATACCGCATTGGTAGGTTGGCACTTGCCATGCGGAATCCCGTACCTCCCAATAATTTTTTTACATAGTCCAGTCGCCCTGTGAAAAAAGTGGTCATTTCGTGCCAAAATTGATACCTGAAGTCTGATTGTGGATTCATATAGTGTGGGGTGGTAGTATGAATATGTATATGTTTCCAACTCGAGATTTTTCATGCTGCGCGAAATAAACAATTTTGAAGGTGCCGAAAAACAGTTTTTTGATGACCGTTCTTTCCCATCAAATTATAGAGGAAAAAGTTGTTAATAAAAGTTATAGAGCTCGGAAATACCTTTAAAATGATAGGTCATATGTTAAAATTGGTCCATTTGTTTACTTGCAAATGAATTTACACCACTAAAAATGGCACTTTCTTATTTGTTTAATAACTTGAACAAAAGTTAACAAATTCTTTTGATATTCTCCAAAAATGTACCTCTCAAAACTCTCAAGATGTGTGCCAAATCTGAATACGATTCGATAAATAGTTTATGAGAAATTCCATTTGTTAACTAAAAACATGATTTTTTAAAATGGAATTTCTACATTTTTGGCCGGATGAAAATCAATTTTTTTTGTTGGGTTCTCTTCATGAAATGTCAATCTATCAATCACAATTTGTAGCGAATTGAATTTTTATAAGAAAACTGGTTTTTTGGGGGGAGAAATTTTTGGCTTATAAACAAATGAACACTACATCAACAATTTTTACTTTAACAATTTGTCATAAACGCCATTTGATTACTTATTCTTTCCTGCAAACTTTGCAAAAAAAAAATTTTTATCTAGGTCAAAAGGGGAGGGAGATAATTTTTTTATTTCAAAAAATTCCTGAGCCTTTAATTATTAATATTTTTTATTTTTTTTATTATATTTTTTTAGTTGATTAGTCATACTAATTATAAAAAAATCAATCTAAACATCTATGCACTTCTTGTTCGTAAAAAAAATCCTAAAATGTATGCAACGTTTGAATGCAACGTAGAGCAGCCTATTTGCTCTAGGCTACGTAGTGGGGGACATCATCAGTCGCTCGCGCTAAAGTTGAATTCAAACTTTCAAATTCGTAAAAGTTGTCATAACATTCAAACAAATTGATGAATTTTGATCATTTTTGTTTTAAACTGGGCTAAAATTTTCTCAGGAATTGAAATTTTTTATTTGTTTTTTGAAAAATTTATAAATAATGTCAAAAAATTATTAATTAAAAAAAATTTTTTTTTGGTTTTTTTTTAAATTTCATTTTTTTTATATTTTTTAATTTTAACTGCTCGAATAATAAAAGAAACACTAATTAATTATTTTTGCATTAAAAGAATTAAGGTTTTCGAAAAAATGCTTTTCGCAGAACAATATTATACTAATAATTTGACATATATTTCGAAAATACCTCAATTTTGGGTAAGAAAAAATTTCTGCGAATAGCATTTTACGAAAACCTTAATAAATTTGTATTGCTTTTATTATTCGAGCAGTTAAAAATAAAAAATTTGAAAAAAATGAATTTAAAAAAAAAACCAAAAAAATTTTTTTTTAATTAATAATTTTTTGACATTATTTATAAATTTTTCAAAAAACAAATAAAAAATTTGAATTCCTGAGAAAATTTTAGCCCAGTTTAAAACAAAAATGATCAAAATTCATCAATTTGTTTGAATGTTATGACAACTTTTACGAATTTGAAAGTTTGAATTCAACTTTAGAGCGAGCGACTGATGATGTCCCTCACTACGTAGCCTAGAGCAAATAGGCTGCTCTACGTTGCATTCAAACGTTGCATACATTTTAGGATTTTTTTTACAAACAAGAAGTGCATAGATGTTTAGATTGATTTTTTTATAATTAGTATGACTAATCAACTAAAAAAATATAATAAAAAAAATAAAAAATATTAATAATTAAAGGCTCAGGAATTTTTTGAAATAAAAAAATTATCTCCCTCCCCTTTTGACCTAGATAAAAAATTTTTTTTGCAAAGTTTGCAGGAAAGAATAAGTAATCAAATGGCGTTTATGACAAATTGTTAAAGTAAAAATGGTTGATGTAGTGTTCATTTGTTTATAAGCCAAAAATTTCTCCCCCCAAAAAACCAGTTTTCTTGTAAAAATTCAATTCGCTACAAATTGTGATTGATAGATTGACATTTTATGAAGAGAACCCAACAAAAAAAATTGATTTTCATCCGGCCAAAAATGTAGAAATTCCATTTTAAAAAATCATGTTTTTAGTTAACAAATGGAATTTCTCATAAACTATTTATCGAATCGTATTCAGATTTGGCACACATCTTGAGGGTTTTGAGAGGTTCATTTTTAGAGAATATCAAAAGAATTTGTTAACTTTTGTTCAAGTTATTAAACAAATAAGAAAGTGCCATTTTTAGTGGTTTAAATTCATTTGCAAGTAAACAAATGGACCAATTTTAACATATGACCTATCATTTTAAAGGTATTTCCGAGCTCTATAACTTTTATTAACAACTTTTTCCTCTATAATTTGATGGGAAAGAACGGTCATCAAAAAACTGTTTTTCGGCACCTTCAAAATTGTTTATAACGCGCAGCATGAAAAATCTCGAGTTGGAAACATATACATATTCATACTACCACCCCACACTATATGAATTCACAATCAGACTTCAGGTATCAATTTTGGCACGAAAAAACACAGGGCGACTGGACTAACAGGGTACCTACGTCCTAACAGACGTTTGTATCCAATATTTTTCAAAATATTGTTGCAGAGAAAATTAAATTAAATTTTGGAAATTTGAAAGTGAAATGAGAGTAAAAATTAAATTAAATTTTGGAAAAGTGAAAGTGAAATAAGAGTAAAAATTAAATTAAATTTTGGTAAAGTGAGAGTGAAAATTAAATTTTAGAAAAGTGAAAGTGAAGTGAGAGTGAAAATTAAATTAAATTTTATAAAAATGAAAGTGTGAGAGAAAGTGAAAGTGAAAGTAAGAGTGAAAGTGAAGTGAGAAAGAAAATTAAATTAAATTTTGAAAAAGTGAATGTGAGAGTGAAAGTGTAATTAGGCGAACGCACCCCTGAACTTTCAATTTCAACTCACAAATCAATTAATAATAGGGGAGACCGGGGCTAAACCGGACGGATTTGGTTTTAGACCAGAAAACTCATACAAAAACATATTTTTTGCTAAAGAGTAATATACCGTTTTGAAGTTTGTACCTTCACATACAAAACGCACTTGTTCGATTTTAAAAATATACAATAGCTTTGGAGATATATTGCTTCGAAGATGACTACCTCGAAAACGAAAATACAAAAATTGGTGGTGCTAAACCGGACACCCTATGGGGCTAAATCGGACACGGCTAATTAATTAAAGAATGAGACACAAATTTTCGTTCTTTTTTGTAGAAAAGTCAAATCAATTCTTCTTTTATTTATTTGCAGATACTTCTATACAAAGAATATAATGTAAACTATAAAATCGGTAATTAATATAATATAAAATGAATTACAGTTTTCAGACTTGTCTGTTTGTAGCAAATCGTTTGCGAATTCGAGTTTTAATATAAATTATTTATTTATAAAATGGTTCTATGCAAAGAATATAATATAAAATAGTTAATTAGTATAAAATAAATTAAAGTATTCAAAGATTTGGTTGTTTTTTACCACGATGTCCGATTCAGCCCCACATTGTCATCTTATAATTCACCTGAAATATATTTTTTCTTCTTAACGATTTCCATTAAACTTTTTTTCTACTAAACTCAGTACACCTTGAGCTAAAAGAAAAATTGCAGTATGATATTTGCACTTTAACTTTAACGATAAAAACCTAAAAAAATGAGAAATTTTTTTTTACTTTTACCTCAAAAAATGACATTTTCATATATTAAGAGGGTATTCTGGTGTTTCGGTTTCAAAAAATCGATTTTTTTTTGCATATTTCGGAAGTACTATATTTGGAGAATTCACTGTCTAAATATTAGCCCGAAATACCAAGTATTATGGAAGTAACATCTCATAGTCATACTCCGCCATATTTGATCCGCCATTTTGAATTTTTAAAAACTAACACTGGATTCGTAATCAGCGACCTCGAAAACCCCCCGAGTAACAAGCTTTAGGTGAATCTAATGATTTTTAAATTTTTTCGTCTGCCATATTGGATCCGCCATTTTGAATTTTTAAAAACTATCACCGGATTCGTAATCAGCGACCTCGAAAACCCCCAAGTAACGAGTTTCAAGCGAATTTAACCATTTTTGAAAATGGTTTATAGTTGATTACGATTGTTTAACTTTAAACGCGTTTTTTTCGAAATGACATTTTTATAGCTGCGGTGGTGATTAAAAAAAATCTATCCGTCCGACTGCTCTGATTTTTTTACAGCTTATTTTACACAACCATGGCTATGGTCCGTACTAAAATCACGTACTTTTAATAACAACTTTGTTTTATTTTTAACTTTTTGTCAATAAAAAACAGACGATTTTCGAACCTTTTTGTTTATAAGTCCGCCATTTTGTTATTTTTTAACAAAAATGTATTATTCTAGTACGGGCCATAGCCACCGGCATATAGAACAATAATCAACTTGATTTTTTTGTTTCTGATGACGTCATCGGATGTCATCATCACCGCAGGCCACGTATATACATATTTTATTGTTAAATTAATTGTTTAATAATTAATAAAAAATTTAATAAAAGTATTAATAAAATTTTTTTTTAAACAGTTGTTAACATAAGTGAAAAGTTAGAAAAGTATTTAATCGGATTATATTTTATGTTGTATTAAAAAAAATTTTTTGAAATAACCTTCCAAAACAGGGTCGAACACCAGAATACCTCCTTAACGGTAACTATTATTACAAGAAAAATGACACGTCCCTAAAACCTCATCCAGCATATGCATCACGAAATTGCGCGTTCATAGGTTATTTACATGATTTGAAATTCTTCACGGTTTCGGAAATATTTGACTTGTCCGGTTTAGCCCTGGTCTCCCCTATATTAATTAAATGTCAGTTTTGAGTTTATGACCGTTGTTATAATCGTAATTTGAAAAAGTGAGATTATGTATCTAGATGTAAGATGTCAGTATGTAATATACATAGTTTTCTACGTTTTATACAATATATTACGTCGAAAATGTATTATACGTCGAAAACCGCCAGTGACACGTCATTGCACAACCCTGCTTGGAAATTATATGACAACCACTTACGTAGTGCTTGCATTTACCGCCAGTTGGCGTTGCTGCGCTTCTGGCCTAGTTGATCATAGTATTGTATACAAAACTTATTAATTTTTTAAAATTGTTTGATATTTTTAATGGTTAATATTAATAATAAAAATACAAAAATACATTTATAAAAAGTTAATTATTTGCTGGAGTAAAGAATAAAGTATAAAATTTATAAACGTTAAATTCTGCACAAGACTGTCATTCTTTGTTCTGTTCTGTTTTTATATCTTTTATATATGGACTACAAGTGTTTTTGTTTATTTTAGTTTTGGTTTATTATTTTATAATAGTTTTATTTGTTTTTAAACCAAACGTGATTTTTCGCGAAATCAAAAATGAAGCTCTATACGACCTTGCAATAGTGCTGCTATCTGAGATTAGCTTTACATGCTTTACATATAATGATTCCCCATTATTTATATTTCACGTCAAATAAAATGTAGTATTGTAAGATTAATAAAACAATAAAAATCGCTAATAATTTGCTAAAAAACAATAGTTTTCCTTGTGAGTCATGGTACAATAAATTTTTCACGGTTGCTTATTGTAAAAAAGAAAATTTTAATTATTTTATCCGATCTACAACTGATATTTCATTCATTAAGAAATATTCAACTTTAAATTTTTATTACGGCTTTTACTTATAGTTTGTCAAAAGAATTTTCAAAAATAATAAAAAATTGTGCACAATGCACAATTATATACAATTGTGCAAATTGTGCACTACGCGAAGAATTACTCATTAACAAAACGAAAAAATAAATTAGCTATTTTTAGCAATTAATTATCAGTACAAAAAGTATTTTTCATTTTTTATGTTTTCATAGTTGTCAAAATATTTCCAATAAACTCAAACTTTAAAATTCTAAGTTAAATAACTTAGAATTTAAAGTTTGAGTTATATATATATATATATATATATATATATATATATATATATATATATATATATATATATATATATATGGGGCGTTCCACGCGAAATCGGACAGTATTTGACTTTTGCATCTCAGATTTTTTTCAAATATTTTTTTTCATTTAGTGCTCATTGAAATAAGCTACCATGATTGTTTTCAAATTTTTTCATAAAGCCGTTTAAGAGACACAGGTTTTTGAAAAATCACGTTTTTACGAAAGTGTTTTCTTGAAATGGTTATAACTCAGTCAAAAATTGACCAAATTTGATGTTCTATATATGAAAGTTTTTGTTTTTACATTTAGTTTTTAATAAAAATATTTAAAAAATTATTTTTTTAAATTTACGGAATTTTTTTTAATTAAAAAAAATTTTTATTTTTAAGAATGTATGTATCGATCGATTTTTTTCAAAATTTTTTGTAAGAAACTAGAACTAAATTAACAACTTTTAGGCGTTGTCTGACTATGGGCAAACGATGGGAACTATTTATTTCGAATTTTTTAATTTTTATATCCATATAATATAGCTAACAATAGGGCTTTTGAGCTAATATTATTAATAACACAGGTCAACAAAAGAAGTCTTACTTTTTTATGAGATACCATAGTGTCTATTAAAGACGCTGAACACGATCCCGGGCCACAAAATTGGCCATCACGTCAGGATTTTAAGAAAAGTGGAGTTAAAGACCCTAAAAAACGTGTTTTTGAAGGTTTAAAAAATTTTATTTATCCTAAACCTGACGCGCCAGAAACTTCTACATAGACTTAAATTGAAGCTTGAATTGTCCACAACAAGACCCATATCCGTAAAACCAAAAAAAATTAAAATTTTTTCAAAAAATGGGGTTGAAGTTACCAAAAATGTTATTTTTGGGTTGCTTTAATGAACTTTTGAAATTGTTTTGGATTCGCTTGAAAATTGTTACTCTGAGGTTTTTGGGGTAGCTGATTACGAATCCGATATCACTTTTCGAAAATTCAAAATGTCGGATCCAAAATGGCGGATGTCAAAATTTATAATTGATCGGATTCGCTTGAAAATTGTTACTCAAGGGTGTTTTAGGTCGCGGATTATAATCTGACGTGCCAGAAACTTATAAAATGTTATAATCTGATAATTATAAAAAGCGACCCTAAAAATCACATTTTTGGTAACTTCAACCCCATGTTTTGAAAAAATTTGTAATTTTTTTTGGTTTTACGGATATTGTTCTTGTAGTGGACAATTCAAGCTTCAATTTTAGTCTATATAGAAGATTCTGGCGCGTCAGGTTTAGGATAAATAAAATTTTTTAAACCTTCAAAAACACGTTTTTTAGGGTCTTTACCTCCACTTATCTCAAAATCCTGACGTGATGGCCAATTTTGTGACCCGGGATCGTGTTCAGCGTCTTTAATGGACACTATGGTATCTTATAAAAAAGTAAGACTTCTTTTGTTGACCTGTGTTATTAATAATATTAGCTCAAAAGCCCTATTGTTAGCTATATTATATGGATATAAAAATTAAAAAATTCGAAATAAATAGTTCCCATCGTTTGCCCATAGTCAGACAACGCCTAAAAGTTGTTAATTTAGTTCTAGTTTCTTACAAAAAATTTTGAAAAAAATCGATCGATACATACATTCTTAAAAATAAAAATTTTTTTTAATTAAAAAAAATTCCGCAAATTTAAAAAAATAATTTTTTAAATATTTTTATTAAAAACTAAATGTAAAAACAAAAACTTTCATATATAGAACATCAAATTTGGTCAATTTTTGACCGAGTTATAACCATTTCAAAAAAACATTTTCGTAAAAAACGTGATTTTTCAAAAACCTGTATCTCTTAAACGGCTTCATGAAAAAATTTGAAAAAAATCATGGTAGCTTATTTCAATGAGCACTAAAAGAAAAAAAATATTTGAAAAAATATTTCCGATTTCGCGTGGAACGCCCCATATATATATTATTATATATATATATATATATATATATATATATATATATATATATATATATATATATCTATATATATAGATATATATATATATATATATATTGGCCTCAGAATCAACCTAGGATTACGAAGAGGACTTACGCACTCATGCTTAGGGACTACCCCGTAAATAAAAACGAAAATTTAATTTAAAAATCATAACCTAGAAATATTTTCTAGGGGATACGTTCTACGTGTCGTCAACGAAAATTAAATTAAGAAATCTTTATAATTCATTGATGAATTCACTCACTATATGTGAGTGAATATGAAGGTAAATAAGTAAATTATTAGTTAATACTTCGTGAATTAGTAAATTGTTATTTAGTAAATAGTAAGTATTAGTGAATATAATTAGTGAACAGTAAATAATAATAGAATTAATGTTATTTCAATTTTTAATTATTAAATAATTTATTGCGTTGTGTTTAGTTTTTTATGTTTGTTTATTAATAAAGTTAAAAATTTGTTTTAATTTTTTTAATATTATATTAATTTATATTAATAATAAAGATAAATATTGGTTATAATTCTTTTGACATTATATTAATAGATATTAATAATAAAGTTAGGAATTTGTTATAATTTGAAAATCGTCTGTATTTGGATAAAAGACAAAATTTGAAATTGCTTAAATTGGATAAAGGCAAAACTGGAAATTGATTACATTGGATAAAAACAAAGTTGGAAATTGGCTAAATTGGATAAAAGAAAAAATTGGAATTTGGTTATATATTAGATACAAGATAAAATTGGAAATTGGTTATATATTGGCTAAAAGGCAGAATTGGAAATTGGTTATAATGGGATAAAGGCACAATTGTAATTTACTTATATATTGGATAAAAAGTAAAATTGGAAATTGGTTATATATTGGATAAAAGGCAAAATAGGAAATTGGTTAAATTGCATAAGAGGAAAAATTGGAAATTGGTTGTATTAGATAAGATACAAAATAGGACATTGATTATATTGGGTAGAAGGGAAAATTTTAGAGTTTTAAATAAGAAGCGAATAGTGAAAATTATTTAATTAATTAGATTATATCTTTTTGAACCACCAGTAGTTTTCACATCTGTTGATCAAAAACCAGAATACAGCCTTTCTTGTGGAGTACATGCAATTGCTTTCGCAACATCGTTATTTTTTACTATTATTGTAATATGATAAATCACTTAATGTTATTGCCTATATTGTTATACGGAGGTAGATTGTTTCAACAATGGGTGATTGACAATTATGTAAAAATAGAAAAAGATAGATTAAGATTTTGTGCAAATAATCAAGCTCAATAAGTAAAACATATAAAGGACTGACTGATTATTTACACAATCATAAGTTGAAAAATGATGTACACGTCGAAAAAACGCTTATAATGCCTTCTGCTTTTATAGGATCACCTAGCAATATGATGCAACAATATCAGAATTCGATGGTTATTGTTGCGCTTCATGGTAGACTAGATTTATTTATTACAATGATGTGTAACCCAAATTGGAAATAGATACAAGAAAATTTATTCCCTTATCAAACTGCTGCTGATAGACCTGACATAGTAACTAGGGTTTTCGCATTAAAAGTAAAACATCTACTTAAACTTATTGTTGACAATAAATCACACTCTCCGACAAAAATGAATTTTTTCTGCCCCTTTAATAATTTTGGTTACGTTTGATAGATTTTTTCACGCTGATTACGAATCTGAAAAGAAAAATGTTCCAGCACGTCGAGTTTTTGAGAAAATTAGTTTTAAAAAATGAAAAAGCATGTTTTTGGCTATATTTGATTATGATTGAGAGAAAAATAAGAGATGATAGAATTTTGTTTCTGCTATCAAATGAAAGCTTGAATCACAACCAACAATTTTCTTGAGGAAGAATTCGAAGGAATTTTCAATAAGGCAATTAAAATGATTTTTTCTTCTGCATTAAATTTTGTAATTAATTAAATTTTATTTGCACCATGTATAACCTTAGCATTGTAAAACAAGTGATAAACAAATAAATTTTTTAGCATTTAAATTCATAACATTTTGTACTATTTTCAAATTACTTATATAGTTTATTCCAGAAAAATGTTTAGCAATCTTGATGTACATATTGAACAAAATAAATAAATAATTTGAACTTATAATTGATGTCTTTGAAATAAAATATTCCTGTAAATTAAACGTTTTGTTTTTCCAAAATTAAACCATTGCTTTCAGTAATCGTTTCTATCCAATAGAATAGAAGCAGGCAATATCAGGGCTGCCAGCGTACTTAGAGGTTAAAAGTAGTGAAAAAAGTGAGTTTTTGATTGAAAAAAGTGAGTAAATAGTGAATTTACAAGTAAAATAGTGAGTAAAAGTGAGGTTAATTTTGGCATATTTTCGAAGATTTAAATTAATAATTAATCTGTAATATCAATTTTCTTCTCAATTTAATAAATAATAGGTACAGATATTTAATACTTTTACCATCCATTTTTATTTTTTTTTAAACTTTCTTAACGAAAATCGCAAAATTGTGTGTCAAAGTCTGCAATGAAACCATATTTGACTATGAGTATTTATACACAGCACCAAAACTTTCCTAAAAATTTATAAAAGATTTACATACTTGCAAACTTTGAAAAATTTACTTGCAAACTTTAGTGAAAATTGTGCAAAGATTTAAGGGGACTTTCTGGTTTAGGATTTTAAAAAAATCGATTTTTCTTTTTTTGCTTTAAAATGTTCCTTAGTATCATAAAATTACTTTCCCCTTTTTTATGCGGGGGTGAATTGACCCTAAAACGTAGCGATTTTTTAAGTAAAATGTTTATAAAATATTAAAAAATACATTTAAAAAATCATTTTTTAGGTTTGTTACCTAGAACAAATACTTATGAACAGAATCCAGTTTGAATTTTTAATTTATGAGGTACTGGTCATTCGGAAAGTTACTCCCCGAAAAAGGTACCTTTTGGAAGACGCCACCTACATCTGCGATACGTAACTAAATTTACTTCAAAAAGTTTTTAATATTCTTTCCACGTAATGTGTAACAATGTCCAAAAAGAATTTTGGGAAAAACTGTAATACTTTTTTCACAATAAAAGTTTAAAAAAGTATATTTTTTGTCTATTCCAAACCAGAAAGTCCTCTTAAATGTCCCACACTGAGAAAAATAAACATGACTGGGTACTGTCTAGACAGGAGTGGTTCCTGTCAAAAAAATTTTTGTAATTAGACAGTACTCTTTGCTTTCTGGACAGGAACTATTCTTGTCTATAAAGAAATCAGTAATGTCTGGACATTAATCGTTCATGTCCAAACAGCACTGACAGCTGCCAAACTCAATTGTTTTTTTGGACAGGAACCATTCCTGTCTGGACAGCACCCAGTCATGTTTATTTTTCTCGCACTTCAATAAATGTTTATAGTCAAATTTTACCAAAAATTTAGCTTCAAACTTTCCTGATTCCTGATGATTTAAATTACATTTTCGACAACTCTATTATAAGCGAAAATGTAGCGTAAAACGTTCCTGAAAATTTTATATTTCATATTTTTCTGATATTCTATGATTGAATCGTATAATAATCACAACCAACAATAAAAGGTAAAAGTAACTTATAAAAATATTATCTAAATTTTTAGTAACATTTGTTACTCTTATTTTATTTTAAGAGATGTAAGTACATATATTTTAGAATTTATAATAAATCTTAAATTTTAAAACTAAAATTTAATAACGTGGTTAAAAGTTTAAAAGCTTACCTATTTATTATTTTATTTAAAAAATAAAGAAACTGAAATTTTTTTTACATTGCTTAGTTAAAAAAACACTATTTTGTAATTTTTGAGCCTATTATGCGATCATTATGCAAAAAGAGTAAAATTATGCAATCAGTAAAAATTGTGAAATATTGTGCGCTCTAGGAACATGTTGTTAAAGGTTTAAAACATGAATTAACATAATATTATAATGTTTCTACTCGATTTTAAAAAATTATGCAGTCGCATAATCTACCTTTCTCTACTCATAGTCAAAAATGTGGTTTTATTAAAAACTTTGACACCCTAATTTACTATTTTTGTATAGAAAGAGTAAAAATGTTAATTTTTATGGTAATAAATGCTCCCAAACAATTGCGATTTTAGTGTTTCGTTTGTTTACTGCTTTGTTTGTTTACATTTTTCAACTTGGACTTGCCCTTAAATAAAATTTATTTTTTTTAAATTGAGAAATAAGGTATTTTACAAAAAATAGTGAGAAAAGTGAGTTTTTTTTAAAAAGTGAGTAATAGTGAGTGACCTAAAAAAAAGTGAGAAAAGTGAGTCACTGGCAGCCCTGCAATATTAAAAATTAAAATAAATTTCAACATCTAACAATAAGAAAATTTTTATAATAAAAAATTAAATTATAATTAATTTTATGAATTAATTAAGTGTTTAAATATAGCAAAAAATTTTATTTGTGTGCTCACTAAATATCTAATTTAATATACTTTTTTTTCTTCTACTAGTTAGGCATTTAATTTCTATTAGAAGAATTGATTAATTTAATTTATTTAAAATTAAGATATAAAAACTGTAAAATACAATGAATGCTTAAATAAAATTTTAAATAAAAACTTTTTAGGAATTTCTAAAAATTATATTGCTAAACATTTTTCTGGAATAAAATATAAGTACCCGTGTGGAAATCGCCAAGGTTTGACAATTTTGATTATTGGGCCTATAATGGTCCTAGCTTGGAATATACCTTAACCTGGGCCTAGCTTAGTTATAGCTAGAACTTCCTGTTAGATTATAGATTATGAATATGTTTCAAAATTTACTTAAAAATTATGTATCAGTAATTGTTTATGTGTAATTTGAAGTACTATTTAAATATCACATGGCAAGATTGAGACAATATTGAACTGAAAGTTTTACTCTCTAAATTTAAATCGGTAAAATTTGACTATAATTATTCGCAGAATTTTACTAATTACTATTACCACAATTAAGTTACAGGTAATTAATAGAAAGTTACTGATTCAATTAGTAAAATACAGGTTACTGATGATTCAATTTGTTGTATAAAAATATTGCATTCATCATCAAATTTACCAAGTTATCAGTTAACCTTAAAGGTTATGTGGGTTTTTCCTTGGCTACCAACACATTTAAAAATTGTATCAGTAATTTTGTAAAAATTAACTTATTTATTAGTTGAATCTAAATGTACTGATGGAATTAATAAAAATTCTACTAATTTAAATAAAGTTTCAAAGTCAACATGAAAATGAAAACAAATCCTAAAATGTTAGCAGTTTTTTAATGTTAGACACACAAGTTAAGTGAACCATTACATAAAAGTTTTCTATTTTTTTAACTTTTAAAAATTTCTAAATTTTTGAAAAACTTTTTTCATTTTCTTTAAATTCTCTCTTTTTTGTAAAAAAATTCATTTCATTTGTTAAAAGTCAGTTTTTGGATCTTAATATAATTCTTGTTTTATAGTTTAGGCCAAAGAATCCAAATTTTTCTTTAAAAAATTTTGAAGACAATTTTTAAGTTTGTCAATATATTTATTATTAATATAATTGTCTACCATCGAAACGTCGAGACAATTATATTTATAATATGTTGACAAACTTAAAATTGTCTTTAAAATTTTGTAAATAAAAATTTGTATTCTTTGGTCTAAACTATAAAACAAAAATTCACTTAAATTTAAAAGAAATTTTAACTTTCATGAAATGTTCATTTAACTTTTGCATCCAACCTTGAAAAACTGCGTATATTTAAAGATTTATTTAAAGTTTTATGATATTCTGGATTAAATATTCAGTGAATTAATTTAATAAAAATTTTAGTTAACGATATGACTGTCAAGTTAATTTTTTAGTGAAATGAGATAAAAACTTAGATTTTTTCCGTAACTATTGTCTTTTCCTCCTCAATTGCATTAAAAATCTGTTAAGGAATAAAGAAACTCCAGTTTTATAGTACAGTTAATGTGACCTGAAGTATAATGCAACTTCTCGTATCATGTGAGTGTGGTTAGGTGGTTAGGTTATCGGTCTACGAATGTCAGGGTCGCGCGTTCAACTCCCAACGTTTGGGGATTTTTTCTCTGTTAGTATATTAGAAATTAATTATTATGAATTACATGTGATCAAAAATAGGTAAAAAAGGTGAAAAAAATAAACCCCAGTAATAATAAGTAAGAATAAATAATTTTTTTTAAATAGTTAATTAAACTGTTCTTTTTATTGGGCCCAAATAGATTCTCTAGGTAGGGCCAAGTTAGAAGAGCGTGACGTGCCAATGTAGGCCCTACAAAAATGTACAAGTTAGGCCCTAGTTAATAAATTGGAAATCTAGGTAGGACCAATAAAGGGCCACTACACAATTTTCACACGGGTAACCTGAAAATAATATAAAATGTTATGAATTTAAATGCTAAAAAATTTATTTGTTTATCACTTGTTTTACAATGCTAAGGTTATACATGGTGCAAATAAAATTTAATTAATTACAAAATTTAATGCAGAAGAAAAAATCATTTTAATTTCCTTATCGGAAATGCCTTTGAATTCTTCCTCAAGAAAATTGTTGGTTGTGATTCAAGCATTCATTTGAAATCAGAATTAAAATTCTGCCACTTCTTATTTTTCTTTTAATCATAATCAAATATAGCCAAAAACATGCTTTTTCACATTTTAACACTAATTTTCTCAAAAACTCGACGTGCTGGAGCATTTTTCTTTTCAGATTCGTAATCAGCGTGAAAAAATCTATCAAAAGTGACTAAAATTATTGAAGGGACAAAATTAGTGTCGGACAGTGTTATCTGGAGAGGTCAAATCTTATGTTTATGTTATTGAATTTCAAAAGCGAGGATTGCCACACATTCATTTGTTAGTTACATTGAAAGAAAATTCTAAAATATTAACAGTTAAAAGTATTAATGGTTATATTTTTGCAGTAATTCCTGATGAAAATATTAATCCTATTTTACATAGAATAATAATGCAAAATAATATTCACGGACCTTGTGGTAATTGATGGGAAATATTCAAAAATTTTCTAAAATGTTACCAAGAAGAAACTACTATATTAAAGAATATTGCTTTGTTCATTGTCGTTAGAGAAATAATAATAATAATATTAAAGCGTGTAAAGGACCAAATGGATATATTGTTGATAATTCTAATGTTGTTCCGTATTGCTCTAAGCTTTCAGAAATATTTAATTGTCATATTAATGTAGAAATAGTTTCAAGTATCAAGCCTGTTAAATATTTATTTAAAAATATTCTCAAAGGGAATGATGCTGATAACAAAATGTTATTATTCCAGAAGAAAAAGATAGTAACGGCATTTCTTTCGATTTAAATAAAAATACAAAACTTCTTGATTATTTTAAACTTAACCAACGAGATAGTAATGCTTAAAAGTATTATTATTCCGAAATACCAGAGCATTATACATGGATAACAAAATCTCTTGAATGGAAACAAAGAATTCGTAAAGAAAAAGTATCCACACTAATTGGAGTTATATCACCTTACATTATTGTTGCTTACAGTAAATGGAGCAACTTCTTTTGAAAGTTTGAGAACAGTTAATGGACTTGTAGAAGATGATAGTGAGTGGATTAGGACAATGGAAGAAGCAGTATTATGGATATGATGCCTCATTAACTTCACAATTATTCACAAGAATTTTTATTCATTGTCATCCTGTACATCCGGATAAACTATGGGAACAATTTAAGGGTCAAATGTCACAAGATTTAAAAAAAATTAACGACATTGAAGCTGAACAAACAGCTTATAGAAATAATAAGACAATGTTATTTAATGAGAGATATAATTTAACTGACTTTCAGAGGTATTAGATATAAAAAATGAAATTTTAACTAAACAAGTTAATGATATAACCCAGGCAGAAATCAACGACCGGCTTGGTACCGGGCCGGTACCAAGGGCGGACTTGCCGGTGCCGGCGTGAGACCGGCATTACCGCCGGCCTGGAGCCGGTCCAGTCAACAATGATAACCCGGGAAATATCCGCCCCGGTGCCGGTAAACCACCGGCTCGATACCGGGCCGGTAGTAAAAAAAAATTATTTTGTTACTTTTCTGCCGGCTTTATGCTGGCACGGTGTCAGATTAGTATATTTTATTAACAACACATTTTTACATATATTGAACGTTAAACAATATAATTTATTAATTAATTTAATTGTAAACACTAAATAGAATGCTGAAACATATGAATTATTATTAATTGTTAACGAAACATCTGAAGACATGAGGAATTGAACTCCGGACCCTCAGGCTGCAAAGTCGACGCCGCATCCGCTAACCTAAACCTGCTTATGAAAAGTGAATGGAAAGTTAATATATGAAGTGTGACACCAGGACTAATTACAAAATATTCTAAATTAATAGAAAAAACCTTTTCTAAAAGACAGTTTGAATAATGTAATGTCAAAGTTAATAATTATAATAACATTTGTTAATGTCATTATACGTTGGGACTAAGGCTAAAGAAAAAACACTGGCATGGTACCGGCTTTATAGAAACAACTTGCAGAAACTTAGTATAATGAAATTAATATAATACCTTGTTAGATTCTCAAAATTTTATAACAATAAATCAAATTTCCTATTCTTTCGAAAAGTGTAAAAAAATTTCAAAAAATTAAAAATTTAGACTTTTTAAAACACAAAAATATTATGCCGGCAAAACTCCGTCGCCGGTGTAAAAGCGGTATCAAGTAGTGGTACCGGGCCGGTACTAATTTTGATGCCGGCAAAACTACGTTTTCGGTGTAAAAACGGTATCGAATGCCGAAACCGGGCCGGTTGTCTTTTATTAACCGGCCCGGTACCATAGTGCCGGTACCGGTTATTGTTCTACGTTACTACCGGGCCGGTGCCGGGCCGGTTGTCTTTTAGAAACCGGCCCGGTACCACAGTGCCGGCACCGGTTATTGTCCGACTTTACCACCGGGCCGGTGTCGAACCGGTCGTAGGCATCGGCACACCACCGACTTTTCTGCCTGATAAATATTGTAGAACATATTAACATAGGAGAACAGAATTATGCTAAATTAAACGTAATACAAAAACTTGTAGTTGATTATATGTATACTTGATGACTTAAAGCATTCTTTTTTTTATGGTAATGAGTGCTTATATGTTGATAGTTGTGGAGGATCTGTAAAAAACATTTTTATATATTACACTATGGCATTTGTTAAGAAGTAAAGGAACAAATGTTTGAAACATGTCATGTATAGGTATAGCTCTGCTTCCTAATGGAAAAACTGTTCATAAAGATTTAGGCTTACCCGTTCCATTATACAGTGATTCATCTTCAAACATTAAAGTTCAATCTATAGAATGCCTTCTTTTGAAAAATATAGATGTTTTTATTTGGAATGAAACACCAATGGCTCCAAAATATGCTTTAGAAATGATGAATTTTCTATTAAGAAATGTAATGAATTTGAACGAACCTTTTTGTGGTAAAATTGTAATTGTAGGCGGAGATTTTCAACAAACTTTACCAATTAGAGAACAGGGTACTAGATCAGAAATAGTAAATTTATTAATAAAAAGTAGTAAACTATGGAAATATTTCAGAAAATACACATTAACAGATAATATAAGAGCTTTGCCACCATAAACGGAATTTGTAGATTTTTTACTTAAAGTTGTCAATGGTGAATTAAATGGTGCAGATAATAATGTTATATTACGAGAACATATTCAAAAAGGGGATAAGTATACAAAATTTAAAACAAAATTTTATTCTTTAAAAAAAATGTTTTTAAAAACTATGTGTGTATCTTTATAGTAATATTAGAAACTTTTCGGTGTAAAAACATTTCCGTTTTTATTAGCAGCAAGAAAGGGGCTCGCGTAGCGCGCAAAATTAGTGACTAGTAAAACATTAACATATCATTTCGAACGAAAACTCGTTTATAGACAATAATAAAGAAACTGTTACCGCATGTTTTTTCTTATTTTTACTCATTCTTCAGCAAATAAATGTTTATTGATTATTTATACATATAATATATATTGTTATTTTGTTGAATTTTTAGTCTTTCACAACAAAAACAGAAATTTATTTTATTCCGATTAAGTCTGTCTTCCCACTGTCAGGCCCGTGGCACACTATACACTGAAAAAAAAGTGCTGTTGAATCAAATAGCTCCATGCTGTTGAATTTCCCGTTATTAATTCAATAACACATTTATTAATCGAACAGTATATTGCTTAAAACGAAAAAATGAAACTGTTTAAATTAAAAGTACGATACTGTTAAATTAATGATATTCTACAAATTGTTTCTATAGTTCATCTATATATAGCAACAGAATAATTTATTGCTTCTTTGACATTATTCATTTGAAACATCTAATAGATAAATTTGAAGAAAATGCGTGTAAATTTGAATCAAATGAAAAGTTGTTTGCTTCAAAGAAGCGCGCTTTTGAAAATGAAAGCATATGCTTTCGTTTCAATGAGTGGTGCTATAGCGGACTGCCAATAGCATATACTATAAAAATAAGGACACTATGTATTTGAGACATTGACAGGTGCTAAATTTATTGAAATACTTATTCACACATATTTATATGTTTATTAAACCTGTCGTTTTTGAAATTCTTATATAAAAAACTATTATTTAAATTGTTTTAAAGAATTAAGGACTAGTTAAACATAAATTCCCTATATAAATTCCCTTATTCACGAGAAAAATCTCGCGCACGGTATTTAACTACAAAGTAACTGCTCAATGTAAGAAGCGAATGTATTACATTGCAGCGCGGCAGTTCTCGTCTATCACGAAAGTTAAGCACGTTTTGTCGCGGTTACTACCTGGATGGGTGACCGATTGGGAACAGCGTATTTTTCAGACTCAAAAAATTATAAAGTGTGTTTGAATGTGTATGTATGTGTGTTTGTCGTTGGAAAAAATTAAAAAAAATAATAAAGATGTCTATGTTAGTGTGTAAAATTGAAAAAAAGATGTATATAAGAAGTGTTGTGTTAAAGGTGTGAGAATTAGTATATAAAAAATATGTGAACAAAAGTTTCATTTTTTCAATTTATCGTTGGTATATCTTTAACCACATAAAAGAATTGACTTATCAGTATGGTGTTATTCAATCGATAGCAACAACTAAAAAAATTAAAAGTACAAATTTTTGTATCATAAAAATGATGCTTTTAAATTTAAAAACTATAGTCATTGACTCAAAAGCATATACTGTTAAATTAAAAAATTTTGATCGTTGATTCAAAAGGAATACCTTCAAATTAACATAGTATGCTGTCAATTTAAGAAATATGCTTTTGTTTCAAAGAAAGTGATACTATCGAGTCATTAGAATCGGTGCTTTCAAAACAACAGCATATACGTTTGGCAGCCCGTTATGACACTATTCAATGAATCAAACTCATATGTCTTTGATTCAACAGCATTTTTTTCTCCGTGTAATATAAATTTTTTTATATAATTTTTTTATTATTGGTTTATTAATGAAATTAAGTTATAACACTATAAAATTTTATTTATTATTATATTAAACATTAATGAATGTTACTAATATATTATTAATTAATAAATAGTAATTTGAATATTAATAAATAATAATGTTAATACAGACTAATCTAATTGAAAAGAAGATAATTTTCAGGTATAGAGCCTTCTTCAGTCAAAAATCCATTAAATTGTAGTGAAAACTAATTACTAAAGACCAAGCAGAGTAAAGTAAACATGGGATCGAGAATGAATAACTGACGTCACAATAGTACAAAGCGTTAAGGAGCATTCAGACCTCTGCAGGCTATGTGTCTGTGCAGCCAGAAGCAATTCTAGTAAGGGAGAAGGTGTAATAAATTTGAATTTCCTTATTCTTTTACTCTTGTACGTTACCATGGCAACCTGCAGACAGACTGCAGAGGTCTGAACGCTCCATTAGAGAAGAATAAAGAAGAATGTATGCATAAGCTCGCTTAACCCATTATCGCTCAACTCATAAAAATTTGTTGGCCATTTTCAAGCTACGTAATTATAAATAAAACGGTAGACAATTTAAACCAGAGATACATTTTCTGAAGGTTTTGGATGTGCTCTTTCCGATTCCAGTGTCAAAAATAAATTTCGTCCGAACCAAAATTAAATATAGCGGTTTTAATGTCATGAAATACAAAAAAATTTCATTTTTTCAAGTTTGACATTTTTTCACCTCGAAAAAGTGTAAGAATAAACTTCTATTTTCAACCATCGGTGCAAAAAATTTATACACTTTCAAGGAACGTAAATTTTACGAATATAAACTTTATTTTTTAACATTCAAAATGGCGGATTTAATATGTCGGACGAGTTTTACAAAAATTCATCGAATTCACTTGAAACTTGTTACTCGGAAGTTTTCGGGGTCTTTGATTACGAATTTTTGCGAAACTCGTCCGCCATTTTGAATGTTAAAAAATAAAGTTTATATTCGTAGACAGCGACCCCGAAAACCCCCGAGTAAGAAGTTTCAAGTGAATTCAATAAATTTTTCTAAAACTCGTCCGCCATATTAATCCTTTGCGTCACAGTGTTACGTATAAGTAACACCTGTATCAGTACAGTATATTTATTATAAATAAAGTAATTTAAGATATTATGTGTAAATTTTCACATTTTCCTACACAGCAGGCATGTATCTAATGATCAAAGTTATTATTACAGTTTAATTATGCATAAATAAATAATTATAAACAAATAAAGTGAAAAAAATGCTGATTTTATAAAAAAATCTTTTGTTAAAAATTTAGATTATTAACAGCTTTCAATTACTTATGTAAACGATGTTTTTGGGATCACTGATTAAAAACTTGAGACGCATGATTTTCCCCTAATCTCCAAGTGGTCGAATGTTCAAATGGTCGAATACCAAATCGTCGAATCGTCATTTGATCGAATGCTTAAAACGTCGAATTGTCAACAAGTCGAATGCTAAAAACATCGAATCGTCAAATGGTCGAATGTTCAAAACGTCGAATCGTCATTTCGTCGAATGCTAAAAACGTCGAATTCTCAAATGATCGAATGCTAAACACATCGAATCGTCAAATGATCGAATTCTAAAAACATCGAATCAGCAAATTGTCGAATGTTCAAAACGTCGAATGGTCATTTCGTCGAATGCTCAAAACGTCGAATCGGCAAATGGTCGAATGTTCAAAACGTCGAATCGTCAAATGGTCGAATGCTAAAAACGTCGAATTTTCAAATGATCGAATGCTAAAAACATCGAATCAGCAAATGGTCGAATGTTCAAAACCTCGAATGGTCATTTCGTCGAATGCTCAAAACGTCGAATCGTCAAAAAGTCGAAAAATTTGCTTGGTTTAAGTTTATGTTAACTTACATCAAACAAATTTTTCGACTTTTTGACGATTCGACGTTTTGAGCATTCGACCATTTGACGATTCGACGTTATGAGGATTCGACGAAATGACGATTCGACGTTATGAGCATTCGACGAAATGACGATTCGACGTTTTGAACATTCGACCATTTGACGATTCGATGTTTTTAGCATTCGACTTGTTGACAATTCGACGTTTTAAGCATTCGATCAAATGACGATTCGACGATTTGGTATTCGACCATTTGAACATTCGACCACTTGGTGATTAGGGGAAAATCATGCGTCTCAAAAACTTGAAATAAGATTTTAAAAATTCAAAATGGTGGATTCAAAATTGCGAAATAAAAAAATTCAAAGATCGATCAGATCCTCTTGAAACCTGTTACTAGGAGATTTTTAAGGTCGCTGATTACGAATTACAAGTCAGATTTTAAAAATTCAAAATGGCGGATCCAAAATTGCGAAATAAAAAAATCAAAGATCGATAACCCAGTGTGCAAAGTTACAGAATGTAATTCTGTAACTATTCCAGAACAAACAGAACAAGTTCTGCAACTGGTGAGGAACAGGCAGGTCAAAATGTCATCCCTCTGGAGGCACAAAATAGGAACAAAAGTCTGTAACAATTCTAGAACAAAACTAGAACATTGTTTTAGAACAAATATATAACAATTCTATAACAAAAATGATTTTTCATAAATAATACCCAAGCAGAAATTTAATAGTTGCATAGAACAAATGAATGTTTATGAGTATAAATAAAAATATTAATAATAAATAGAATATCTTTTTTGCAATAAGTTTTTAAAAAATATTTTTCTTGTATTCTTTAATAATTTAACCAGACTACACTGAAAGAAATACTGTCGAGAATTCAGCCATAAACTTCTGGTCAAGGATTTTGGTTGAAGTAGTCATACAATCTGTCAGATTAACACATAAGTAAGGTTATGTTAGACATGTGAAGGCTGATTCCATGAAGTAGGATAAGGAGATGAAACGGCCTATATTTATTGGCCCCCAAATAGGGGGGTCAGAGTAGTGAAGTTTTCATCTCCCTACTGTCTCGAGCGCCCCTTGAGGAAAAATACAGAATTACACGGAGAAAAAAATGCTGTTGAATCAAAGACATATGAGTTTGATTCATTGAATAGTGTCATAACGGGCTGCCAAACGTATATGCTGTTGTTTTGAAAGCACCGATTCTAATGACTCGATAGTATCACTTTCTTTGAAACAAAAGCATATTTCTTAAATTGACAGCATACTATGTTAATTTGAAGGTATTCCTTTTGAATCAACGATCAAAATTTTTTAATTTAACAGTATATGCTTTTGAGTCAATGACTATAGTTTTTAAATTTAAAAGCATCATTTTTATGATACAAAAATTTGTACTTTTAATTTTTTTAGTTGTTGCTATCGATTGAATAACACCATACTGATAAGTCAATTCTTTTATGTGGTTAAAGATATACCAACGATAAATTGAAAAAATGAAACTTTTGTTCACATATTTTTTATATACTAATTCTCACACCTTTAACACAACACTTCTTAAATACATCTTTTTTTCAATTTTACACACTAACATAGACATCTTTATTATTTTTTTTAATTTTTTCCAACGACAAACACACATACATACACATTCAAACACACTTTATAATTTTTTGAGTCTGAAAAATACGCTGTTCCCAATCGGTCACCCATCCAGGTAGTAACCGCGACAAAACGTGCTGAACTTTCGTGATAGACGAGAACTGCCGCGCTGCAATGTAATACATTCGCTTCTTACATTGAGCAGTTACTTTGTAGTTAAATACCGTGCGCGAGATTTTTCTCGTGAATAAGGGAATTTATATAGGGAATTTATGTTTAACTAGTCCTTAATTCTTTAAAACAATTTAAATAATAGTTTTTTATATAAGAATTTCAAAAACGACAGGTTTAATAAACATATAAATATGTGTGAATAAGTATTTCAATAAATTTAGCACCTGTCAATGTCTCAAATACATAGTGTCCTTATTTTTATAGTATATGCTATTGGCAGTCCGCTATAGCACCACTCATTGAAACGAAAGCATATGCTTTCATTTTCAAAAGCGCGCTTCTTTGAAGCAAACAACTTTTCATTTGATTCAAATTTACACGCATTTTCTTCAAATTTATCTATTAGATGTTTCAAATGAATAATGTCAAAGAAGCAATAAATTATTCTGTTGCTATATATAGATGAACTATAGAAACAATTTGTAGAATATCATTAATTTAACAGTATCGTACTTTTAATTTAAACAGTTTCATTTTTTCGTTTTAAGCAATATACTGTTCGATTAATAAATGTGTTATTGAATTAATAACGGGAAATTCAACAGCATGGAGCTATTTGATTCAACAGCACTTTTTTTTCAGTGTTCAAATTTATCTATTAGATGTTTCAAATGAATAATGTCAAAGAAGCAATAAATTATTCTGTTGCTATATATAGATGAACTATAGAAACAATTTGTAGAATATCATTAATTTAACAGTATCGTACTTTTAATTTAAACAGTTTCATTTTTTCGTTTTAAGCAATATACTGTTCGATTAATAAATGTGTTATTGAATTAATAACGGGAAATTCAACAGCATGGAGCTATTTGATTCAACAGCACTTTTTTTTCAGTGTATAATGTATCGTCTGCTACACGGTTGTTTATGACATTTATGAGATGACAGCTGAATGAATCGGCGGGTTATATTTAAGGCTTGAACGAGTTTTATGACTGAAATTGTAAATAAAAATGAAAAGTTAGTATAAAATAATAAATTTATGAGTAAATAATATTATGTTAATATTAAAATTCATTCTTGCTGTCATTTCACTACAAAAACATTGAGGTTATATTTATGTTTTTCTCCTTAGATCATGTGACATAATAGTTCAAAAAATTACCACTGTGAACGCTGTAACCAGTAGGGAGAAAAAAAACCGCACTACTCTGACCCCCCATTTTGGTGTCAACTTTTTCTGCAATATGCTGCAGGCGTTTCATCTCCTTATCCTCCTTCATGGCTGATTCACACTTACTGTCCTCTGTTTCTGTCATTCGTATGGCTGGATTAACCAAACTGTTTTGGCAGTTGTATTTCATTATAATACAGTGATTCATTCTGGCAGAATCAGCCATAATTATGGCAGTAATGTCTGAAAATTTCTTTCAGTGTATCTTATTTATTTAAATTAATGAGTAAATTATTATTACCATTGTTAATAATTATTTGAATTTATACTTTATGTAATAAATTCAGAATTATACACAGAACACTTAAAACTAAGAATGAAAAATTTCGCACGCACGGGGGATCGAAACCTAGACCTGGACACAAGTCGAATACGCATACCGCATAGCCACGCAAGCTCGGAAGTGATTTTACTTCAACTTCCTTTTGAATTGTGGGACCGTTATGTGCAGCGCTAAAATTATAAATTGAAATGTAACATACTTATTAAAAAAATAACTATATATGGGGCACTCCAGGCCAAATCGAAATTTATTTTGCTTTTGCATTAAAAATTGATCAAATTGGACGTTTTTATAATGAAAAGTTTTGTTTTCACACATAGTTTTTAATAAAATATTTTTAAAAAATTTTAAAGAATTTACGATAAGATTTAAAAAATTTTAAAATAAAATTTCATTTTCAACAATGTATGTATCAATCAATTTTTTTGTAAGAATTTTGCACTAAATTAATAATTTTTAAGCCTTGTCCGATCGTGGGCCCACGATCGGGCCCATATATATATATATATATATATATATATATATATATATATATATATATATAAATTTTTTGATTACAAAGAATAATATATAATTATGCTACAAATAATAACAAATTTTAATTAATTAGTTAATAATAATAATAATTTATTATTGTATTTTTATGATGTACCTATTAATTAATAATTGATAATAAATTAATTAAATATTTGATGTTATTGTTGGTGAATAATGTATTTAAAAATTTTGAAAATTTATGCAAGCTGACAGTGAAAAATTATTTAATTTTTCATGAATCATCGATACGAGTCTTTCTAAGTATCTAAATTTAAAAGATTTTTTTAATTCATGCAAAAACGCGGCTGCACTCTACACGGAAAGAAAGTTATTATATTAGTTATTATATTAGAAGTATTAAACTTTAATAAAAATTATACTATATTTAGTAGAGTTATATCAAATATCGAAAACTTTTATAAATTTTAATATAACTTTACTAAATTTTATATATGTAGGTACGTTTTGTTAAAGTTTTACAGTAAAAAGAAAGTCTTATATTTTGAAGCAGAAAAGCAGCCTTAAATTAAAATACAACATTTTTGTATCCTTTAACATTATAGCAGACAGTGCTGAATTTAAGACCTATCTTAAATTAAGATTTACTGTGATAGTTTTGTTGATAGCGAAATTTTCCTTTGTCGCATTTTGTCCTACACTTGTAAAATACTTTTATAAAGTTTAATAATAACATCTATCCGTGTAGTGAAAATAAACACGAGTTTATAGTGAAAGAACAGTTATATTAAATTTTTGTAACAGGGTTCTAGAACACTGTAGGAACAACGTTACTTTAAAATTATATAACTAATTTAGAACAAATGTTACATGTCTGTTATAAAACAGATACAGAACAACTGTTCCAGAACAAATTTAGAACAAAGCTCTAGAAATGTTCTTTAATAAAATTGTAAAACTTATTCTAGAACACTGTTCTTTTTTGGTCTAGAACAGTTATAGTACGTGCACACTGGGCAGATCCTCTTGAAACTTGTTAGTAGGGGGTTTTTGAGGTCGCTGATGACGAATTACAAGTCAGGTTTTAAAAATTCAAAATGTCGGATTGAAAATTGCGAATTAAAAAAATTAAAGATCTATCAGATCCTCATGAAACTTGTTACTAGGGGGTTTTTGGAATGTTGTCAGAATAACTCAATAATGTTGCATCAATAGATAGTTTATCAATTATGCATCAATGTATCAATGATGTACCTTGCAGAAATTCTAACAATAATTCAGTTATGTTGTCTCAATGCTCTCTCTATGAGGTACCTATCAATCTACAACCATGTTGCGTAAATAAGGCTACAATGCAACATCAATTGTTATGCATATATCTATTTTTATAATCCTATGATCTATTATTGCTTATTAGTTTATCGTTCTACCTATTTGCTTGGTTATAAAGAAGAAGGATATTAGACTCTAAATTGTTTACAACCAGCTTCTTCGAAATGTAAATTACCCTAAGTAGAGAATGCAAGATGTTTTCTTCTTTTGAAGGTTATATTTTCATACTCTAAAATCAGATGTTTTAATTGAATATTTTTCGAAGAATGAGAAATCAAACATCGGCGGATTGCACAGATTTCTATGCACGCTCGTCTTTTCTTTTCACAGTCCGGTAAAATCGAAGAATCGCTTTTATGGTTCCTTTCTTCGCAGAAAGTCATAATGGGTAATTAATTACATCACTAAAAAAATTTTAATTTATTGTGCTAAAATTGATTAAATATGTAGTTATTACGCTCGGACTAATTAAATTAACATAATAACAATTATAAATTTTTGTTTTCAAGCAACTTAAAATAGTATATTAAGCAACAAGGGTGTAAACAAATTGTCTGCATTTATTCCCGTGTTACTTACAATAATTTTTATTCCTAATCCCGTGTGGAAAATGAAAATTGGTCCTATTTTGCCCTGTTAATAGCTTGGACCTAAGTAGGCACTGCAGTTTGGACCAACAGTGGCTGGTGACGCGATTTTAGCCTGGTCCTAACTTGGGAACCTAGTTAGGACCAGTTTGTGGGTCCATTTTTGAACCTATAAAGGACCATCTCAGACAGTATTTTCTATTTCATTATAATTTTAATTAGTTTATAATATTTGTTAAAGAAATAACCTAAATTTATAATAATAAGTATTAGTTTTAATTAATTATTATTTTTTTCAATTAAGTGATGACCAAAAGCGAATTCATAAATAATGTTAGTACTTATATGCAGAGATTAATATATATTCCTCTAATATATACATTAAAAATTATTAAAAAATAAGAAATTTGTTAATTAAATTATTTTACATTTTATATAATCTTTAAATTGCATACTTATACGAATATAATGCAGAAAAATCGGAATAAACGAAAACCTAAGAAGCAAGTAAAATCTAACGCACGCGGGAATCGAACCTATGACCTACGGACTACGAGACTAACGCCCTAACCACTATGCTAATGAAACTAGTTGAAATTAAAATTTTATTGTCAGTGACTTGTTGACTTGCTTTTGATGATTCAATATAGTATTTATTGACACTAATACACCATAATAAATAAAAAAATAGTTTAACAACAACAATAATAATAAAATAATATTCAAATATAAAAATTCAAAAATTAATATTTTTATATTATATCAAGAAAAAAATATCTATACATTTTCGTTAAAAACAGGTTTTTCATTGTTCTCAATCATTTTTAACATTAATTTGTTGGTCTAAAAAAATATTCGTCTTTTGGACTTGGAAATTTTTGCTAATTAATTAAGTGGGTGATCCACTTTTTAAAAAAATGTCAAAAAATGTATGTTAAAAACACGTTTTTCATTGTTCCAAATCATTTTAAACATTAATTTTTTGTTGCAAAAAATTTTTTAAATTTGGACTTAGAAATTTTTGCTAATGAAACTAGGAAGTCTAGGTTGCTCCTGGGTTGGACTTGGGTGGGTCAGCCCACATTCAAACTGCAATATCTTTTAGTGTTTAGCACCAACTTAAACGAAACTTAAAATCTGCAAACGAAATTAAAAATATATTTTACTAATTATAATTATATTGCAGTCTGTATCTGTTTTAATAAATAAATAAATGTTACTGTTCTATTAACTTTTGTTACAAATTACTTAGAAATTTGCAGTTTTTTTCTAATTTCGCGATTAGTAAAATATGAAGATAATTTATCATTTTAACAATTCAGTTATTTGTTTAAACAAATAAATGTTGTTATTTATTAACTCTTGATACAAAGTACCTAGAAACTTGCAGTTTTTCCTAATTTTGCAATAAACTAATTTAAAAAGTATGAAATAGAGATATTTTATAATTTTAACAATTCAGCATTTGTTTAAACAAAAAATTGTTGTTATTTATTAATTCTTGAGACAATAAAGCGTCTAGACACTTGTAGTCTTTTAAAATTTTGCAATTAACTAATTGCTGAATTAATAAATTAATAAATTAATAAATTAACTTTATTTTATAATATTTGTATAATTTTCTGATTTATATCAAACAATAAATTGTTTAAAAAAATATGATTAGCAATTAATTTTATAAATATTAATTGAGAATAATATTTATCAATTTTTACATGTTTTTCCTGTATCAATTTTGACACTTTATTTTCCTAAAAAATTTTCTAAGTCACAACTGGATCTCCTAGTTAGTACCAAGCCTAGGATATATAAAAAGGGGTTGCCAAGTTAGGTCCAAGCTAGGGCCAATAATCATTTTAGGCATAGCATGGTGATTTCTACACGGGATGCACAAAAGTGTCGATTTCAGATATCAGACGACAGGGAATAAAAGTCATTCACTGGTTCGACTTGTATGAAAATGGCGACTATTTTCTCCCTTGGGGAAAAATTACACATGGGATCAGCTGTTATTTTTGCCCATGGGAGAAAATGGTCCCCATTTTCATACGGTCGAACAAATGAATGACTTTACGCCCTGTCGTCAGCAATCTAAAAGCGCCATTTTTGTGCATGTGGGATAAAAAAATATTATTATACCTTTTATATGCTTCTAAATGCACTTTAAATTTACTGTCAACTGTGGTAAACTTTTTATTCTTAATTTCATAAAGTGTCAAAAAATTCGTCATTAGCGACTCCGAACACCCCTGAATAACATGTTTCAAGATAATTCAATCAATTTATGATTTTGTGTCCATCATATTGACTCCGACATTTAAAATTTTAAAAATATGTCGCTAAATTCGTTATCAGAGTCCCCAAAAACCTCCGAATGACAAGTTTCAAGACAAGCCGACCGATTTTGATTTCTGTGTCTGACATATTGGATCGGACACTTTGATTTTTAAAAATATGCCACCAAATTTTTAATTAGTGACTTAAAAAACCCCTGAGTAACAAGTTTCCAGCCAATCCGGTCAATTTTTAATTTTTCGTCCGCCATATTGGATCCGACATTTTGAATTTTTGAAAATGAAGTTTATATTTGTAATCAGCGACCTCAAAAACCCCCGAGTAACAAAATTTTAGGCGAATCCATTGACTTTTGGGCAATTTGACCAATATTGCCAAAAATTTTCAAATTATACTTTAGATTTGACGCCATATTGGTCCGCCATCTTCAAATTTTAAATTCTACTTTACGTTTCTTGAAAGTGTATAATTTTTATGTATTGATGGTTAAAAATAGAATTTTATTCTTACACTTTTTCGAGGTGAAAAAAATGTCAAACTTCAAAAAATGAAATTTTTTTGTGTTTCATGACATTAAAACCGCTATATTTAATTTTGGTTCGGACGAAATTTATTTTTGACACTGGAATCGGAAAGAGCACATCCAAAACCTTTAGAAAATGTATCTCTGGTTTAAATTGTCTACCGTTTTAATTATAATTACGTAGTTTGAAAATGGCCAAAAAAATTTTACGAGTAGGGCGTTAATGGATTAATGTTCATAAAATAATAAATCAAAAATTTGTTCAATTCGTACTTTACTCGATTATCCGGACAAGAGCCTGCATCCATTAGTCCGGATAATGGACTCTCTACTGTAATTGAATTATATACTATATAAGTATACTTCTTTGATCCAATTACATTTTTTGTAGTAGTAGATAATATATGTATTATGTAGTATATATAATAAGGTAAAAGCACCAGTACTTGGACATTTTTAAACTAGTAGCTAATTCAAGAACGATTTTTACAAAGACGATATAGTTTACTCGCAAAAATTTTTATAATTCGTTTGAATTATGATTAAAGGATTGTATTTTATAATAAATTAGTTAAAATTGTTATTTCATTAATTTTTAATGTATTAAATAAATAATTGCTCCTTTGCTGCAATAGTTGGACATGTCATTTTAGGGATCCTGTAGTTGGACATGACAAGGACCAATAGTTGGACATAAGAGAAATGCATGTAAATTTTTGTCCAACTACTGGTGCTAAATGGAGCTAGGTTAAAAAGCAGAAGGTAAAGTTGGACACTCGATTTTGAGTAGCTCGTGACATAAATCTTTTTTTGATAAATTTTAGGCTTTAAAATAGAAAACTTGAATGTTATCCAAAAGTTAACATTCAAAAGGATTATATATTATTCTTCTTATTTACATTGGAAGCATTTTTAATTCCTTTTTTACTGTCCATCTATTGGTTCCATTTTTTGCAACGTCCAATTACTGGAGCTTTTACCTTAGTGTAGTTTATATAATTAGAATCAATTTTTATTCATAAAATATACATTATAAAAATTGAAAACTCAACTTATGTAAAATTCAATTCATTTTTGAATTTTTTAATAAAATTATTCACAAAATTAGTTAAAATTAAAACAATTTTAAATGGAAAGTTTAATTATTATTACAAATAGAAAGAATTTAAAATTAAGTAAAATATTTTCATTTTTTTAAAGCATGTTGCGTTGGGCAACAAAATTCAAAAATTTCTTTTAAAAAATTCTACCTAATATTCGCAAAGTATTCATTTAAAAGAAAAGAAATAAGCTACACATAATAGAATCAACAAAATTCATAAGAATAGCGTGTAAAATAAATAAAGAACAAAACATTAAATCGTAAAAAAAGAAGCAAATTGTTTCGTGAGAAACTTTTATTCCTATGACCACTACTTTACAGTTTCAACAACTGATATCTTGTCAGCGATAAAAAATATTCAGGTTAAATACTCATATAAATATTTTTTTAATAAAATGAAAACTTATTTTTACATTACTTTTTTAATGAAACTTTGCTTATAAATACTTGGAAAATTTCTCCGTATAGTTAATCTTATTTTTTTACCAAAGAAAATGTTTAATTTTATAAATATTGTGTAAAAAGAAATTACAGAAACTTTGTCTCAAAATAGTACATTAAATATGAATTTGTATTATTTTAATAGATATACTATATTATTACCATAAAAGAAAACAATTGCTCAACTTTTAATTTGTTTATTTACTTAATTAGATTTGTCGGACATGCCAACGATCACAACGAGATATATTTTTCTTGTCTTATATAACGATTAACCAAAAGAAGAACATACATATCGCATTCTTCGCTTTTTACGCTCAAATATAGAAAAAAATTCGATTCACACTTTTTATTATCATACCATTTATCACGTATACATTTTTTTATTTTAGTGAATTAAATATTTTTTTCACTTTTTAAAATCATACCGAGAAAAACTGACGGGAATTTGAAATTTTGTTTTCATTATAATTTTTTTTCTTGCTTTAGCATTTATTTTATTATTAAAAACGTCTCTTTCATCATTGTTCAATACCGTACCAACATAATTTTTCAAACTATATATGAGGAGTAAGTTTTCAAAACCTGATAAATCCAAATTTTGTCATTTCGAGAAATTTAAACAAATGACAATTTTCACATAACCATTAAAATTATCTTTAATGTAGAAAAAATGTAATTAAATTTCCTTTTTTTTAATATTTTTTCTATTTAAAAGGCCATGTTTGTAATTAAATTCTATTGTAATAGGAAATTTAAAGGTTTTAATAATTTTTTCTAATAAAAAGATAGAAATTAAAATTCATCAAGGTTAGGCCAAAATATTTTTTAAACTGAAAATTCTTTATTAATAAATTTTTTTTCTTAAATTGAACAGTGGTAAATAGATTTCTAATGATTTTAATATTTTAAATATGTGTTTATCTCCATTTTTTAAACAATGGATTTATCAACTTTTGAAAAATTGCTCCTCATATATATATTTTTTTTTATAAAAAAAGCTAGGCCTGTAGTTTCTCTTTTCTATATTTGCATATAATAAACACGAGATTCCAGACATTTTTTTTCAACAAGATATTTAGATTTTTTTTCTAACTTTTTAATTTTATACAAATATGAAAATATGGAACAAGAACAATTTTTTTGAGAAATGACTACTAATTTGATATTTTAAAAAAGAATTACTAAAAATATTAACAAAAAGTGTTTTTTTCTTTTCGTACGAAATTAAAATCAAAGACAGTCGGAAAAATAATTGAGGCACCCAATTCAAGAACAGGTCGGACGCTCGGACGACACGCGCAACTGCCAGTCAGTGAGCGTTGAGCTCCTCTGGGCCACTCACTGCTACCCGACTGGTACTAGCGCATGTCGTCCAAGCGTCCGACCGGTTCTTGAATTGGGTGCCTCAATTTATGAAATAAGTCCTTTTTATTTTAAAAAAAACTGGAATATACTCTGATTAAAATTTTACCGACTGAATAAATTATAAAAAAAAGATAATTTCTTTCTACAATCGGAGAATAATTGTAATTTTTTTCACATTATAGAAGCAAAATACATCGATAACTGTTTCTTTTTTAAGCTATTACATTATTTTTAGACAGAAATTTTTTGAAAAATCTGTGCGCGTCAAAATTATAAATAACATACAAACAATAAATCGTTATTATAAATGTCGATCTATCAGAAATGAATAACAATTCTGACGTACCTAGAGAAATCGTGTTTTTCTTTTTATTTATAACTCACTCCGTTAATTGCGTTCACTCACTTTTTCAATTTTTTTTTATTTCTTTGTCCTTTTGTTTTTTAATTTAAAAGTGAATCGCAACGTCGTTACATCAACGAATTTAACGAAATTATATTGAATATTGATAAATATAACTATGCACTAAAACATGCACAGCAGTAATGTGTAAAGCTATTTTATTTTTAGTGGTCGCACGGACATAAAAAAATTATTCGATTATTTATCGCTTATTGAGAGTCAATCGTGCAAATTATTATACAACCTCAAAGTAATATTAACAAGATATTTCCTATCTTTAAACCCCTTAAAAAATAATGATTTAAAAAATAAAATCCAATTTTTATTATATCCGTGCAATTTAATTAAATTCCTAAACATTTTTTTCTTAGATTCAAGATCAAAATCGAATGTAAAAGAAAAAATGTAATTCTTTCAGGCATTTTTTTCCATTTATATATAATTTATTTTTTAATACTTTAGTTACCGGAGGCGCGATATACCGATTTACGAAAGTAACTAAACGGATAAACTATGTGACAAAAAATACATGAAAGTTTCTAATATAAAAAACAAAATTCGGTACAAAAAAGAAATAAAATGAGATCAGCGTTATTTACTTAATTCCGATTATGCTAAACAGTAATTCTCGTCCTTTTAACGTGCGTCTATTTATAAGTCTTTTTTAATGATAAAACATCGATGTTTGAATATCGTTGATTCAACATATTTAACAAAATGTTCAGAGTCAATTTTAATGAAAACAATTTTTATTTTCGCAATAATTTAAAATTAATTTTGGTTCATTGTTTCTCTTCATCCAGACTGAAATTTTATCAAAGCCAAAACTTTCGGGAAAAATGGTTTTACATTTACATCAAAGCATAAAATTTTAACATTTTTTTTTTTTTTTTTATTTTTAACACTTATCGTCAATAAACTCCAAACAAATTAAAGAAATAAATATAAATTTTCTACAATAATTTAAACAAATTTTTAATAAGATAATTTCAAGAAACTAAATAAATTTCCCAAAAAATGTAATTTTAAACAAATATTTCTCTGAATTAACACTTTTTTATAATAGAAAAATAAATACGAATAAAAAAATTTTTACATATAAAAGAGAATTTTATCAAAATGTAAAGAAACAATTAGGTTTTAAATAAAAAATTAGTAATTTCTTTTTTCTATATATTTTCTTTCCCTTCGAATTAAAAATGACACATTGTTTAAAATTGTTCAGAGAACGTTAGCTATATAAATGCTAATATGCATTTTCTGTAACACATGTGTTGTATATGAAAATTGTATATGTTAAGATTATAGAGTATATATGAGATTCTAAATAAACGAAAATAATAGTCTTGGTAAAAAGAAATATTATTTTGTTCCACATAGTGAAAGGGAGGGAGAGGGGAGCAGGTATTATAGATTTTATGCTTTAAATCTATTCCCGTTACTATAAATTTACTATGGCGAGGTAAATATTTTTCAGTTACAAAAAAGAACATTTTCTATTATTACAGAATGATTAAATGAACTTTCAAATATTTAAATTAACAAAGAAAAGAAAATTTTCTAGAAAAATAACAAATTTTTTTTTTCTTTGACAAATTTTTGTCTTTTATTTTTTGTATCTATTAATTTTATCATTTTTTATTTTCATTTTCTTTTAATTAATTATTTAAAATTTTTATTCAACTCAAGGGGAGAAATTTTTTTTCAAATTTTTTAAGTTGTGTATAAAATTTATGGACAAATTTTTGTATTATAATGTTACTAGTATATATATTTTTTTTCTCATTATGATACAATACATCACTTAAATATGTGTATCATACACTGTTCCTTGAAGGGCTAATTAGCCCTAGGAACTTTGAAAAGTTAAATAAATAAATAAATAAAGTATTAAAAAAAATTTTTTATTTTATTTTAACCCCTTGTTACACACCCACGGTTCTGAATGCGTCGTTGCCACTCACTTAGAATTTTAATTTAAATATTGAAGTATTTATTAACCTCTTGTCTGTTAACGACCCAACGTTGGGTCGTGAACTTCTTAGTGCAAAATAAATGCAATTTGTTATATAAATTATAAAATAAATTTTTTTATATCATTATTCAAACACTAAGGGTACCAATGATACTAGATTAAGTAATAAATAAATAATTATTTATTATTTTTAAGTAATATAAGAATTTAAAAACAAATTAAAGATATCAATTAAATTTTTACTAGACATTTTTGGCCAATTTTATGAATATTTCACTAAACTAAACAGCGAAAAGGTTAATTTAGTAATATTTATTTTATAGATTGAAAATGATTTTTTAAATTTAATAAAAGGACTCAAATTTTTATTTAAATTCGAATGAGAATTAAGAAATGATTAGGAAGATATTTTCAAATTCACACATAACCTAAAAAAACACAACCAAAAAAACATGTGTCAACGTCGCACTATTTTTACATGGCGAAGGATTTCCTATACCGGTGTTTAATTTCCTTATTTTTTTCTAAGGTGTCAGACAGAGGGTTAATAAAATTTATTTTTATATTTTTACTAATTAGTAAGGTTTCAAAAGTTGGCATTAATGCCGATTATCAAAAACTATTTTTTCTTATTTTTAGTGATAAATTTTTAAGTGATTTCACTTCATTCATTTACCTAGGAAGTAAAAAACTTTTTAAATACTTTTTTAACTTTAAGTCTTGGGAAAAATCAAGTAATTTCTTTCAAGTAATCAAGTAATTTTTTTTTTCTTTTTTTTAATATTTTTCGATGGCAACTTCAGGGACCTAATTAGTAAATAATTAGTTGAAATAGCAAAACATTTCTATAGGTACTCTGTATATTGTAATTATTAATTTAAACAAAAATATCTCACCCCAAAAAATTAATCAAGATATAAAAAAATCGTCCTGAAAGTTTGAAGCAAATCGAACAATATTAACACGTGCCTTTAGGCGACTAAAATTTTAAATGGAAAATACATGTAATTTTTCCTGAAAATCACACAAAATTTCCAAATTGTTTAAAAGTATTTGCTTCATTTACAAGCTTAATGAGCATGCCATGCCGCTATCACAGTAAACACGACTAGTATTCTAATTTTACTTGTCGAAAGATTGGCTAATAGTGCTTTTGTTCGCATTGGGAAATTTTTTTATAACTTTCAGTCACTTAAATAACAAATTGTTTTTGCTCCTCATCTTGGATAATTATTTCATTATACTCAGATATTAGGTTGATTCCTCTTTCGGCGACGTCGTTTACTATTTTTATGTTTCTTATTTTAGACAAACCAAGTTGATAATACCGTTTTAGTAGTTTATCATCGATATTTTCACTTCGTTTTTCACAAATTTTCTTTACCATTTTTCTGTTTACATCATTTGTGTACTTGTTCTTAATATGAATCACGTTAAAAAACATGGTTATCCAACCCCTTAAAAAGTAAAATTAATATACTAGTCTTGCTTACTGTGATAGCAGAATGGCATTTTCATTAAGTTTGTAAATAGAGCAAATACTTTGGAAATTTTACCTCTTATGTATTAAAAGAACCCAAATTTTGAGAATTTTAAATTAATTTGTATAAACTAAAAAATATTTTTAATTACTTTTTAATTTATTCCTACTTATTTTTCATTTACTTCTGCGAAACATTAAAAAAAACCAAATTTTTATTGAAATTGACTCTTTACATTTAAAAAAAAAATTCAAAATTTTTTCAACATTCAAATTTTTATTTTTTGAAAAAAGTTTTTTAAGCATTTTTGTTAATTCTAAGCGTTTAAAAATAAAATTTTATAACGTGACAAGTTACGTAATTAATTTTAAATCCCTTTGACTTAAAAAATCAAACATTTTTGTTCGGAATTCACTTAGAACTGCATTTTTTAACTTTTTCAAATATTTTAAAATTTATTAACAAACACTTTTTCTCGAACGCTTAGAAATAAACCAAAAAAATTATTCCGCTTGCATTTTTTAAATTTACTTTAACTACTTTTTTCCGGCCAAAAAATGATATCTTCGGAAAAAATATAGAAAACAGAAACAAATCCCGAACGATATTTTTTAATTTTCAAAAAATTGATAATATTTTTAAACGCCAGCGTATTTTTTGTATCGCAACATTCAAAACTAGTGGAGTAAATTTTACATAGTGTAAAATATTTTCAACTGTTTACAGAATATTGTAAAACAAAAAATAAAAAACGTATTCTCCTAATTTTTATCGCTCAACTTTCAAAAAAGGATTTTGGTAGTCTTTTTTAACAAAAACTAGTTGCACCTTGAACAAATATTTCATAAGTGTAAATAATAGACTTAATTTTTTTTGTGACACTATTTCACATGCATTGTATAAAAAAATGTTCTTTTTTGATGAAACAACACTAATCACAAAAGCAAAAATCGATTCTGCACAATGATGACAGACGAAACGAGAATCTTGATATTTTTGTAGATTCTGTTTTAAAGAAGCCGAAGTAGAAGAAAAAGAATCCAATCTTCAATCCAACCTCAAGGAATGTTTGAAAAGGAGGCAAACAAAAGGGAGCCCTCGTGACCGGCGAGGTCACACGAAAATCGTTAACGACCAATTCATCATTGAAAAACCCGAAGCTACAACTTCGGCTTCTAATTCGGCAACAATCGCGCCTCCACACTATAAACGAACTTCTTCCACTTAAACGATCATGTCCGATGTTACACGAAGCCGACCATATTTTCCCGATTCAAATATCAACACACACTCTCACTTTAATATTTACAAACACTGCCATGTAAGGCTTAGTTTTTTTCGACGCTTATTATCGCACATTTCTCTCTTTTCAGAAAAACAAGTAAAAAATTAATGAAAAAAATAAGTCAATATTTTTACAGATCCAATGCCTGATAATCGGGAGGTAATGGCTCATCATCGGATTCATAGTAAAAACTTTTTCGTTCATAAATAAATGGCCTTGGCTGTCCAACAACATCCTCAACTTCATCCTCAGAGCCGTTTGTCGAATTATCGTATTCGTCGAAATTCTCCTGAAGTCGTTTAACTGCCTCCTTAATGAGGCCACCGCGTCGTAATAATTCTTGCAACAATTCATAAGGATCATCATCGTCCCTTGTCGTTGAACGTTTCCGACTATTATGTTGTTGTTGCTGTTGATGGCGATGATGTTCATGTTGACTCGAATTTCTCATACCACAAATTTCACAATTACTCGCTGGATCAGCCCATGAACGCGATGGTATCCGATATGGTGATGGACGATTTTTATGAGCGTGACTCGATTTTGCCTTTAAATTTGATATTCGTAAATTCTCCTTTATTTGCGACACAAGAAGATCAACATCTTGTGATAAAAAGTCCTGTGTTGTGTCTGGTATCACTTCAATAAGGTATGTTGGCTCCTCGGCACTCGGCATTTTGGCCACACCAATAACACGCTCCAGACTCTTCTTTGTTGATGTTTACCAGCTTTTGCTTGTGATGGCTGTTCTCGTGTGTCCCTTTCTCTCACAAGGCACAAGAAAAAAAATCCGAGAAACACACAGGCACTTTTTTCCTCCGTATATGTATATATATATATATATATATATATATATATATCCGCGCGTGATTCACGATGTTACGCGTGACTCCTTTCCGTTTGCAAAGTTAAAGCAGAATTTTGCATCTGTCGCACTGCTGTCGTGTCCGGGAATGAATGAACAGAATGAGAGAGAGAGAGAGAGACGTTGATACTCTACAACTCATTGGACATTGTTGACGTAGCTTTTCGCTTTTGTTATTGTTTTCCACCTGGCTGTATGTTACTCGCGCATACTCGTAAATACCAAGAGGTCGAGGACACTTTCTATTCCTGTTTTTTATTATCTTTCTCTTGTGAATTCACACGCGAACTTCATATTTACACTACCCCTTTTTCGAATTGAAAAATATTTCAACTACAATGCCAAAGTTGGCGGGGAGGGGGAAATAAAAACAGTCTTTTTCCGTTTACAAATACACACAGAGAGTGTGCTCTTCGACTGACTCGGGTCAGAAGACGACGGGAACGGGAATATTGAGGCTGCCTGTCTACCAGCCATGAACCTTCCTCTCCTCCTCTACGCTCTGTTATTATTGTTTTGGTCTTGGAGGCGCATGCGCGCATTCACCTCAATGTGAACGAGAGAGAAAGAGAGTTTCTCGTATGTAAACAAACCGTTAACTCAACTTCACGAAAGCCCCGGCAAATCGATAATAACGTCATCGCTTTTACACCTTTCTTTCTTGATTTCCCACTTCCTCCCACCTCTTCATGTTTTTGTTTTATTTACATACATCTATATACTTATACAAAAGAAAAACATTCAACGCCCACTCAAATACTTATCGATAAATACATTTACAATGCACTTATATTGTACTAATTTCGACTATACTAAAAATAGAAATATGAAGAACACGATTTTGGTTCTTATTCTTATCACGATGAATGATTTAAAAAAATCTAGACTTCTATTTTTGTAATAACTGAATTTTCATTTATAGACACATTTCCCTTTAACAAAATTCTAACGAATGTTAGACTAACTTTTATTAAATAAATTTCTCCTCTAGCCAAAAAACTGAGGGGTTTCTCACTCATGAAATAGCAGAATATTCTAATTCAGATTTTGTTATACATATTTTGTTGAATCAGAATTCAAAAAAACTATAATTATGTTAAATTTCGTGAAAGTCTAACACTAAACGTGTGTGCGTAAGGAACTAGGAAAAACGTTTAACATCGCATAAATTTGTAAAAAATTGTCAATTTAATTATTACTAGCGATATGTTCCTCACTCGCTGACGCTCGCTCGGATGACAGTTTACTTATTTCTACTTACAAATATATTCATTATTTCACATTATTATTATAATATTTTAATTTTTTTATTTATTTAATAGTATATTTATAGTTAATCTATCTATCTATATTAATAAAATCAGACTTTTGTCTGTACATTGCACCAAATTAATTTTTTCTAACATAATTTATTTATTTGAGCAACGGAGATTCCAAAAATGGTAATAGAAAATTTCCTGTCTCTATGTATGTATGTGTGTATGTATGTTTGCAAAATTTTGTTCGCTTATAACTTGAAAACATCTTGACCGAAAAAAGTAAAATTTGTCAATCTTCTAGGTATTGGTCTAACTTAAAATATTAGCTATATTTGATAAAAATATTGAGCTGAACAAAAGTTATGAACTTTTTCAAAAAGTTCAAAAAAAAATTTTTTTTTCAATTTTTTCAGATTAGGATAAATTTCTTAATTTATTAATAATATAAATGATTATAAAGATATATAATATTCATATAATAATAAACAAATTTTTTTATTAAAAAATAATAGGGGAGAATGGGGAGTTATGAAGCATGGGGAGTTGTGAAGCACGGCCATAGATCTCGCATAGTAATTGTTTTGATAGATGTCACTTACTCTGAATATTTTTTCACCTAATATCTTCGTTTTGTAATTGGATTCATTCCGATAGAAGATATTTTGCATATCTTTCAAGACAATGTGTTCAATTTTTCGTTTATAAAGTTTTTTTGTGTGCTCCATTTTGCAGAATTCTTACAAAATTCGCGAACAAATCAAAAAGATAAGTTCACCCATATAATACCCAGCAATGATTAGGTTCTCGAAATTTAAAACGATTTATGCAAAATCGCAATAAAGAATATTTACCAAAAAATATAATTTTTAGCGATTTTTAGTAGTGCTTCACAACTCCCCATGATTTTTAAAAACTTGAAAAAGCAGCTTTTTAGTCCAACTGAAAAAAATTGTCGATTTTATTTTATTTCATGCAAATTCTTCAACCAGTAAGCATATTTGAAGACCCTTTAGAGATTCAAGTGGAGAAAATTTGAAATAAAAATTTCTTTTTGAAGTTACAACTCATAAACAAAGCGTGCTTCATAACTCCCCATTCTCCCCTACTAATATAAAAAAATTATGAATTTTTCAAAAAAAAAATTATTTTTTTAATTTTGACAGATTGCAGTAAATTAATTAGTTACTTACCTATTTTTTGACCTATAGGTCAAATGGAGGATAAATGACGGCCTAACATTACGTTAAAATCTATGTCAAAATTGACCTATTTTTTTACCTATAGGTCAAAAAGAGGATAAATAACGGCCTCACATTACGTTAAAATCTATGTCAAAATTGACCTATTTTTTGACCTATAGGTCAAAAGGAGGATAAATGACGGCCTAACATTACGTTAACATCTATATGTCAAAATTGACCTATTTTTTTACCTATAGGTCAAAAAGAGGATAAATAAAGGCCTCACATTGCGTCAAAATCTATTTCTAATTTGATCTATTTTTTGACCAATAGGTCAAAAAGAGGACAAATAACGGCCTCACATTACCTCAAAACTTATGTCAAAATTGACCTATTCTTTGACCTATTGGTTTAAATGGAGGATAAATGACGGCCTAACATTACGTTAAAATCTATGTCAAAATTGACCTATTTTTTTACCTATAGGTCAAAAAGAGGATAAATAACGGCCTCACATTACGTTAAAATCTATGTCAAAATTGACCTATTTTTTGATCTATAGGTCAAAAGGAGGATAAATGACGGCCTAACATTACGTTAAAATCTATATGTCAAAATTGACCTATTTTTTTACCTATAGGTCAAAAAGAGGATAAATAAAGGCCTCACATTGCGTCAAAATCTATTTCTAATTTGATCTATTTTTTGACCAATAGGTCAAAAAGAGGACAAATAACGGCCTCACATTACCTCAAAACTTATGTCAAAATTGACCTATTTTTTGACCTATATGTCAAAAGGAGGATAAATGACGGCCTAACATTACGTTTAAATCTATGTCTAATTTGACCTATTTTTTTACCTATATGTCAAAAAGGGGATAAATAACGGCGTTACATTACCTCAAAACCTGTGTCTAATTTTACCTATTTTTGACCTATAGGTCAAAAAGAGGATACATAACGGCTTCACATTACCTCAAAACCTGTGTCTAATTTGACCTATTTTTTTACCTATAGGGCAAAAACATAAATCAAAACATATGTCAAAATTGACCTATTTTTTGACCTATGGCAAAAAGAGGATAAATAACGGCCTCACATTACGTTAAAATCTATGTCAAAATTGACCTATTTTTTGATCTATAGGTCAAAAGGAGGATAAATGACGGCCTAACATTACGTTAAAATCTATATGTCAAAATTGACCTATTTTTTTACCTATAGGTCAAAAAGAGGATAAATAAAGGCCTCACATTGCGTCAAAATCTATTTCTAATTTGATCTATTTTTTGACCAATAGGTCAAAAAGAGGACAAATAACGGCCTCACATTACCTCAAAACTTATGTCAAAATTGACCTATTTTTTGACCTATATGTCAAAAGGAGGATAAATGACGGCCTAACATTACGTTTAAATCTATGTCTAATTTGACCTATTTTTTTACCTATAGGTCAAAAAGGGGATAAATAACGGCGTTACATTACCTCAAAACCTGTGTCTAATTTTACCTATTTTTGACCTATAGGTCAAAAAGAGGATACATAACGGCTTCACATTACCTCAAAACCTGTGTCTAATTTGACCTATTTTTTTACCTATAGGGCAAAAACATAAATCAAAACATATGTCAAAATTGACCTATTTTTTGACCTATGGCAAAAAGAGGATAAATAACGGCCTCACATTACGTTAAAATCTATGTCAAAATTGACCTATTTTTTGATCTATAGGTCAAAAGGAGGATAAATGACGGCCTAACATTACGTTAAAATCTATATGTCAAAATTGACCTATTTTTTTACCTATAGGTCAAAAAGAGGATAAATAAAGGCCTCACATTGCGTCAAAATCTATTTCTAATTTGATCTATTTTTTGACCAATAGGTCAAAAAGAGGACAAATAACGGCCTCACATTACCTCAAAACTTATGTCAAAATTGACCTATTTTTTGACCTATATGTCAAAAGGAGGATAAATGACGGCCTAACATTACGTTTAAATCTATGTCAAAATTGACCTATTTTTTACCTATAGGTCAAATGGAGGATAAATAACGGCCTCACATTACGTTAAAATCTATGTCAAAATTGACCTATTTTTTGACCTATATGTCAAAAGGAGGATAAATGACGGCCTAACATTACGTTTAAATCTATGTCAAAATTGACCTATTTTTTTACCTATAGGGCAAAAACATAAATGAAAACATATGTCAAAATTGACCTATTTTTTGACCTATGTCAAAAAGAGGATAAATAACGAATAAAAATGCATGTTTAATTTTACCAATTTTTTTGAGCTACGGGTTTTAAAAGGGGCCTTAATGTGAGCCTTCACATTACGTTAAAATTTAATCTGTGTTTTACCAACAGGTCAGAGCTTGCATCCTCAAATAGAAGCGCGAAATAGGACGTCAAAGCCTATCCAAAAGAATTTTTTTTTTACATGCAGGCTGGTATGTTACTTCAAAATTGATGACAAAGATTGAAAATTTGAGAATGGCTAATATCATAAGATCGCATTTTACAATCTTTATATTATCCATAAATAGAAGTAAACATAAAATCTGGGGGTTGGCCCGCGAATTTTTATTTTCAAATTATATTCTCTTAATACGAATGCCTAGTAATAAGTTAGAGTAAGTTATAGTAAAATAACCCGTAGGTCAAAACTGCCCTTAAAATTGACCTACATTTTGAGGGTAGCATGAAATGTTTGTCAACTTTAGACGTTTTGGTCAATACTGCCCTCAAAATTGACATAAATTTTGACAGTAGCAGAAATTGTTTGTCAATTTTTTATGTTTAGGTCAGAACAGCTCTGAAAATTGTCCTAAATTTTGAGGGCAGCGGAAATTGTTTGTAAAATTTTGACGCTTAGTTCAAAACTGCCCTCAAAATTGACTTCAATTTTGAGGGTACTTAAATTTTGTAGTACCATAACTATTTGAGGGGCAAGCTCTGACCTGTAGGTGAAACATAAATCAAATTTTGACGTAATGTGATAACCCACATTAAGGCCCCTTTTAAAACCCGTAGCTCAAAAAAATAGGTAAAATTAAACATGTATTTTTAATCGCTATTTATCCTTTTTTTGACCTATAGGTCAAAAAGTAGGTCAAATTAGACATAAGTTTTGACGGCACTAAGAAATCCTAACTTCTCTATTTCTGGATAATATAAAGATCCAAAACAAAGATCAAATTTTGACGTAATGTGATGGCCCACATTAAGGCCCCTTTTAAAAGCCGTAGTTCAAAAAATAGGAAAAATTAAACTTGTATTTTGACATAATGTAAGGACCTACACGGGGACCACTTTTTGACATATTGGTCAAAAATAGGTAAAATTAAACATGGATTTTGATGTAATGTTATTTATTCTCTTTTTGACCTATAGGTAAAAAAATAGGTCTATTTTGACATAACTTTTGACTTATGTTTTTGACCTATAGGTAGCACCACTCATTGAAACGAAAGCATATGCTTTCATTTTCAAAAGCGCGCTTCTTTGAAGCAAACAACTTTTCATTTGATTCAAATTTACACGCATTTTCTTCAAATTTATCTATTAGATGTTTCAAATGAATAATGTCAAAGAAGCAATAAATTATTCTGTTGCTATATATAGATAAACTATAGAAACAATTTGTAGAATATCATTAATTTAACAGTATCGTACTTTTAATTTAAACAGTTTCCTTTTTTCGTTTTAAGCAATATACTGTTCGATTAATAAATGTGTTATTGAATTAATAACGGGAAATTCAACAGCATGGAGCTATTTGATTCAACAGCACTTTTTTTTCAGTGTATATATAGCAACAGAATAATTTATTGCTTCTTTGACATTATTCATTTGAAACATCTAATAGATAAATTTGAAGAAAATGCGTGTAAATTTGAATCAAATGAAAAGTTATTTGCTTCAAAGAAGCGCGCTTTTGAAAATGAAAGCATATGCTTTCGTTTCAATGAGTGGTGCTATAGCGGACTGCCAATAGCATATGCTATAAAAATAAGGACACTATGTATTTGAGACATTGACAGGTGCTAAATTTATTGAAATACTTATTCCCACATATTTTTATGTTTATTAAACCTGTCGTTTTTCAAATTCTTATATAAAAAACTATTATTTAAATTGTTTTAAAGAATTAAGGACTAGTTAAACATAAATTCCCTATATAAATTCCCTTATTCACGAGAAAAATCTCGCGCACGGTATTTAACTACAAAGTAACTGCTCAATGTAAGAAGCGAATGTATTACATTGCAGCGCGGCAGTTCTCGTCTATCACGAAAGTTAAGCACGTTTTGTCGCGGTTACTACCTGGATGGGTGACCGATTGGGAACAGCATATTTTTCAGACTCAAAAAATTATAAAGTGTGTTTGAATGTGTATGTATGTGTGTTTGTCGTTGGAAAAAATTTTAAAAAATAATAAAGATGTCTATGTTAGTGTGTAAAATTGAAAAAAAGATGTATATAAGAAGTGTTGTGTTAAAGGTGTGAGAATTAGTATATAAAAAATATGTGAACAAAAGTTTCATTTTTTCAATTTATCGTTGGTATATCTTTAACCACATAAAAGAATTGACTTATCAGTATGGTGTTATTCAATCGATAGCAACAACTAAAAAAATTAAAAGTACAAATTTTTGTATCATAAAAATGATGCTTTTAAATTTAAAAACTATAGTCATTGACTCAAAAGCATATACTGTTAAATTAAAAAATTTTGATCGTTGATTCAAAAGGAATACCTTCAAATTAACATAGTATGCTGTCAATTTAAGAAATATGCTTTTGTTTCAATGAAAGTGATACCATCGAGTCATTAGAATCGGTGCTTTCAAAACAACAGCATATACGTTTGGCAGCCCGTTATGACACTATTCAATGAATCAAACTCATATGTCTTTGATTCAACAGCATTTTTTTCTCCGTGTGGAATCTAGAATTATTTGTTTATCTAATTAATCAAAAAAATTTTAATTGCAAAACTTCGAAAATATTAAAATGGTAAATGATATTAAAAAATATTAATTCACAGCATTAAAATTATTTTTCAATTATTATAAATGGAGACCTGTGTAATAAGATACTTGCATTATGCTACTGGGAAGAAACTTTGGTACACTGTTAAAAAAATTGTAAATTTTCAACACTTTCATACAAAAAGTGTTTGAAAATTTACAAATATTGTATATGAAATAATTTCATAAACGCATGTTTGAAAGTGTTGTAAATTTCAAACACTTTCATACAGAAAGTGTTTGAAATTTTCAAAAAATGTTGTATAAAATAACTTCAAACACATATGTTTGAAAAGTTTGTAAATTTACAATATTTTCACACAAAAGTGATTGAAAATTTCAAAAAATTTTGTATGGAATAACTTCAAACACATATGTTTGAAAATTTTGTAAATTTATAATATTTTCATACAAAAGTGTTTGATATAGTTTCAAAAAAACTTTGTATAAAATAACTTCAAGCATATATATTTGAAAGTTTTATAAAGGCAAAAGTTAAACAGGGTGTCTATTATTATTTTTGTTCAACAAATATTTTTTTTAATGAAATATTTAAAGGTAGCTAATTATTATTTTTTTTCGGTCAAATTAAATTCCCCACCATTTCCCATCCTTCGAGATTGGTAGACACACTACTGAATGCATTTAAAGAAACTAAAACCCGTCGAAGACGGGTACGACAGCTAGTATATAATATAAGTAGTACATGCACCTTAATACTCTCTAAATCTGAATATGTGAAATTTCACTTATTTCTAAGTTATAAGTTGTCTTCTCGATCAATAAGTGCATATACACTTGTAATAAGTAACATTTCACTCAAAATAAGTGATAAATTCACTTATTTATAAGTGTATATACACTTATTATTCGAGAAGACGACTTATAACGTAGAATAAGTAAAATTCTATATATTCAGATTTAGATAGTATGAATTTTCTGAAAAATGCGTATATTAAATTAATAATTTTAAATAAATAATGAAAATTATTAAATAAAAGACTATTTATATTTTATTTATAATTAATACACATATATTATAAGAATTAATTAATCTTAAAATTTAAAGGTTTCATATTAGAATTCGTGGTAAATAAGTTTTTCTTTGTTTCCAAACAAATTTTACTTTTTTAAAAAAGTATAATTATTTACTTCAAGGAATCTAAATTTTATTAAAAGCCGAGTAATATTTAAAATGTTTCGAGCAATTAATACTCTGAGCGAAGCAATACTTTTATTATGTTATTATTTATTATACTTTTAATTTTTATTTTTATTTTTATTTGAAAAAGCAATCGCTAGGGAAAAAAATTTCAGTTACACGCATATCCCAGGCGGAAATTTACCACAGTCATTGTACCGCGCCTGTACAGGCGTCGGTAAGACTGTACTGACATTCGTCCGCGAGACAACCAGATCGGTGCAGGAATTCTACTGGAACATGGCAATGTGTTGTAGTCGCTGCGCGTCCGGCTCGGTACCCGTAAATTTTTCTCCGCCGAAATCCCCATGTACATATCCTTATGGGAAATTTCAATGCGCATCTTTTTTTCTAATGAAATTTTTTTGTATCTATTACCGTTTTCGAAATATAAGGGAAAACTGTTTTTTTAAAAAACGAAATTTTAATTGTTTTTTCACTTCAACTCGCGATTATACTCACACTGAAAAAAATTATAGGCAGAATGTGCTTTTTACTAAGGTAATTTTTGCCTGAGTACAAAAGCAATACACGCAAAGCAATTGTTTCTTTTATAGAAAAGCAATTTTTCCTTTAGTTAATAAAGTAACAAATTCTTGTCATTTATCAAATAAATTGTTTACATATGTCAAATCGAATTTTATAATTAATTAAAATAATGGGTACTAAAGGAAGAAATTTACTACTGAAATGGAATCGAGGAAATTTTCTTGAATTACTTAAGGATACTAATTTCATTTGTTTAAAAAAATTAATAAATTAGTTCTATTATTTCCTTTATTTAATTAAAGTAAAATATTATTAATATAGTATTAAAAACAAAAATTCCTTTTCTCTCGAATTGTAAATATATGTAATAAAAAGGTGAAACAAAATTATTTAATATCGTATTTTCTAAATATTTAAATAAAAATTTTCCTTGCGAATTTAACCTTATTAAGTAAGGCAAAAATTGCCTTTTTTTTAAAGAAACAATTGCTTTTCGTGAATTGCTTTTGTACTTAGGCAAAAATTGCCTTAGTAAAAAGCACATTCTGCCTATTATTTTTTTCAGTGCAGTCAATTTTACGAATTTCTTAATGAAACAAAAACGAAAATACGCGTTATTTTATCCTACGAGTGACTAAAAAACAAAAATGATGTTTTAATTATAAATAAAAAAGTTATTAATTTTTTATTGAAATATTGCAAAATTCGTAAACTCAAATTTTCACCAAGCGGGGAAGTTGAGCAAATTTAGAGCAACAAAAAACTTCCAGCGAGAAAGTTGTTCATTAAGGTCTAAATAAGTTTTTCCCGAATGTTACAGTTCAATTAAACAATTAGTTAACAAATGGCGAATGTTAAAAGTCGTTGGCGGCTGAACGCCCAGCGCGCGTTTCTCACCCGTATTATGTATACGCAGAATAAAACTCCAGCTTACTATAAGGTGAGATACGCGCGCTGGGCGTTCAGCCGCCAACGACTTTTAACATTCGCCATTGGTGAACTAATTGTTTAATTGAACTGTAACTTTCGGGAAAAATTTGGGTAATTATCCAGATAAGCGGCTTTTCCCAATTTCGCTTATTTTTGGATAATTCTTTTTGGAAAAGCTTTCATTTAGCTAGAATATGAAAAATTCGTTGGGGGAAGACGAAAAAGTGCATAACCGGAAGTCAGGGATGGGAAACAAAATTAAAATTTTCGTTTTTGTGATTTTTCTTGGTAAATATTAAAAATTTCAAAAAATGTTCTACATAAAAGTTGTAGATCTTGATAAAATACTACTTTTATGTTCTATACATTTTGTTCGTAAATTGAATATATTTCGAGAAAAACGCAAAAAACTGAAAATAACCATAAAAATGTAGTATGTAGAAGGGCTTTTCTTAAATTTGAAAACTTTCAGTTATTATCAAAAAAATCAAAAATTTCCTTCCGCAGGGTTGAGCAGTTGACGATTTTTGAATTTTTTGGTAGCTGCCCAACTTTGCTCGATAAAATTTTCAGAAATTTCAATAAGCAAGGTTGGGAAGTTAACAAAAAAATGGCGCATTTGTCAACTTATCTTCATCGCGAATTTAAAACCTTAAGGTGCATTCACATTTTTGTTTGTGGAAAAGTGAGTATAAGAGAAATATCCCGTCGATAAAAATGACCAAAAAGTTCTGTAAAGGTGTATCTACAATAGCTAACAAAACACAATTTTTAAACCTTAAGGTGCTTTCACACTTCGATACTAAAAGGTAATTTAAACACAATACTACTTTCATGTTCTATACATTTTGGCCGTAAAGTAAATTGAGTATTTGGTAATTCAAGAAAAATGCAAAAAACTGAAAATAACCATAAAAACGCATAATACAGAAAATACACATACATCTGGTAGGGTCCATTTACTAACAGTCATAGAAAGAGAGTCAAGTTGACTTTCTAGTTGGTACTAGAAGGTACCGAACCCAGACCGCCCCCCTCCAACATGTCTATAAAGAAAATGCCTTTTTAAGGTGCCTAGAGAAGATGTCACTCGGAGGCGGGCGAAGCCCGCCGCATCTTTTTCTTTTACCATTTTTAATGTAGAATGGAGTCAAGTTGATTTTCTAGTTGGTACTAGAAGGTACCGAACCCAGACCAACCCCCCTCCAACGTGTCTTTAAAAAAATGCCTTTTTAAGGTGCTTAGAGAAGATGCCACTCGGAGGCGGGCGAAGCCCGCCGCATCTTTTTCTTTTCCCATTTTTAATGTAAAATGGAATCAAATAAACATTCTGGTTGATACTAGAAGGTAGAATATCAGGTCTGGGTTTGGTACCTTCTAGTATCAACCAGAATGTTAATTTGACTCCATTCTACATAGAAAAGCAAGAGGACTTCTCTCTAAACGTGAAGCGGAACTAGGTGCGGCGGGCTTCGCCCGCCTCTGAGTGGTCTCTTCAAGGGACACCTGTCAAAATTTTTTTTTTTTGTTGTAAGGGGGATTGGTTCTGGGTTCTAAGTACCTTCTAGTACCAACTAGAAAGTCAATTTGACTCCCTTTCTACATAGAAAAGCAAGAGGACTTCTCTCTAAACGTGAAGCGGAACTAGGTGCGGCGGGCTTCGCCCGCCTCTGAGTGGTCTCTTCAAGGGACACCTGTCAAAATTTTTTTTTTTTGTTGTAAGGGGGATTGGTTCTGGGTTCTAAGTACCTTCTAGTACTTATGGTCGACGGGAAGAACACATGGACGGGTATATTGCAGAGTACCTGTTCAAAAGAAAGTTCAAGGATTTTAGAACTCGCTTCCATAAAATCTTTGAAATTATTCAATATGCCCAAGATCCAAACGAAGTCGCAGAAGTGGAATAAATTTAGCACAAAAACCAGCATTTTATGCTTGCTAAATTGCAATCAGCCCTTTTCAGGGCTCCGACAGAAATCTATTCTCTGAAACAAATAGTTTTTTAGAATTTGCAATCAGCCCTTTTCAGGGCTCTGAAGGGGCTCATGTCAGGGTTCGGTAACTTCTAGTACCAACTAGAATGTCAATTTGACTCTCTTTTTGCATTAAAATAGAGAAGGAATCAAGTAGCGGCCCGCCTTTGTTGTGGTCTCTCCTTAAGGCACCTTAAAGACGACTTTTTTTGCGGCGACACGTTGGAAGGGGCTCGGGTCAGGGTTCGGTACCTAGTAGTACCAACTAAAATGTCAATTTGACTCTCTTTTTGCATTAAAATAGAGAAGGAATTAAGTTGCGGCGAGTTTCGCTAGCCTCCGTTGTGAACTCTTCAGGCACCTTATTCTTCCCTACATCATTATTAAGGTTTTTTTTATTTTTTGAAATTTCTCAAAAAATACTCAATTTAGGAAAAATATGTATAGAATAAAAAAGATGTATTTTGACATGATCTACAACTTTTATGAAGGAAATTTTTTGATATTATTAGTTTTGACCGAGTTATGTGCAAAAAACGAAAATTTTAATTTTGTTTTTGTTTTTTAATTTTGTTTTTTTTGTTTGGATAATTACCAAAATTTGTTTTAACCTAAATGAACAACTTTCTCGCTGGAAGTTTTTTGTTGCTCAAAATTTGCTCAACTTCCCCGCTTAGTGAAAATTTCAGTTTACGAATTTTGGAATCCTTATTGGAAATTTCATTGCGCTTCTTTTTTTCTAATGAAATTTTTTTGTATCTATTACCGTTTTCGAAATATAAGGGAAAAACTGTTTTTTAAGAAACGAATTTTTAATTGTTTTTTTCACTTCAACTCGCGATTACTCAGTCAATTTTACGAATTTCTTAATGAAACAAAAACGAAAATACGCGTTATTTTATCCTACGAGTGGCTAAAAATAAAGAAAAAAAATAATAAATAAAAAAGTTATTAATTTTTTATTGACATATTGCAAAATTCGTAAACTGAAATTTTCACTAAGCGGGGAAGTTGAGCAAATTTTGAGCAACAAAAAACTTCCATCGAGAAAGTTGTTCATTTAGGTCGAAACAAATTTTTCCCGAAAGTTACAGTTCAATTAAACAATTAGTTAACAAATGACGAATGTTAAAAGTCGTTGGCGGCTGAACGCCCGGCGCGCGTATCTCACCTTATAGTAAGCTGCCTCTACAATTAGGAAAAAAATTGATAAACGCTCGACGCAGACGCGAAACGCGAGAAAAATACATGGTATTTTCTCGCGTTTTGCGTATTACTTTCTAATTGTAGAGGCAGCTGTAAGCTGGAGTTTTATTCTGCGTATGTACATAATACGGATAAGAAACGCGCGCTGGGCGTTCAGCCGCCAACGACTTTTAACATTCGTCATTTGTTAACTAATTGTTTAATTGAACTGTAACATACGGGAAAAACTTATTTAGACCTTAATGAACAACTTTCTCGCTGGAAGTTTTTTGTTGCTCTAAATTTGCTCAACTTCCCCGCTTGGTGAAAATTTGAGTTTACGAATTTTGCAATATCTCAATAAAAAATTAATAACTTTTTTATTTATAATTTTTTTTTCTTTATTTTTAGCCACTCGTAGGATAAAATAACGCGTATTTTCGTTTTTGTTTCATTAAGAAATTCGTAAAATTGACTGAGTAATCGCGAGTTGAAGTGAAAAAAACAATTAAAAATTCGTTTCTTAAAAAAACAGTTTTTCCCTTATATTTCGAAAACGGTAATAGATACAAAAAAATTTCATTAGAAAAAAAGAAGCGCAATGAAATTTCCTATAAGGATATTTACATGAGATATTTAAATTCGAAAGTCGAATTTTGGATGTCCAGGGGACTTCGATTTCGGCCGAGAAAAATTTACGTGCCCTTCCACGATCCGGCGGCTAAAATATTCTTTCAAAAGACGACTCGCTTCAGCGGACCGGCGTTCTACTGGCATTCGTCCGTCTAGCTAGACTAAACTATATTTTCTATTGAAAAATAAAATAAAAAAATATTTAATTAACTATGCATGGTGCATGTTAATTAATAATTATTTATAGATCATTTCCAGCATTTTTAACACATTCTACATTTTTTTACACATTAAAATTCTAAACGCTCGCAAGTGGGATACGAAGCCCAAGCTATTCCTAATCTAAGCACCGAAAGTCTAATACGCTAACCACTACGCTATTCGGTCGCTTGCGGATGTGAGCATAATAATGTTGATATGCTCTACCGCTACGAAGCAAACAATTTTTGCAACTTATATACAATAAATAATAATTTTACAAATACTTTGGAATATTTTAGCACTTTATGAATATTATGTAAATAAATTTAGTGTTTTAAAACAATATTTTAAAATTTTTATTTTTTCAATTATTCTATTATTATATTTATTATTTTTATTATTAATTTTTTTGTATTTATAAATAATTAGCTGTATACTTTATTTCTAAATATTAAAGAAATTTCCATATAACAAACAAATTTAATTCTTTAATTTATTTGTTAATTAATAAATAAAAAATATAATTAAAACCTATTTTTCAAATTCATTAATTTTTACAATCAAATTTTATATTCTTGTATTGTTAATTCTTTTTTTAATATTTAAACTTTAAACAATTCTCCTACAAAAATGTTTTACAACATAATGGATTTAAAATTTTTATTATATTATTATTTTATTCATTTTAATTTATTAATTTTTATTAAAAACAATAAGACTTTAGCTAAATTTTTGCATTGTAAAAAATCTATTTCTGGAGATTCTAAATAATGTGTTAATTTAAAAAAATAGTTATTCTAGAAAACATTAAATGTGACGTGCCGCGACAAAAGGGACCTTAGCTGCTTAGAATTTTAGGTTATGTTTAGAGTGCTTTTAACTTCATTAAAAATTTATTATTGATTATTTAACATCAAAAGCATATTTTTCTGAAAATATTGCACATAATAATGAATTAAATATTAATAGTTTGTAAAGAAAATTGGTCATTTTTATTTATTTATACTTCTAATTTTAGTTCTGTCAAAAACAGCTAAGGTCCCTTTTGTCGCAACACGTCACAAATTATTTTAAAAAAACAATGCCAATAACCATATTCTTAGCATATTATTATTTATTGAAATCTTAATAATAACAACATAAATGATATTAGTTCGCAGTCGGTAGAATGTTTGTACCACTCGTGTTGTCAGCCGGACGAATGCCAGTACAATGCAGGTTGTTCAGCGGCATGAAATCTGTACCGAACCGGACGCACAGCCACTACAACACAGTATAAATTTTGATCTGGCGATCGGATCCGTCTTTGTACCGCACCAGCAGACATTACATCCGAATCGGTACAGACTGCCTGTACCGGCATTGACTCTCCAACTCAATCGGCGCGGTTCCTTGACGGTTGGATGATCGCCCATTCATCGGACTTTTCCGCCTGGGATATATCCCTTTCCCATATAGAACGTAACATTACAGTAATATGCGTTAATATTACTGTATCATTACTTTAATCTTACACGTTTTTGGAAAAATTGCAAAACAGCTTAGCTTCTAATGATAAAATAAGTAAAAATATTTTGTTTATTCATTAAATATATATTTTAAAGTTATTTTTATTTACTTTACATGCTTGTGTAATATTACTGTAATCTTAAATTAATTTTGATTTGAAAAATTTACTGTAAGATTACTGTAAATTTATACTAAAATATTAAAGTAATAGTACTGTAATGGTATTAATATTAATAATAATAATAATAATAAGGGACAGTATATTTGACTTAAAAGGACTTATGTTATTAATTAAATTGTTATATAACCGGCTAACATTGTCAGTCTAGCCATTTTTAAGGAAATTAAGAAAGATTTTTAACATAAAATTTATAAAAACTAATTTTTTTGGTACAAGTTTCGTAAGGTGATAAAATGTTGAAAAGAATAAGACCTTTTAGAAGACATGTGTCCAGTAATTTATTCAGAAATTTTTAAGAATTGTCAGTTTCAATGTTTTATAAAAATTTTAATAACTTCTGAAATAATAAATGTTTTTAAATGATCTTAAGCTTATTTTAAAGGTCACTTTCTATAGAATAAGAATTACTTATAAACATTAACCTCCCGTGCAGAAATTGACCTACACGGAGAAACTTTAGTTTGGATTTAATATTATAATACTGAATTTTACAAAAAGCGAATAGCAAACGAGGATATAACGGTATCTTTGTAAAGATTACTATTTTAATATTATACTGAGTGAGTTCCCTCAATATCGGAAAACATAATATAATATAATTAGAGATTTATATTTCAAAACAGTAGCAAATTTCAATATAAAAAAAGGAAATTGTAGTTGGTGAATCGTTGAAAGCGAGTTCTTAAATATATTAATAATTGAAAAAGAATTGTGAAAGTTACAAAAACTATGGTAAAAATCCGTCTCGTCAGAAAATAAGATTACTATAGTTTTTTGGGAATACTGCTATTGCAGATGGAATGTCATGCGCAGCAATAGTAAAAAAAGATGAAATCACACTTGACACTAGTAAACTTTGCCACAGTCGGCAACAGTCGGTATTGGATGTTCCACTAGCACTTTTAAATATCACAGAAAACATATTATACGTATACTCACACAAATTAGATACATTATACATACATATTCTCGAGGAACGCACGCTTTTATAATACTAATATAAAGAACTTATACTCTCATAATACACACATTCACATATTCGTCGCAATACATACTTAAGAAAAAAAGGAACTTCTTTATATACTAAACGCCAAAAATTATTACCACTTGCGAGAGAATTACAAAATATTTGAAATAAAAAAACCAAAGCTTTGAATATTACAAATATACAAAATATACAAAGTAATAGAAACTTATTAAACTTATTAAACTTATATTAAACTATAACTTATAACTATAGTAATAACTATAACTATAACTATAACTATAGTTATAACTATAGTTATAAGTTATATTACTTATATTAACTTAACTTTACTTATTAACTTATTAAACTTATTAAGTTTTGTATTTGAATTCCAAATTTACAAATTACAGTACCGGCCAGAATTGTCAGTCCACTTACAAAATTCGCATTAAAAACATGCCTCTCGTTTTTGGATAATATTTCAGTTAAAAATAAGTCTAGAAAAATTTAAAAATAACCATTGGAAAGCTTATAAAATTTCGCGTGAAATGAGCTAAAGTTCAAAACTATTCGTTAAATAGAAACTGAGTTAGAGTGTGAGAAATATCGTCTAATTTTCTGATTTTTGAAAATTCTGTTATCCAACTTCAAGTTCAGGATTGCTCTAAACGAGGTTAGAAAAAAAATTCAAATTCACATATAATAAAGCTTGAGATCTCCTCTTTAAAAGTAAACTAAGTAGCTTAAAAAATATTACGTGGTTTAAAAGATATTGGAGATTTTAAAAAGGTCTGCACGATTGACAAGCAAACCATCATTCAAGCAAAACAGTCACATCGCGCCTCATAGCCAGGGCCGAATAGGACGCTTTATCAAAATAATAATAATATTAATTATTAATTATTAATTATTAATTATTAATTATTAATTATTAATTATTAATTATTAATTATTAATTATTAATTATTAATTATTAATTATTAATTATTAATTATTAATTATTAATTATTAATTATTAATTATTAATTATTAATTATTAATTATTAATTATTAATTATTAATTATTAATTATTAATTATTAATTATTAATTATTAATTATTAATTAAATGAGATTCTTTAAATAAAACTGTAATTTGAACACATTTTATAGTTTTTTTTATTAGGAATTATTATTTTAAATTTAATTTAATTAACATTAAATAATTTTTCAAAATTATAAATTATCAATATTATAAATTAATAAATTTCTCTAAATTAAAAATAAATTAGTTAACTAGAATTTTAGTAAATTAAAAATTAAATATAATTAATAATAATTCATAATTAATTATAATAATGGGGCCCGTTTTTGATAAAGCGTCCTATTCGGCCCTGGCTATGAGGCGCGATGTGACTGTTTTGCTTGAATGATGGTTTGCTTGTCAATCGTGCAGACCTTTTTAAAATCTCCAATATCTTTTAAACCACGTAATATTTTTTAAGCTACTTAGTTTACTTTTAAAAAGGAGATCTCAAGCTTTATTATATGTGAATTTGAATTTTTTTTCTAACCTCGTTTAGAGCAATCCTGAACTTGAAGTTGGATAACAGAATTTTCAAAAATCAGAAAATTAGACGATATTTCTCACACTCTAACTCAGTTTCTATTTAACGAATAGTTTTGAACTTTAGCTCATTTCACGCGAAATTTTATAAGCTTTCCAATGGTTATTTTTAAATTTTTCTAGACTTATTTTTAACTGAAATATTATCCAAAAACGAGAGGCATGTTTTTAATACGAATTTTGTAAGTGGACTGACAATTCTGGCCGGTACTGTATATGTAAATTTAATTTATATTCAAGTTTAAATTATATTTAAAATAGATATTAATATGAAATCTATTCGGTCATATTCGACAATAGTCGGAATTTCTTCGTACACCATCGTTCGACCAATCAAAAGCCATTAGGAAATAAAATTCCTATTTCCTGTAGGAATGTTCCCAAATGACAGTTTTAGATTATACAATAATTAAATTTAAGCAGAGCAATATTTTAGCACTTCTGCTTCTTTCCAATAAAAATAGTAATTTTTCTAAAACAGAGTGCAAGATGTAAAATTCGAACTTTTACTTTTTATAATTATTACTGTCAAAATTATTTTTGTGAATATCTCTTTTTCCTAATTCACAAATCATATAGATTTTATTAATCATTCCACTCACTTTTGTAATTATTAATACTACACGGAGAAACTTTGTATACTAGTTTGTGATAAACTCACTATGTTTTTTTAGTAAATTGACTACTAAAGTGGGGAAAAACTGCGACGGTATCAATATTTCGTAGTCTGACTATTAAAACACGGAACAGAACCAGACTTTTAAAATTTAGTAGTCAGTTGATGAAAATTTAAAATTCATGATTTCACTAAAAAACAATGTCTAATGTCAGTGACAGAGGCAGACTGTCGCCATCTCATACTAATAAGTCAGGTAGAAATCTATTTTACCTATGACGATTGATAACTTATTTGAACGCAACCTAATCTAATGCCTAACATACTGATAAAGTAACGCACACTTTAATCGACGGAACGCATATACAATTCATATCAAGAAAGTAAGTCACTGTTCTTATATGTGACGTGCCGCGACAAAAGGGACCTTAGCTCCCAATAGTGAATTTTGCAGGAAAGGCGATTGAAGTAGAGCGTCTCTGATTGGTGGAGAAGTTCTACTAGAATTCAGCCCCACTACTCACTACACATTGATATTTGTCCGCGTTACACGAAGCGCACGAATTGTATGTATATGACCAGTGTAGTTGTATTGGAAAGTGGAATGGGTGCTTTTCTGAACAACCACGTGTAAACACTCAACAAGCTCATTTTTAAACATTAATAACAAAAAAATCTATAAGTAAAAAGTATTTTTGACGCTTGTATGTGAAAGAGCAACTCAATAAATATTGAATGATATACATAACTCGAAATTAATTTTTTCAGAGCTAAGGTCCCTTTTGTCGCGACACGTCACATATACTAATCCAAAACATTGTATTGACACTTGGGAGAAAATTTGTTAAATGCTGTATTAAATAATATTTGTTTGTTAAATAAAATTCACAAAATCAATTATCTTTAAAATTAATAAGGTCAATTTTTGAAATGGACAGAATTATCATTATTATTTCGTAAAATTATTTATCCTTTTGATTAAATTTTTATTCTTTGTAGAAATTTATATAGCTAAGATTTAGAATAAATATTTTTTATTAACTTAAAAGTTTATTTCTTGCATATATTGTGAAATATATAAAAAAAGATTAAATTAAATAATTTTAAGTTAAAAACTATGAAATCAGAATAAGTATTCTTTTATGTATTTAAAAGAAACATTTCAATTTATTATTATTAAAAAAATTCACATTAATGCGGCAATTAGTGATGCATGTCGAGCAAATAGATGTCATTTGTTTTTTCGTCTCCTTTCATAAAAGAAGTGAGATAAAACTATAAAATTCAATTGTTTTAATTGTTATTTTAATGATTTTCTCGACTTTGACGAGAAGTTGTCGATCGAGACTCGCTCGACATGCAACATTAGCGGCAATTACAATTTTCTCCGTTATTAAAAATAATTATATAAAAATAGAGAAATTTAGATAAATCCTCTTAAATAAAATTGTGAAATATATCTTGCAGTGTTTGAAATTCAAGTAGTTTATCGACCAGCCCGGTGACACATCTGTAGTAGAGTCAGAAATATCGTGGCACAGATGTGACTGCTGCCGCGTGGCGGCGCTGTCATACTTTAAGGCTTATATTTTGAATCTTTTGAATATTTGATAGAAAAATACTAAGAATTGAAAAATAATTAGTTATCTTAATTTAATTTATTTGACTTAATTAATATTTATAATAATAGTATAATATAATTATTTATATTATAATACTTAATTGATTATTATAGAATATTTAAAATAATGGAATATTATTTATATGTAATATATTCTTTATTCTTAATTATATATTATTATCACATTATATATTATGCACATTTAGTACCTATAAATAAACATACATATATGGGTGATTCTCCTGAAAGGGACCACTTCACGTGTCTCCAACGTGAGACTCAATATTTGCATTAACTTTTTATTAATATTTTGTTGAGTATAAATTTAAAAATAAATTTATCCATAATCTACGAAACATTATTTATCATTACATAATCTTGTAATCTTAAAATTAAAAAGTTTTCTTAGTAAAAAAATTATTTAATTTTGTCTTTTGGTTTTGGTTAAATATGATACATATTTTTAATTATTTTTTAATATAATTAAAAATTTTGTAATATAGTCTTAATATATATCAAATTGAAGCTTAGAATCTACCGTTTATTTTTCACTTATATTTAGTTTAAATAAAATAAAAGAAATTTTTTAAATAATTAATTAAAAATTACTGGCAATGCGAGTAAAAATTCAAATTCATCTCCGAAGCCTCGTTTTTCAGTTAAAAACATCATATTTTTAAACTGTTTTTTAGTTTCACGTAATCTATATATAAATATTTGAAGTTGTAGCCCAAAAAATTTGTTAAATTACGTTTTAATATTTTTAAATTTAATAAAAACGTGAATTTTTTATTTGACAAACTATTCATCTCCGAAGCCTTTTTCATATTTAGTAAGCGTTATTGTTTTATTTTTAATAATTATTTTCAATTACCTAACCCTTGAATTATAAAAAAATTTTCCGTTTTATTTAAAATAAAATATTTTTAATTTTTTAAAATATATAATATATTAAGTAGAAAGTTAAATAAATAATAAAATTATAATTAACAAAAATTTTTTTTACAGAAAATACCAAATTTGAACTTAAAATGATAAATTAATAAATTCATTAAAATTTTTTTTTGTTCAATATAAAAAAATATATATTAGTTATTTTTAAAAAGATAAATTTTTAAAAATAAATTATTAAATACACAATTTATTACATTATAAATGAATAATGTTAAAAGTTTAATAAATTAAAAAATTAAATTTAAAAAGAATTTTTATACAAAAACTCCAATATTGATAACAGTATATTTAACCTTCAAAGCACTTAATATTAAAATGATGCTGGAAGGCTTATTTTTGAAAATTAATTTTGCGCAACTCAGATTTGTATCTTTAAACGTATTTAAAACCTACCCATGACAAAAAATTCAGAAAATGTAAAAATAATTTTTTTTCAGTTTTCGGAAAAAAACAGGTGCCTTTTAGAAGAATCACTCATATGTAATAAATATAAATAATTTTTATGTTAAATATCAATCTATAAAAATAATAACATTCAATAACAATATTGGAAATGTACAAACCATTTACTTAGGATTTAACTAATTTGGCAACCTTTTTCTTTGTTAAATTTTTTTTCTTTTTATCACATATTTTTGATTTTATTAAATTCCGCATTCTATTTTCAATATAACTTTGAATTAAATAACACAAAATATCTGAAGCATGAATTGAACAAGGGAACTTTATAATATCGTTTCTCAAATCCTCTAAAATTAATTCAAAAAGATTGCTCTTGTTGCAATTTTTTTCGAAATATTTTTCAATTTGTTTAAAAAGTTGAAAAATATGATGATTCGGTTGTTGGAGGAAATTACCTTCATAAGTAATTATCCGAGAAAAAGAATAATTTGAATTGCTATCATTTTCAGAATTTGAAAATGTAGATTGGCAAACCTCACACTCTCGAAATTTCGAAAATTTTGAACAAATTTGTCCCGTTAAAAAATATATTAAACAATCATTTACGATAGGAAGATCATAATCATGATCCATGGCATCGGTAAAATCGATTAAATCGGTAAAAGTGCTATTTTCGTTATGAATTAGAATATTTAAATTTGATTTAATTTCATTAAAGATCGAATTCTTATTTTGTTTATTGCATTGATATATTTCTTTCAACCGTGCCATGGAAATAATTGAAGTTTGAGGAGTGTCTGGAATTGAACAATTTCCAGATTTTGGAGGGCTTATGGCACTGTAGATGGATAGGATTTTGTAAATTTGTAAAAAGGTTGGAGTAGCGGGATGATCGTTCGTACCTCCTGCGAGTCGGATTGTTCCAAAAAATCTCTATATTCAAAGTAGAAAAATATTTATTAAATAATGTAAAAAATAATTTCAAAACAATAATATTGTCTGAAATGATTAACTTGTTGTTTATAGTCAAAAATAAAAAAAATTCAAGTAAATATAACTAAATACACTACTAGACGGATCACAAAATAATCTACACATTAAAGTAAATAAAATAATATCAAATATATTGTAAATACAATAATAACATAAAATAAGTTGGACATGACACAATATACTGTAGTTCTACTAATATTTTTTATTTCCTGATTGTTATTCTCACAAAAATTACCTATTTTATTTATTTGAAATAGAAAAAATAATTGTAATGTCATAATTGAAATTAACGAAACGAGTTTAAAAATATCATGCAACAATTAGTATTTGAAAAATGATTATCGAAAAATGAATTGACAATAACTATTTAAAATTACTATATCTTAGTTCTCCACATATTTTGCATTCAAAAATATAAATTAACGGAAAAGTGGAAACTTGATTACAGTTGTTTTTGTGAGAAAGCAATTTGTAATACACAATACCTCTAGACAATCTTGGTTGATTTTTTCTGTTAAAACATAATCAATTTTTAAATCTTCGAGCAAATACTCTAATAAATCCAAAGTCGAATTTAGAGTCATTCGAAGACCTTCACAAGCATCAGGAGTAATAAAATGGATTTTTTGAATCAATCCTTTGTTGACTCGCTCTTCCCATTCGTTCGACCATTGTAATGTTTCACGTAATACCTTCCAAAAATTAATTTGTAATTTATAATATTATTGAATCGTTTTTAAGAACAATTAATAGAAAAAATTCATTACCTCAATGTCAGTACTCGAGAGTCGAACACCGGAAGCAACAGAAGTTCTGTTTAAAGCATCGAACATTTTATTCATAATGACACAAAATTGTGCTGTTGATTCACAGCTTTTCAGCCTCGAGTCGTAATCTTTATAAAAACGTAGACCTCTGGCAGCAGAATTACTGAAAAGCTGTAAATAAATTTTTAAAGATAAGATTTCAATTTTTTAAACGTTTACAATGAATTACCTGAAGGGAAAGAGAAACTCGCATCTTGAGAAAAGTATCATTTCCTAGGTGTACGTGATCGGAAGTTATTTTCGGGCAAATTTTTCTGCCACTTGGCTGCATTGAGTCAATTTGATGCAAAATCTGAAAATGCTCCCACTCAATAAAATCATCATCTGGATGAATCTAACCGAATAAAAATTAATAGAATAATTAACATAATTAGTAACAAAATCATTAACTACAATAAATATTATCATTTATTACATTACACTAAATTAAGTTTATTACTTGGAGCTTTTTTGTATTTGCTAGTCGATTCCGGATAGTTTTAACAAGGTGGAGAGCATCAGAGAACAAAAACACTTTACGCCTTAATTTAAAAATATCTTCCGTACTATCGTCATCGGAAATGTCTAAAGGGTGCTCGAAACTGTTCTTAAATATTTCTGATTTCCCGCTGCATCCTAATTCGGTCCACATTTTTCGGTTTGGTTTTCCTCCATCCGCTATAACTCCATGCACTTTTGCTCCAGCTTTCTCTAACAGAGCAATAGCTTGAAGCACTAATACGGATAATTTATCACCCTTTACTGGTCCATGAGAAACAAAAACAGCGATAGGTTGGGAATAATCGTCATAAAGAGATTGAAACATTAATACAAGGCCATTATTAGCCATTTCTGTATCAACATTTTTTGTCGAATTGTCGCCAAAATCTTCAAGACCTTTATAAGTCATCGTCGTTGTGTCCAGCAGTAAATTTTGCCTTATCTTCATTTCGTCAAGTACTAAAAGTCCATGAAGTTGTTGTTCGCTCTTTTTGGAAAAATGATCTTCTAACAACTTAAAGAACCGAGAGTCGAAGCCACAGAGGCAGTCTATGTTAGAAAGATATCTGAAATAATAAAATTAAACGTAAGAAATCAATATTAAAAAATGTTAGTAAAATCGACAACACAAAAAGTTCATTGTAAGACTAGTATCTTAGCAATAAATTCATAACAGAAATAATAACTTTTTTAGATATAATTTTATGATGTAAACAATTAAAAATATGTTAAATAAAATTATATTTAAAAATTTTTTATTTAAAATATAATTATTATATTATTAGTATTATTTTTTTATTATTATTATAATAATACCACCTTCGAATTGTCCGAACGCTCGGTAAAGGTAGGATTTTATTTTCTAAAATATCGACAGATCGATATTGGAAAATACGGAAGACTTGTTGACACATAACCTCACATTTACAAATTATACTTTTTAACATCTGAGATGTTAAACCACAACATCTAGGATGATATGCATTAGCATCCTTTTTTTAATATCTAATGCATTAAGATTCTTAATATCCACTTTTCTCTGTATAATGAATTATTAAATTATTAAAAGAGAACCAGGTGGAATGACAGCAGCCATTTGACTTGAGCACATGTATATGAGATTGAGTGGTTATGTGTGACTACACGAACAGCGGTGCTCGTTTGTATGCGTGCAGTTTTGATCGTTGGACTACTAAATTGTAAACGCGGCGCGAAGAAAATATCATTCTTTCGAATATAGAAAATAAAAATTTTGGCATTCACTTTTTCTACATCTACTTTCTTTCGTATATCATAGGCGAGTTTCTCATAACTTGACTACTAAATATTGCAAAAAAAGAGATCATATAGTATTACAAAAACTTCTATTAAATTATAAATCTCGTCCAGTGACCACTTTTTCCCCACTTTAGTAGTCAGTTTACTAAAAATACATTGTGAGTTTAACAGGAATTAGTATACAAAGTTTTTCCGTGTATACTATAATTTTAAATTATGTCGATAAATGCATTTTATACCATGGATGTAGAAAATATTGTCATTTTTATCACTACATCCTCTCTTACTATTGGTTTTTTGTAAATATCATTATTATAATATGAAATTTTCCAAACTAAAGTTTCTTCGTGTACTTGACTCTTAACTCTGATCAGGGCCAAACGTGGCAACCCTGGTCAGTCCCACATCAGGAAAATCTTAGGGCTCAGATCAGGGCCACGAAGGATATTTCAATTATTTGTTTATAATAATAAATTAATATATTTAAATCTATACACATAGTAATAAAACAATAATAACAACAACAATAATAATATAAACTAATAATGATAACAATAAATAAAGAGTTTTAATTAGTGAAGACTGGAGCTAAATGTTACATTTTGCAAAAATATATTTTTCCAGGCAATAAATCCGCTTATAGATGCAAATATGTATAGTAGAGTAACTATTGTCCTCAACAACTGTCAATAAAAAAGTTATGCTCTGCTCTATTTTTGAAACCTAACATGAAGCAGAAAATTTTGAAAACAAATTTGGTGGGACTGGGATTTGAACCCGGAATCAAGATATTTTATTATTCGGCGCTTGTTAGCAAGCTCGTGGTAAAATATCTTATTATCTTACGTAAGAAGGGGGATGTGATATTAGAGAAATTTTATGTATCTTTACATGAGAGAGGGGTGGGTGTCAAAATTGATTAAAATCGTCTTTATGTAATTAATGAATGGCGACAAATCACGTAAAACTGATCTACCCCTTCCCTGAATTTTAAGGAATTTGACTAATAGAAATTTGTTATGGAGCCACTTAATTGTTCAAGTTACTGGATACTTTTTGTCACGGACGCTGATTCTAGGCGGACTGGTAAGTAACTATAATATTGTAAAATCTCTTAAGATTTTAATACAATTCTTTGTAAAATTCATTTAACTTCATAAATAATTATTTTAAGGAATTTTAATTAAATTCTATTCCAAAATTCAATTACATATTTTAATAAATATTAATATTAATATTCGTAACAAAAATTCAATTTTGTTGAAAAGTAATAAAATAATTTGCCGAAAATAATTTTGTTTTAAGTTTTTGAAAATTCTTGTCAAAAATGAAATTCTGTTTATAATTAGCGAAATTTTTCTCAAGAATTAACCCCTTCAGTGTGTAGCTAAAATATAAAAAAATGGTCCCAAAATGTGTAATACCTTCTTGTGAATAAATTTTCCTGACACTTGGTACTAAGGGGTTTTTGTGGTCGCCGATGACGAATTCGGTGTTAGTTTTCAAAAATTCAAAATGGTGAATCTAATACGGCGGACACGTTTTTTGAAAATTCATTGGATTCGCTTAAATCTCGTTACTTAGAGGTTTTCGTGGTCGCTGATTAAGAACCCAGAGATAGGGTTGCCAGGTTCCTAGTAAAGAGAACCGCAATTAGAAGACGCTGATGTAGCCCAAAAACCGTGGTAATATTGAAAGCCCAAAAAAGCGTCTAAAAATAGGGATGTAGCCCAAATCGCGGTTTTTAGTAACGTAATTTTGTATCATTAGAGGTTTTTGATGAAGAATAGATATTTTTTATACAAGTAAAATATGTACTTCCAAAAAAGTTAATTTTGTACAAAATTAATAAATTATTAATTTTAATATCTTTTGTTATTTACTTGTGTTACGTCATCGTAACGTATTTTTCAATAATAATAATAATAATAATGGGAATAACAACAAATAGTTGTTATTAACATATTAACAATTATAAACAATTATTAATTAATGAAAATAGTAATAATAAGAATAATAACTAATAATAATGATTTATAATAACAAAATAGTAATAATTATTGTAACAATAATAACTAAATAATTATAATAAGCTATTGTAATAATAACAAGATAGTGATAACAACAATAATAATTGATAATAACAATTTGTAGCAATAAATAATAATAATTAGTTATAACAATAATATCAAAATAATAATAAATAATTGAAACATTAATAACAAAGAATAATAATTAATTAGTAATAAAATGTAACAACAAAATAATAATTATTAATAATAAGTTAATAATAATTCCTAATAAGAAAATAACAACAAATAATAGTTAATAATAACAAGATAACAATAAAATGTAACAAATAATAATTAATAACAAGTTATAATAATGTAAACAATAATAACAAATTGTAATAACAAGTTAATAACAAATTGTAATAACAACTTAATAACAAATTGTAACAACTACAAATAATTAACAAACAAGATTAAAAATATAATATTAAATAACGAAAATTGTAAAAACATATGACTAACAGGATATGAACACGTGCGATCTAAATACTGAGTAAACACAAGTGTCTATAACAATAGTTTTCAAAGACTCTATGCTAGAAAACCTTTTCCGAAGAGACCATGCTAAAAGACCTAAGGAGTCTAGTATAAGAAGGGCCACACTATCATCTAAAAGACAGTCTAAAATTGGAAGTCATCAAAAGTAGTCACCCGGACTACAGCCTTAAAAATGTAATCGTCAATAGAAGTCACCGGTATATCAGTCTAAAAATTTTAATCATCACAAGTGGTTCTCTTCGTATAAGTGGTCTCATCCTCAGTATAGTAGTTGTCCCGATCTTACGTGAAAAGTCTAATTCAACTCATCTTGAAGTCTAATTTGGTGTTAGAAAACATCGTTCGAGTTGTGACAAAAGCTGAAAGAAACATAATACCCATTGAACGAAGATAATTTACGAGTCTCGTAAATCATTAACCTGCAGCCACTTAGAGCCTAATTATCAAACCAGCCCCATTGTACTCCTGCGACACGAGCTAGGACCACCACCTGCTGAGCAAAGGTAGAGAGAAACAAACCACTTAGACTTAATTTTAGAAAGCTTGTGTTCATTCTTGTTTCCATAATTTTAATCATTTTTCAAATATATTGTGTTTAAATGAAATTATTTCTTGTCATTTATCCAACTTCGTCCCAACTTTAATTTCTCTAAATTAAAGTTAAATCGAGAAAAAATAGGGAATATAATAATAAGGTAAGACATAACATACCTCATTATTTTTGGTGCATCGGCCGTCGTGAACGGATAAATGCAAGGATAGTTTAATTTGAAAGAATATATTATTATTTTTGCTGCATTAAATACAAGAGTAGTTTGATTTGAAAAAACATATTATTAATTTTGGTGCATTAACCGTTGTGAACGTATAAATACAAGAAAATGTAATTTGAACAAATACAGTATCATTTTTTGAGCATCGACCGTCGTGTAAGAGTAATTTAATTTGAAAATATATCATTATTTTTGGTGTATAGGCCGTCGTGTACGGATAAATGCAAGGAAATTAGATTTAAAAAAATAGTTCATTATTTTTAGTACATCAGCTGTCGCGAACTGATAGATGCAAGAGTAGTTAATTTAAAATAATATATCTTTAATTTTTGTAAATTAAACGTCGTGAATTAATAAATGCAACAGTATCATTATTTTTGGTGCATATAAATTGTCATATTTAAACTAATTATTTTTGGTATATAAAACATAGTGAATTAATTAATAAAAAGTAGTCTTTCTTATTTTTGACTAAATTGGCTATCATAAATCAATAAAATAAGTTTTATTTGCATAATTATTTTTAAATTAATAAAAAACAGGAATAATTTTATTTGAACAAATACCCAGTTTTTTATACAAGAATAATAACAATAAAATATATTTAAATAAATAATTCATTTAAACAAAATTTATAATTTTTTAATAACAATTAAATAAATTTTTGTAAACAATGAAAAATTTATAACATTTTAAAAAAAATCATATAGTAAAATATATTTTTAAATAAATAATTTAGTTTATTAAACAAATTTTTTTTTAAAAACAAATAAAAATTTATAACATTTTTTATAAAAATTATATAGTAAAATATATTTAAATAAATAATTAATTAAACAAAATTTCAAATTTTTTAATAACAATTGAATAAATTTTTTATTAACAAATAAAAATTTATGACATTTTTATAAAAATCATATACTAAAATATATTTTTTAAAATAAATAACTCATTTTATTAAACAGATTTTTTAATAACAATTAAATAAATTTTTTTTAACAAATAAAAATTTATAACATTTTTTTATAAAAATTATATAGTTCATATAAAATAATATTTTCAAATTACAAAATAAATTAATTAATTATTAATAAATAAAAAAAAAATTTTTTTAACAAGTATAAGAATTATAACAAATTTTTATTATTAAAACAATTTTTATAAACATTTCTATAAAAAATTAATTAAAATTGTAAGGATTAAAATATTAAAATTTAAATAATTATTAATAACAATAAACACATTTTTCATAAATTTTTATAAAAAATAATAACAAACAAAAATAAAAAATAATATTTTTGTTCTAAAAATGTATGTTTTACGCTTAACTTTAATACGATTGTAAATTTTTTTTTAGTTTTAAATGTAAGAATTAGAATTTAGAAATCGTTCAATTTCATTTTTCAATTTCCAAATTTCTGAAGGGGGAGGTGTTACGTCATCGTAACGTATTTTTCAATAATAATAATAATAATAATAATGGGAATAACAACAAATAGTTGTTATTAACATATTAACAATTATAAACAATTATTAATTAATGAAAATAGTAATAATAAGAATAATAACTAATAATAATGATTTATAATAACAAAATAGTAATAATTGTTGTAACAATAATAACTAAATAATTATAATAAGCAATTGTAATAATAACAAGATAGTAATAACAACAATAATAATTGATAATAACAATTTGTAGCAATAAATAATATTAATTAGTTATAACAATAATATCAAAATAATAATAAATAATTGAAACATTAATAACAAAGAATAATAATTAATTAGTAATAAAATGTAACAACAAAATAATAATTATTAATAATAAGTTAATAATAATTCCTAATAACAAAATAACAACAAATAATAGTTAATAATAACAAGATAACAATAAAATGTAACAAATAATAATTAATAACAAGTTATAATAATGTAAACAATAATAACAAATTGTAATAACAAGTTAATAACAAATTGTAACAACTACAAATAATTAACAAACATGATTAAAAATATAATATTAAATAACGAAAATTGTAAAAACATATGACTAACAGGATATGAACACGTGCGATCTAAATACTGAGTAAACACAAGTGTCTACAACAATAGTTTTCAAAGACTCTATGCTAGAAAACCTTTTCCGAAGAGACCATGCTAAAAGACCTAAGGAGTCTAGTATAAGAAGGGCCACACTATCATCTAAAAGACAGTCTAAAATTGGAAGTCATCAAAAGTAGTCACCCGGACTACAGCCTTAAAAATGTAATCGTCAATAGAAGTCACCGGTATATCAGTCTAAAAATTTTAATCATCACAAGTGGTTCTCTTCGTATAAGTGGTCTCATCCTCAGTATAGTAGTTGTCCCGATCTTACGTGAAAAGTCTAATTCAACTCATCTTGAAGTCTAATTTGGTGTTAGAAAACATCGTTCGAGTTGTGACAAAAGCTGAAAGAAACATAATACCCATTGAACGAAGATAATTTACGAGTCTCGTAAATCATTAACCTGCAGCCACTTAGAGCCTAATTATCAAACCAGCCCCATTGTTCTCCTGCGACACGAGCTAGGACCACCACCTGCTGAGCAAAGGTAGAGAGAAACAAACCACTTAGACTCAATTTTAGAAAACTTGTGTTCATTCTTGTTTCCATAATTTTATTCATTTTTCAAATATATTGTGTTTAAATGAAATTATTTCTTGTCATTTATCCAACCTCGTCCCAACTTTAATTTCTCTAAATTAAAGTTAAATCGAGAAAAAATAGGGAATATAATAATAAGGTAAGACATAAAACTTGGTTGAAAAAACCAAAAATATGATTTTTCGTATATGATTTTAAATGAAAGTTGCTATGCATCGATATAAAGCCCAAAAACTGCAGTCATTAATTAAAATATAGCCCAATCGCTACTTGTACACGGAGAGACTTTTAGTTAGAAAAATTATTTTATCGTATTTTGATATTTCTAATAAAACGTAAGAATTTAGGGATAATCGAGGTATAGTTAGAAGAATTGTAATAAAGATTATGAAAAGACATAGCCCAAGTAGAAATGTAATACTGGCATTGTACTGACCCAGTACTGACTGGCAGTATAGCAGTACTGACTCTAGTACTAAATCAGTACTGGGAAATCCCTGGCTGGTAACGCTGTCCAGTACTGATTTTTTACCGGCAGTCAGTACTAAGTCAGTACTGAAATATCACTGGCAGAACACCGCCTAATTACTGATTCGCAGGTAAAATTTAACAAATTTGGAAAATGCTGCAGCGCGTTCTATAAAAGAAAATTTACCTTTAGTAGCTTATATTAATTTGTTATTTGATTATTAAAGAAGAGGGAGTAATTTATTGAGTACTAATAATTATTATTAATATTTCTATAGTAAATAAACTTTTATGAGTATCAACAAAAATGTAAATAATTATAATAATTCCTTTTATTGAAATAAGTTTTTAAAAAAAATTTTCTTATTTTTTTCATTAACTTAGACAATCTTATTTATTTAAATTAATTACTAAATTATTATTATTATTATCTATTATTATTTAAATTTATATTTTATGTAATACTGTTGAGAATTATACACTAAACACTTAGAACTAAGACGGAAAAATATCGCACGCACGGGGTATCGAACCCTAGACCTCGAGGACGCAAGTCGAATACACTAACCACACAGCCACGCAAGCTTGAAAGTATGTTTTTTTAAACTTCCTTTTGAATTATACGAAGGATATATACAGTGCTATAATAATATGTATAACATGTATAATATATTTATTTAATGAAAAATTATTATAAATATATGTTTTATTTATCTACATACATTTTAACAAGACATTACATATTAATTCATAGGTATAGCATAAAAATATGGTAAAAATTATTTATTTAATTATTTATTTAAATAATAATAAAAAAATGTATATATTTTTACATTTAAAAAAAATTTTTTTAATTTATTATTAATAACACATAATAATAAAAATAATTAATAAATAATAATTTATTATTATTATTATGATATACCTATTAATTAATAATTAATAATATGTTAATTATTATTAACATAATAATATTAATAATAAATATAATAATAATAATAATAATAATTGAAGAAAGTGAATTTATCATTCGGTAGTATTAATATTGAAGATGAAAGAATTTATTAATTATCCGAATCAAATCTCTCGAAAATAAATTTCTTGAGTAAGCACTAGATTTCGTTATGAAAATACAATATATTTTTCATATGTATCGACAGCGCAGCTGTCCTAATACAGAAACCTGCTTTTTCTGAAAATCATTTTTTCGAAATTAATTAATAATTTCAAAATTATCAAAGAACTCAGAAAAAATTGGTTAGCATGGTGGGATACGAGCCCACGACCTTTCTATTGCCGGTAGACTGCTCTGACCACTGAGCTACATGCACCCCAAGATTCTCCGAATTCCTTAATATATACTATACCTCCCTGCATTATTTCATGATAATGTAGGGAGTTTCTTTGAAGATGGTAAAGCCTTATTTTCAATTCATATTCTGAGTTCTTTGATAATTTTGAAATTATTAATTAATTTCGAAAAAATGATTTTCAGAAAAAGCAGGTTTCTGTATTAGGACAGCTGCACTGTCGATACATATGAAAAATATATTGTATTTTCATAACGAAATCTAGTGCTTACTCAAGAAATTTATTTTCGAGAGATTTGATTCGGATAATTGATAAATTCTTTCATCTTCAATAATAATAATAATTATTATTATTATATTGTTATTGTTATTGAATAATGTTTTTAAAAATCTTGGAAAATATTTTAATAGTTAATAAATCAAACAATGTTGTTATTAATAGTGGCCGGTTTAATGCCATTATAACAAAGTTTGTTTGTTTTTTATAATTCCTTCGCAGTACTGATTTGGTGTTATGCCAGTTTTCTACCAGTACTGATTTTAACACTTTTTTAACTCCGACATATTACTGATTCGGTTTTGGAGTCAGTATACTCCCAGTACTGATCGGGTTCCGAAAGTCAGTACCGACGGTCAGTACTGAGTCAGTACCATTCTGGTGTTTAACTCCGTCATAACTCCGGACATTTCTACTTAGGAGTCCCCTGTAAAAAAAAAGTATTGGGAGGTACGGGATTCCGCATTGCAAGTGCCTACCTGCCAATGCGGTATTCGCGAAATAGCGCATTGGGTGTCGTGGTGAATGCGGTATTCAAGGGGTCCCAATGCGGTGCAAGTTTTAAGCTTAAAAAAAAGAAAATACGTGACAGGAGTAAATAAATAGTGTCAGTAAATCAAAATACGAGTTAAAGGAATGAAAAAATACTAATAGTGAGTGTGAAAATGAAGTTTAAAGAAAATAAGGTAAGATTAACTGTTAAATGTAAGTCCAATGCGGCATAGGCTTTTTTCAATGCGGCGCATAAACGGTATACAGTTCGCGCAGTGCAGCGGCGCTCTCTTCTTTACCAAAAGCGGATTCTTTCTATTCAAATGGTAATTTTGAAAATAATGAAAAATAATATTAACTAAAAGTTGATAATGTATTTCAATCAATAAAAAATGTTAAGAGCGTTCGACGGTCTCTAAAATTTGTAGGTTATGTGCGACTTACAGTTATCGCCAAAGAAAAACGATGACACTGCCTTTTTGAAATTACGTGAAATTAGTAAACAACCGTTTTCGAACTAGTGTTTCTCTGCACACAAGCACTTTGTACAAAATCTGACAACGTACATTTGTCAGAAATGTTTTTAATTATCTGAATTGAAAAGATTTTGTTAATCCATGCAGAAACGCGGTTTCAGGATTGGAATTACAAAAATAATGTAATAAGAGGCGGCAAGACGTGTGTTACAGCCATTTTGACAGTAGAGGGCACAAGCAAGCAGGGAGCGTAAAGGATCAGCTGTCAAAATGATTCGCATTACATTGCTATGGTGATTCCAATGCTGCAACCGTGTTTCTGTATGGATTAACAAAAGCTTTTCAATTCAGATAATTAGAAACATTAGTGTCAAATGTACGTTGTCATATTTTGTAAAAAGTGCTTGTGTGCAGAGAAACACTAGTTCGAAAACGGTTGTTTACTAATTTCACGTAATTTCAAACAGGCAGTGTCATCGTTTTTCTTTGGCGATAACTGTAAGTCGCACATAACCTACAAATTTTAGAGACCGTCGAACGCTCTTAACATTTTTTTCTTGATTGAAATACATTATCAACTTTTAGTTAATATTATTTTTCATTATTTTCAAAATTACCATTTGAATAGAAAGAATCCGCTTTTGGTAAAGAAGAGAGCGCCGCTGCACTGCGCGAACTATATACAGATTATGCGCCGCATTGAAAAAAGCCTATGCCGCATTGGACTTACATTTAACAGTTAATCTTACCTTATTTTCTTTAAACTTCATTTTCACACTCACTATTAGTATTTTTTCATTCCTTTAACTCGTATTTTGATCCACTGACACTAATTATTTACTCCTGTCACGTATTTTCTTTTTTTTAAAGCTTAAAACTTGTACCGCATTGGGACCCCTTGAATACCGCATTCACCACGACACCCAATGCGCTATTTCGCGAATACCGCATTGGCAGGTAGGCACTTGCAATGCGGAATCCCGTACCTTCCAATACTTTTTTTTACAGGGTCAACGTCACTTTTGGTAATAAGTCTACTTATATAATACATATGTATATAAATTAATATATGATTAATCATAATATTATTACACAATTCAATTGTTTAATCATTAATAACTTTTGAAACGTTTTTAACAAAATACTTTCAAGATGATGATGACGCTCGGTTGTTTGCTGAGTGTTCGCCTAACATTAACTGTCTTCGGTTGTGGACGGAACTGTTCGGAAACCTTCGTGAAAATATTCTAATAAAATTTTGTAAAAATTGAAACTGCTTACCATTTCAGAGCGTGCCCAAGTAGCACGCTGTATCACCTGAATGTCAAGGCGAAATCTATTGGGAATATTCACTGTAAAAAGAAAGGTACTAATTTAGTACCAATTTTGGTACTAAATCGTAATTTGGTTCTATTTTAATACCAAAATCAGCTCTAATTTATAACCTTTTTTTACAGTGTTCCTGTGATATTGAGGAAGTATCATAATGTCCGCTTTTTTTTAATATCCCTGTAACATTCCTGCGATATTGAGGGGATGTTGCTGTGACATCGAGAAGATACTGCGGCGATATTGAGGCGGAATATTGCTGTGATATTGAGGGAATATTGCTGCGATATTGAGGGGATATTTCACAGAATTTTCGCTATAATATCAAATTTGAACTTATAGAAAAAATTCTGTGGAATATCCCCTCAATATCGCAGCAATATTCCCTCAATATCACAGCAATATTCCGCCTCAATATCGCCGCAGTATCTTCTCGATGTCACAGCAATATCCCCTCAATATCGCAGGAATGTCACAGGGATATTAAAAAAAGCGGACATTATGATACTTCCTCAATATCACAGGAATATTCCCAATAGATATCGCCATGACATTCAGGTGATACAGCGTGCTACTTGGGTGTTAATAATACAGTATCTAAATTTTTTTTACATTTAATAGTTTTCAAAATAGTGGGTTTACAAATAAAAATATCAGAATGTGTTACAAATATGTTCCATATTCTCGTATTTGCAATTGTCTTAACATCAAATGATATTCTTTTTTAACTTTTATACTAACTTCTGTTCCCTAAAAATTACAATAGTAGATAAAAAAATAACACTACTTATTATTATAATAAGAACTATCATCATCGTATCTCGATTATCCCTAAATTCTTACGTTTTATTAGAAATATCGAAATACAATAAAGTAATTTTTGTAACTAAAAGTCTCTCGGTGTAGCGATTTTAAAATTTAGGCCGTGAAATATATGCAAGAGATAGCCCAATTCGCGGTTTGTAGCCCAATCTGGCAACCCTGTCCAGAGTTAGCTTTAAAAATTCAAAATGGCGGATCCAATATGGCGGACACGTTTTTGAAAAATTCGTTGGATTCGCTTAAAACTCGTTACTCAGGGTTTCTTATGGTCGCTGATTAAGAATCAAAACTTAGTTTTTAAAATTTCAAAATAGAGTATCAAACATAGCGACTATTATTAAAAAATATTTAAATAATTACGTATTAAATTTTAAGAAAAATTTTTGGCGGTCATGTCGGTTCAAAGATTAAGTATTTTGAAACTCTGATTTCAGAATCATGATCAACAACCCCAAAAAATCTCAAGTATAGAGTTTTAGAAAAAAGATCCAGTTTTGAAATTTTTTTAAAATTTTTGGTAGCCATGTTGGATTAAAAATTAATTATTTTGAAAATCTGACTTTAGAATCGTGATCAGCGACCCCAAAAACCCTCGAGTAAAATTTTTTAGAAAACTTCATCCACTTTTGAATTTTTTCAAAATTTTTGGCGGCCATATTGAAAAAAATAAGGTAGAGGAGACCGGGGTAAACTCGCGCACAGGGTAAACCCGCTCACTAGCGATTTGACGCTATAAACTCAAATTAAGATGGAGATATTTGTACTGTGAATAGTACTTAACATACAACTAATGTTAACGAACTTTCGTTTAGTTTCATGAATTCGTCGTAGAATCAGAGACGGTCAATTGTTTTTAGAAGTGCAAAAAAAAAATGAAAATGATCTTCGGATTTTCAAGTTTTTCGATTATTATTTTTGAGACTTAATTTATTCGACATTTTTTTTATGCTATTGGATGTCCTTTTTCGAAATATATATGTAGTTTTGTTTGATTGCAAAAAGATGTATTTAAATTTATTCTGAAATGTGAAACACATGAAGTTGGGGTAAAGCCGCTCACTTATTAAATTTGTGTAGAAAGCCGAATCCGTATTAACAGTATTTGCGTTTTTTTGGCGATCTTAAAATTTTGAATATTAAAAATATTTATTTAAAAAAATAATATTCATTTCCTATCAACGTTATTGAATTATTGGGTAATTAGTTGAATATTTAACATTTTGAATGTCCCGCATTTCACGATTTGTGACGATTTTTTTTCAATAGATGGCGCCGAACAATCAATATTTGTTCGGCTAAAAAAAGACATAAATCTAGTTTATTGTCTTCGTTCAGTTAACTTTTTATCATTGTTTATTTTTAAATTTAAGATTTCGAATTTCATTTGTTATATTTTATCAATAATAAAATCTATAACTTGTTACATCCAAAATTGTAACTACATTTTAATTTTCTCTTAATAAATTATTATTTAAATTCACAGTTGCAATTCATGAAACCTATACTTCGATGCCTCCCGTTCATATAATGCTTATTGCAAAACGAAAACAAGATGATTCTTATTCATTTTTTGGTGCAAGACAATGCTTATTCGATTTTCCGTGCAATAAAATGCTTATTCAAAATTGTGTGCAAAACAATTGCCACTGACAGAACAATAAATGTAACCCTAAATCTTCTTATTAATATTAAATTGCAATTAAACATCTGAGAATTTCAGTACGTGTCTATTGATATAAGAAACTTTAAACACGGATCCTATCACACGTATTAAGAAATATTTTTTAAGCCATTGCAATTATAAATTATATTGTATAGAAAATTTTATAAAATTCATAGAATAAGCTAATTTCAGAATGTACATTTTCGCATAGAATTTTATTGCACAGAAAATCGAATAAGCATTGTATTGCACTAAAAAGTGAATAAGAATCATCTTGCATTTGTTTTTCAATAAGCATTATATGAACGGGAAGCGTCGACTTATTATTTAATAAACCAATATTTATTGTTTATAGAACTCTAACTTATCATTAATAAATCATACTAAAGACGGAAATAAGGAGAAATTTAATATATACAAAATAAAACTGCAGGGGATTACCTTAAATTCTTAAAAAAATCAAGTGATCGGGTTTACCTCGAAGGGTGAGCGGATTTACCCTGGAAAATTGTGATTTTGAAATTTGGTATATGTGTAATCAAAATTTTCCCTAAGTAAAACTAAAACAGATAAATAAAAAATTCTTTTTTATTTTGTTAGTAGAAATCGTAAGCTTCAAAATTATATAAATTAACTTGGATTTAGAGAAAAATTTCCTAGGTTTTTACCGTTCTGAAAAAAATTGAGCGGGTTTACCCCAGTCTCCCCTAATTAGAAAATCTGACTTAATAATAGTGATCAGCGACCCCAAAACCCCCGAGTAACAATCTTCTATTATTCCTTTTAAAATTTCCGCATCGTTTTGATTTGCAAGGTATGGTCCAAGCATGTCAACAATGTAACCATCGGTGGTACAAATTGTAAATGGTTTACATAGAGGAACCTTTTTTTGTCCAGAATATGATTTTCTTTGAGATTCATTGTTAGAGCTCTTTTCGTGCCGAGCGTATGTGCCATCACAGATTATAAATAATTTACCTTCTGCATTATATAATTTTTTAGCCATATTAGTGCTTAAACAAGGAAAAATCGCATTTCAATGTAAGACTTTCCATTAATTTTGATAACTCCAATGTTGTAAGACTTGATCTGTAAGAATATATCTTTAAAAGCTTGAGATCATCTTCATATATTCTATTTTTTATAAAATGTTTTTTACAACATCGATTTCCAGATGGGAACACAGCAATATTTATGAGTAGCCACCGTTCGTGACATTGCAATTTCAACAAGTTCATCAGTCTCAAGAATTCTTGTTTCTGGTTATTCTTTAATTTCAAATGTTGAGTCTTCATCAGATAAATCCTCAGTTTCGATTTCATACTTATTACTTTTATTTTGAACTTTATCGGAATAAATTGAAAGTCGACACACATGACACAAAACATCATCGATTATTACGAATGATTTAAAGATAAAGTATATCTTTCAGCTTCTGCTGCGTCTTTTATAATTTTCTTTTTTTACATTCGTTAAGAATTTTTTACAACCAGCGCACTTCGAGTTCGCCATCGACATTTTTAATTTAAAAAATGTGTATATTTATAGTATATACTTAACAAAAAACCTGTAATATAATATAAAAAAAATATCAACATTTACCTGCCTTTGCTGCTCAAAAAGCTCTCAAAAGAAAATTTGTATGTAAACCGTATGTTGTCTATTTATAATATTAAAGAACAAACTCGTTTATGAGCAAATTATGTTGACGGACCTCTAGCGGTCATATATAGAACTTGTCTTTGCCGCGAATTTTTAAATTGTATAGTTTTAAAAGAATTAACAAAGTTTTCAGTGGCGTTATTATTAGGAATAATGACTAAAGCTTTGTAATTAACAATCATTTTTTAAAATGAAGATGTTATAAGCAATTTCTCTTCAATTTAAAATTTAAGTAAAAGTAAATATAAAAACGAATTTAATCAGTTTTACATAAAATGTATACTTAAATTGGTAATGCTCTTATCCGTAAATATTATAAAAGAATGAAATAGAAACAAGAATTTGTTCAGAATTTGATAGTATTTAAATGAAAAAATAATAATTTTAAACAGATTTCTAATGTAAAGTCGTTTAGAACCATTGTTGTCGATAACACTCCAAAAAGAGCATGCACGTGAGCAAAAAATACTATTTTTCTCAAAAAGTATATTTTTAAAAAATTTGGAAAAAATATATGTTAAAGGGGACATTATAAGGTATTTTTTAAGAAAAAAATTAGAGGTGTAACTTCAAAAAATTGCCCCCAAAAAAATTTTTTTAAATTAAAAAAAAATTTTTTTAATTTTTTTTGTGAAAAAATTTTTTTTTAATCGTCTTACTTGTCTTTATAACCTATTAAAATTTCATTGAAATCGGTTCAGTGATTTACGAGAAACATGAGTTTTTTGATTTTGCTTTCCCCCTCCATAACTCCCCCAAAAATGCAAATTTTGAGTTCATATTTTCAGGAATTGTTACACTGAAAAAAAATTTATTTGATTTAAATAACCGATTATTATATATATTAATCTCCGTATTCTTTCATTCATTCTGTCCGCAAGAATTCCGTCCGCCCTCCTGCTGTGATTTTGATGACAGAGAAGAGTTGGAGAGAGAAGTTTGTCAGAGTATATAAGAGAGAAATCATGATACAGAGAAGAAGTGGGAAGTATCGTCTTTTCTTTCAGTTTAGAGTAGAAGCGAGAGATAGGCGAACAGTTAAGAAAGTAACGCCTACTTTTTTTGGTTTGAGCATCATGGTTTTCTGTATTCTCAGTGACAGATATTAGAATAAATAAATGAAATGAATTCAATATAAATTTTTTTTTAATTGAGAGATGAAATATTATCAATCCATCCAAGTCAGGTTCGAATAAAAAACAAAATAATATGAAGGAATGATTTGATTCCAATTTCGAGTTTACGCAAAATTGAAGTATCTGCAAAACTCTAATTTATACATTGTTTCCTTTTTCTTACCTTATTTTTGATAAATAATTTACATTTTATTTCCAAAAAAGTGCATTTTTGAGTTTCATTTCCAAATTAAAAAATATATAATTTCCAAAATTTTTTATTTATTAATTTAATATTTTAAGTCGAGTGTATTTTTTGTTTATTTTTTAAAATTGCTGTTTTGAAATTACATTTTAAACTTGAACATAAATTGATTCCAAGTAACTTCATTGTGTATAGATTTTTAGGTCTTAAAACAATAAACAATATTATTATATTTTCATGCTTATTTACTTATAATTGATTTTTATTTCTCGTGAAAAAACTATGTAGTCCTTTCAATAATAAAATTTTCTAAAATGTATTAAACAATTTGTGTATCTGTTTATAGATCTTGCTTTCGTGTGAACATGATACCTTCCATAGATTTTCTTGAATTCGGATAAAATTTTGAGGGCTTATTTATCACATTAATCTTTCAAAATGGACAAAAGGAATATAGAATATATCCCACACAAAAAATTTTACAGTTGTTTTTTTCAAAAACTTGTTCAAGTAAAAAAATTTTTTTTAGCAAAATCTAAATTCATATATAATAAAATTGAAATTTTTATGTCAAGACGAATCGATAAGTATATACAAAGTATAAATATTTAAATATTTTTAAATAAGCTTAGGACCATTAAAAAGCGTTTATATTTGTTAACCCTCACGGGCTCGAGCCGGGTCCCTCGGACCCGGAGAAAAGTTTTTTTTTCTACTTCCGGTTAAGAAAATATTATTAGAAAGTCAACTTCACATTAGACTTAAGGACGTAAAAACACACATTTTTCACTTTTGTATAGAATTTTTAATTCATAAAATACTCTGGAAAATTCCCTTTTAAGTCGAACTTACGTAAAGATTCAAGCCGGGTCCGAGGGACCCGGGTTATAATTGCGTATAAAAAGTTAGTAATTTTTCTGCAATATTGCATTATTTTGTAATGTTTCAACATCACCTACTGTAATAAGTGTAAACATATCCCAAATAATTCCGGAAGTGACGTGGTGCGAAAAATATAGTGCGTGTTGTACGTTTTTTGGAAAATTCCATTCCTAAAAGTTAAAGAACAGAAAATCGATCAGATTTTCTTTAAAATCGGTACTCGGGGGTTTTTAGGGTCGCTGATTACAAATTTGATGTCAGAATTAAAAAATTCAATATGGCGGTCGTTAAAAAATTCTTTTTTGGTTTTACGTCTAAATAAAGATAATTATTATTAGGTAATTTAGCTAAAGATTTTTTTCAGATGTTTTATATTTCTACCATTATTTTATATTACTATTTTTTATACTATTATATATATATATATATATATATATATATATATATATATATATATATATATATATATATATATGTGTGTGTGTGTGTGTAACATACATATAATATATAAAATGTTTAAATAATTATTTATACATTATACGGTGATTTGTCTGAAAATATTTTTTTGTCTTTATATTTTTTATATTATTTTTTTATTATAAATAATGTTGTTTTTAAAACTTTTTTTTAAAATAATTTCTCTAAAATGATACAATTATATGTTAGATAAAAAATATTAACAATTTTGCTATCAAATTTTTTATTTCTATTGATTTTAAATACCGGGACCCTCGGACCCGGCTTGTGCGCGCAGGCGGAAAAACGGACTCGAGCCCGTGAGGGTTAATAATTTATTCAAATTTTTGTTAAACGTTAGAAATGAGGTTTCTATCAAAATATCTGAATAAAATGTTAGCCAAATCACTTCTATAAGAACTTATTCTTTTCACAATTTTATAATTTTTTAATAATTAAATAAAAAAAAATCAGTTTTTATTAATTTTTTTTGTTTTCCATTAACCAAAAAATGGATAGTTTCTCACTTCTGACCGTGTTAAGTATATGTTTTATCCAAAATTATTAAAACTTTTCTTAAGGAAAAATCAAACAGACAGTCGGAACCAAATTTAGTCCGATTACGTATTATTGTAGGGGAGACCGGGGATAAACCGGACAAGTCAAATATTTCCGAAACCGTAAAGAATTTCAAACCGTGTAAATAACCTATGTACTCACAATTTCGTGATGCAAATGCTGCATGAGGTTTTAAGGGACGTGTCATTTTTCTTGTAATAATAGTTGCCGTTAATATGTGAAAATGTCATTTTTTGAGGTAAAAGTAAAAAAATTTTTTCTCATTTTTTATGGTTTTTATCGTTAAAATTAAAGTCCAAATATCACACAGCAATTTTTCTTTTAGCTCATGGTGTACTGAGTTTAGTAGAAAAAGAGTTTAATGAAAAACGTTAAGAAGAAAAAATATATTGCAGTTTAATTATTAGATGACGGTGTGGGGCTGAATCAGACATCGTGATAAAAAACAACCAAAACTTTGAATACTTTCATTTATTTTATATTAATTAACTATTTTATATTATATTCTTTGCATAGAACCACTTTAAAACTAAATAAATAAAGAATTTATTTTAAAACTCGAATTTGCAAGCGAGTTGCTGCAAATAGACAAGTCTGAAAACTGTAATTCATTTTATATTATATTAATTACCGATTTTACATTTTGTATTATATTCTTTGTATACCTACTTTGAACTACCTACATTTAAATAAGAGAAGAATTGATTTGACTTTTCTACAAAAAAACGAAAATTTGTGTCTTATTCTTTAATTAATTAGCCGTGTCTGATTTATCCCCATGGGGTGTCCGGTTTAGCCCCACCAATTTTCGGATTTTTGTTTTTGAGGTAGTAATCTTCGAAGCAACATATCTCCAAAGCTACTGTAGTTTTTCTACATCGAACAAGTGCGATTTGTAGGTGAAGGTACAAGCTTCAAAACGGTATATTACTCTTTAGCAAAAAAAATTTTTTTGTATGAGTTTTTTGGCCAAAGAACAAATCCGCCCGATTTAGCCCCGGTCTCCCCTATTTTTAAAGAAAAAGCCCAATAAACACGTTCTATAATTATTCTATAACAAGAAAAGAATATAGGTCTTGAAAATTTGTACCAATAAATAATACACAATCTTATTTTAACAATTATTATAAAGCATATTTTGTTATCAATATAAATAATATTTTATGCGAAAAGTAAATTTATATTTATTTAATAATTCTTTAAATAATTTTATGTGGTTTAGTAAAGTAATAATTAGTTGTAACTGTTTTTATGCAACAACAAAAATCTCTATTCTAGATCTGTGTTTCGAGGCGCCTAATAGATCTTTCATTTCTTACTGGATTTAGAAGCAAGATATTTTTACTTGTCCAAATGTAAAGAAATTTCACGCGCGCCAAGGCGCGCGTAGACAGCTAGTTTGTCTATAATCAAATAAATATTTACTTGAATCAAATAAGTTTTATTTGAATCAATTAATTAGTAATTGCTTCAAATACTGAAATATTTGATTCAAGTTAATATTTATTTGATTATAGACAAATAATCGGTTATTTGAATCAAATAAATTTTATTTTCAGTGTATTCATGTTGGTGGTAACATATGAAATTTTTTTGAACCGATTATAAGCGGGGGCAGATTTTACATATTTACACCCCCATGCCCTTTTTAAAATCTTCATATAAGTAAAAACTGCTTTCTTTAAAGAGATCGTAAATAGCAACCATTATTTTTTTAAACAATTGCTGAATTGTTATATTATAAAATATGTCAATGATTTATTGCGCACCCTAGCTATTTCCAAAATTATAAAAAAAATATTTCTTTAAACTAGGGGAGAGCGGGGTTGAAAGTGCCGAAGGTAGGTTGTGCCATTAATTATATCACGAAAATAAAAAAAGATTTTTTATAAATTAAAATAAGGGATGTAATATTTTGCGCACCTTTGGCACACTGAAAAAAATGATAATGTCATTTTTGACATACAAGTATGGTTAGGATGTACAGCTGAAACAGCAATACTGTATTGTTGTTCTTAAAATACAGTATTCGTTTTCTCTGCATACATATTATTGTCTCTCAAATACATATTGCTGTTCCACACTGCGTATGGCTGAAACAGCAATTCTGTATGGCAGTATCATATCTATCAATATATGTCAGAATTGGCTATATTTATAGCAGTACCATAAATATATTTTTTTCAGTGCAATCATTTTCATTTTGTTTGCAGAGCGAAATAATTACAACTGTTAGTATCTTTGTGCTTTGACGCTTTGTAAGTATAAATTTTCAGGTGTGCAATTTTCGGTCTATTTCTAAAATTGATAAAGCTATCAATTCGATTTTTTCACTAAAATGATTCATATTTAATGAGGAATTAAATAGTAGGGGAGACTGGGGTAAACCCGCGCACAGGGTAAACCCGCTCACTAGCGATTTGACGCTATAAACTCAACTTAAGATAGAGATATTTGTACTGTGAATAGTACTTAACATACAACTAATGTTAACCAACTTTCGTTTAGTTTCATGAATTCGTCGTAGAATCAGAGACGGTCAATTGTTTTTAGAAGTGCAAAAAAATAAAAATGATCTTCGGATTTTCAAGTTTTTCAATTATTATTATTGAGACTTAATTTATTCGACAAATTTTTTTTATGCTATTGGATGTCCTATTACGAAATATATGTGTAAGTTTTGTTTGATTTCTAAAAGATTTATTTAAATTTATTTTGAAATTTGAGAAATACATTCGGGGTAAAGCCGCTCACTTATTAAATTTGTGTAGGAAGCTGAATCAGTATTAACAGTATTTGCGTTTTTTTGGCGATCTTAAAATTTTGAATATTAAAAATATTTATTAAAAGATAAATAATATTCATTTTCTAACAATATCATTGAATTATTGGGCAATAAGTTGAATATTGAACATTTTGAATGTTCCGCATTTCGCGATTTATGCGGATTTTTTTCAACAGATGGCGCCGAACAATCAATATTTGTTGGCAACATTGAGTAGAATCGTGTCTATATTAGTCATTATTAGTGATTCTTAGGTTACAACGGTTATAACAAACAACGCAAACAAATAATCAAAATTTGCCGCTGTCTTTTTCGGCTAAAAAATACATAAATCTAAGTTTGTTGTCTTCATTCAGTTCACGTTTTATCATTGTTTATTTTTAAATTTAAAATTTCGAATTTCATTTGTTATATTTTATCAATAATAAAATTTACAACTTGTTACATCCAAAATTGTAACTATATTTTAATTTTCTCTTAATAAAATATTATTTAAATTCATAGTTGCAAATCATGAAACCTATACTCTCTAAATCTGAATCAGCGATAAGTATGCCACTATTTCAATTAGCGTATATGCACTGTGAATTAGTGAAATTTCACTGAATGATCAGTGAAATTTCACTGATTAAGTAGCGCATATACGCTGATTGAAATTAGTGGCATACTTATCGCTGAGAATCAGTGAAATTTCGCTGATTCAGATTTAGAGAGTACTTGTTATTTAATAAACCAATATTTGTTGTTTATAAAACTCATAATTTATCATTAGTAAATCGTACTGAAGACGGAAATAAGGAGAAATTTAATATATACAAAATAAAACTGTCGGGATTACCTTAAATTCTTAAAAAAATTAAGTGGTCGGGCTTACCCAGAGGGGTGAGCGGATTTACCCTGGAAAATTGTGATTTTGAAATTTGGTATAAGTGTATTAAAAATTTTCCCTAAGTAAAACTAAGAAAGATAAATCAAAAATTCTTTTTTATTTTGTTAGTAGAAATCATAAGCTTTCAAATTATATAAATTAACTTGGATGAAAATTGGTAGTTTTACTAAAAATGGGAATAAAGTGTAAATGTAGAAATATACATTTTTTAATAAATTTGAATTTATTAATAATATTATATTTAAGATATGGGAGATTTTAAATAACTTAATTAAAATGATTATTAAGGGGAGAGGGGCAAATAAGGTATAGACTAGCTGTCTACGCGCGCCTTGGCGCGCGTGAAATTTCTTTACATTTGGACAACTAATTATTACTTTACCAAACCACATAAAATTATTTAAAGAATTATTAAATAAATATAAATTTACTTTTCGCATAAAATATTATTTATATTGATAACAAAATATGCTTTATAATAATTGTTAAAATAAGATTGTGTATTATTTATTGGTACAAATTTTCAAGACCTATATTCTTTTCTTGTTATAGAATAATTATAGAACGTGTTCATTAGGCTTTTTCTTTAAAAATAGGGGAGACCGGGGCTAAACTGGACGGATTTGTTCTTTGGCCAAAAAACTCATACAAAAAAATTTTTTTTTGCTAAAGAGTAATATACCGTTTTGAAGCTTGTACCTTCACCTACAAATCGCACTTGTTCGATGTAGAAAAACTACAGTAGCTTTGGAGATATGTTGCTTCGAAGATGACTACCTCAAAAACAAAAATCCGAAAATTGGTGGGGCTAAACCGGACACCCCATGGGGATAAATCAAACACGGCTAATTAATTAAAGAATAAGACACACATTTTCGTTTTTTTTGTAGAAAAGTCAAATCAATTCTTCTCTTATTTAAATGTAGGTAGTTCTATACAAAGAATATAATATAAAATGTAAAATCGGTAATTAATATTGTGACAATGTGGATTGCCACAAGAATCACGAGTTTATTATTTTGTTATTAGTTCAGTGACAATTCTCTCCCTCATTACATCCCTGAGACAAATGGTTCTAACCTCCGCGCAGGTCTAGTATTAGATTTAAAAAGTCTTCGAAATTGAAAAATGATTGTTTATTAATTGCTAATAATCGAAGGAATTCAGTGATGTTTTGTTGGCCCAGTATTAAGGTTAAAAATTTGTTGAATAAGTACTTTTGGTTGTTATAATAATATGGTGTAAATTATAAAGAGTCATGTTTTTCTAAGGCCCTATTTTCTAGCGGCGGATTATGTAAAGGCGTGTGGCGCCTTACGCCATAAGAGTGACAGAGACGAAGCGAGAAAAAGCGTGTGAGCGAGAGAGAAAGGAAGTTTGCGCGCGCGTCCCTAACCTACCGACGCCGTTGATTTTTGTCAAAGAGTCCCATGCTGATGGTCCGATGTGTAAAAAGGCCGCATGGCGAGAAGAGAATTTTAGTTGGTTTTCGATGAATGTTAAAATTGAGTTATAGTATTAAAGTTTTGTTAACCGCGAGTGTGAAGACGGTGAAGCATAGCGGATATTCTTAAATAAGCATTATAGACTAATTGAGTGTGGTGTTTGTGGAAAATTTTGGTAGCCCCGCTGAATCAAGACGAGAGGAACTTGAGTGATTAGCCACCTTGCGTTACCTGAGGATTTATTCCAATTGTCGACCAGCGTATTACTTGTCGTCGAATTAAGCCCACTCAATATTGTAATTTCCGAATCTATCGGTGAGTAACGATTATAAGTTAGTAAAGTTTATATTTGTTCTTGATTGCTTGTCTCTGTGAAATTCACCCCCCCCTTAATTTGTGAGTCTCAAAATGAAAATGATAGCATTGAGTTAGGAGAAAATACTTTTGTTATTTTAAGTAAGAGTTCAATAAAAATAACTGGCGCTCAACTGAGCAACATCTTCGAAGTCTATTAAGAAATTATTAGAATCAGTCCATCTGGTAAATAAAAGTAAAAGTGCTCATTTATTGTATTTACTGACAAATTTGATAAGCTGGTAAAGTCATAACTTTCAGATTAAATTGAAGCAATTCAGGCCTTTAAATATTGGATTTAGCGTATTAATTTTCTATCGTTAATTTTTCAATCCTTTTTGGGTCACAATAAAATGGCGTCCAACGTGGGGCAAACCAGCGTTTTCTACCACTGAGACAAAGTAGCAATTGATTGATTATTTATTTACACTGTTTATCATTTGAATATTGAAATTACTTTTTTTGTGTAATCTTGGTGTTATTATATTGTTATTTAGAATTAATTAGTCGTGTATAATTCTGAAACGTGCACGTTTTTTCCCACGTGCAGTAATTTTAAAAGAAAAAAATTTTTATTATTGAATTTACTTAATATGGTTAATAAGGTGAATTATCAAGAATGTCGCAGTTTATCAGAAATTTCTGAAGGAAAATTTAGTCACATGTTGAAATTTTTTTTACCAGCGTATTTCCGGTAGACAAATCTTTTTCGCTCTTCTGCTAAGACGATGACTAGTGCGCACGCGCAATAAACAGTTTATCGTTCCTGAGTTCGAAGAATTCAATTTCCGTTTCGAAGTGGAATTTTGAATTCTGATACGTGATTAAACAATATTTTTTTTTGTTTTTGTTTGTGACTAATTAATTTTAAAATGGAAAATTATACTGAGCGCGTGTGGAATTTATTTAGTTTTGATCAAGCTGAATCTGCTTGGAGTGTAATTCGTAAAATGCTCCCGGGACGTATTGTGCGAGGTTTGGACAGACACAATGGCAGCGTCGACGGTACCCTTCAAGTATTACGAGAACGTTTATTTCGCGCGGAATTGAAATTAGAGTTACCGGAAGAAGTCGATATTCCTTGGGACGCAGTATATGATGCTGCTGATTCACAGACGGCATTTGTTTGTGAAGCATTACCAGCGATAAGTGAGGAACTCACTTCAAACGTGACCCTGCGTAGAGAAAATGAAGGCGGGCGGAAAACAACTGAAATCGGTGAACAACAACAACAAATTGACACTAGTGCGGGAATTGAAAGTAATATTACGGTAATACAAAAATTCCCATCCGATGTTGAAAGGATCCACAGTGCGTCTAGTCGTGCTAGTTCCTCATCGATAACACCTTCCACCCCTAACATAACATCGACAAGCATTGTTACCACCTCGATGACTACAACAACACCCCAATGTACCAGCGCGATGGTTCATACGCCCACTGCACCAATGCCTCGGACATCCTCAGCCATTGCTCCAAAAATGGCTAAACTACAACAATTTAGTTACATGCTCGACGATCCGGACTACTACAGTTACCTGGAGTGGAAAAATGAACGACGTCTAGCGGAAAAGAACATCGTTCACGACAATTCCGCCAGAAAAACAAAGAGCCAACCTGACCATGTGTACGAGGTATCGAGACAGCGAAGGAGTGAGGAATACCAAAGCCACGTCAAGTCAGAAAATCACGAGACAAGGCATACGTCAAAAACGGACGGAAAGGTACGAGAGAAGGAAAGAGTGGAAGCACCAACGACGCCGAAGGAGGGGAAAAATTCCCCTTACGCCTTTTCGTCGTCTTATGAACAAGACGTGGAATCAGAACTGCACTACAAACCCAGTCAACATCGAGACAGAATGGCCACGTTGAACAGGCAATCCAAGATAATTAAAAATTTGAAAGATTGGGAAATAAAATTTTCTGGCAACGGAAAACAGGACCCAGAGGAATTTTTAAACAGGATTGAAGATTGTCAACGTTCTACAGAAATCACCGATGAAGAACTGTTACGAGCAATACCCAGCGTATTGCACCAAAATGCTAGCAGCTGATACCGCACAATTCGCAACGAGATAATAAATTGGGAGGAGTTTCGAGAAGCGTTTCAACACGAATTTTCCAGCGATACGGATGATTTAGAAATTATGGAGGAATTGAGGAGCCGTACCCAAGCCAAGGGGGAAAGAATCACGACTTACTTGAAAAATCTCAAAATAATAATGGGACACCTCAAGAAAAGTCTTCCCCGCGATTTAAAATATAGAATAGCATACAATGGACTAACTCCAGAGTACCGGCGTGTGTTGGTGAACACAAGAGCTAATTCCCTATCCCAAATGGAAAGAATTCTGAGAGAATTCGAAAAAGCAAAGGAGGCCGACCAACGTTACACCCCCCACCTTCGAGAGATAAGATGAAGTTTCCGGCAGCAGCAGCTACAGTTGAACGCAAAAATGTGAAGATTGAAGCATTAAAGGCAAAAGAGGAAACCGACTATAGCTCAAGTGGCTGTAGCACCATCCAGAGTAAAAGGGAGGGTAAAACGAAGAACAAGGGCAAAAAGAAGAAAAAGGGAAAAGGCGAACAACTAGCAGCACTTAAAGCCCCCGCGCCAGATAACAACGGAACTAAAGTCAATGCAACACCTATACAACCAACGAGTCCAGCGCCTCCACCTCCGAATTATGCATCGATGATGGCAACATCAACGCCCGTAAACAAAGGGCAAGTTCAACTACGAATGAACAACAATTTTCAAGCGAATTCTACAATTGTAGGAAGTTTTGTCGGAGCATGTTTCCATTGTCAAGGAGTCGGACACAAAGCGTCAGAGTGTCAGTTTCGTGTCTGCCATATGTGTCAAGGTCAAGGACATTACGCGAATCGCTGTCCTTTGAAACAGAGATGCCAAGTTTGCGGAACGCAAGGTGCGGTGTTCGCAAATTGTCCAAACTGTGTGCTCATTAGACAATATCAACTGACTTTGGGAAACGAGCGAGCGGGGGAACAGAAAAGTCCTGCTCCCCCCTTCCACCAGTATACCCGACGTGGGCACCTCAAGCGTAGAAAAATTTGAGAAGTGGCCATCAAATCGGTCTATGAGAAATGTGTGTAACCAGAGTGAGGGAGACTCACTCCCAGTAGAATGGAGAGTAGGAGAATCGTTCACCACTACAAGTAAACAGAGTGGAGGGGATCCACTTTCTGCTTCAAGGAAACTCGATTTTCAACGAGGCATATTCCCGAGTAAAGTAGGCTCACTACCAGCGAGAGAAGAGAGGGGAATTCAGAAAGAGAGTTCAAGTGAGATAGACTTACTCCCTGTAAGTGGTAAACCAGACGTTAAGGCGCCGAATGGTGGGGAACCATTCAAAACAAACACCCGTGATACAAGTAAAGGGGCTATTGCGAAGGAAAAACGAGTTAAATTCGTGAGTGAGAATAAAAGTCATCGTGAGAAACCACCTGGAAAATTTCAGAAATTTTTCGGAAATTCTGAAATTATTGACCAGCGATGGGGACAAAAATTTTTGCTCCCTGAAACTGTCCCAGATAAAATAAGTGATGCTGTTCCTGTGACTAACACATCTATCATTGTGGAAAATGAAATGGATGGTTTTTTCAAAGGGGGGGGGGAGAAGATGCAAAGGGTGCAGCTGAACCCACCGTTAAGCTTACTACCGATGACGAAGTGATAGATGGCACGCGTACTGAAAATAGATATTTTATTAAAATATTTGTTGCTGATCAACCATACCTAGCGTTATTTGATCCAGGAGCAATGATCTCAGTAGTAGGGCCAAAATTAGCAGAGAAATTCAAATCAAAACTAGAATCAACAACAACGATGATTCAAAGTGCCATTGGCGGTTCAGCAAATACTCTGGGGAAATTAAGATTGTGGCTAACTGTGGATGATATTTCCCAGTCATTTGAATTAAGGGCAATAAGTTCTTTAACTCAAGATATGATATTAGGAGTAGACTTTTGCCGAGCTCTTGATATGGATGTGCAATTAGGTAAAGGATTGTGGAGAATCAACGGCAAGGAGTAGCACAGATTCGCCGAAAGTATCGACGAAAAGGATGAGGCCACGATTTTTGCGGAATGCGCCGGAATATCTGTGATGACTGATGACCAGCGTCTAAAAGTGCAATCATTGGTTGAAGAATTAGTAATACCACCGTCCGAAGGACATGGGATGACAACTCTTACAGAGCATCACATTTTGGTTGCTGATTCAACACCAATTAAACACCGTCCAAGAAGAATGGCCCCAGCTATTTTACTATGGCTTATTGAGGAAATAAAGAAACTCCTCAAAAAGGGTATTATAGAAAGATGTGCAAGCGACTATAATAGTGCACCAGTTGTTGTAAAAAGTTCGAGTGGGAAGTTGCGTTTATGTTTTTACTATAGGGATGTAAATAAAATCACTTTAAGTGATGCGTATCCGATACCCAGCGTAGATTCTATTTTGGATAAGCTTCGTAAAGCGCGTTACATATCTAAAGTAGACCTCAAATTAGCATACCATCAAGTATCGATGGCACCGGAAAGCAAAAAGTATACTGCTTTCTCGATTCCTGGACTTGGATTATTCCAATTCAAGCGGATGCCCTTTGGTCTTACCAACGCGCCGAAAACTTTCCAGCGTTTAATAGATTCTATGTTCGGCCCTGAGTACGAGCCTCACATTTTCGGATATTTAGACGACATCATCATAATTAGTGAAGAATTCGATGAACATCTTCACTGGTTACGATTAGTGTTAACAAAATTAGCGCAGGCAGGATTAGAAGTGAATCCGGACAAATGCGAATTCGGATGTTCCAGCGTATCTTATTTGGGATATGTTCTTGACCAAAATGGCCTTAGAACGGACCCGGAGAAAATAGCACCAGTTCTCGACTACCCAGCGCCTAAGAATCTGAAACAATTAATAAGATTTCTTGGGATGGTAGGTTGGTACTCCAAATTTATCGAGAACGACAGCGAACTGAAGATACCGTTGCTGACACTTCTAAAAAAGAACCAGCTGTGGCAGTGGGGAAATGAGCAACAACAGTCGTTTGAACAACTTAAGGCTGCTCTGACTCAAGCACCAGTGTTAGCGCGTCCTGATTTTAGTAAACCTTTTTCCGTGCAATGTGACGCAAGTAATGTCGCTATCGGTGCAGTGCTTACACAACAAACAGAAACGGGTGAACACCCGATTGTTTACGTGAGCAGAGTACTGACCGGTGCAGAAAAGAATTATAGCGTCACCGAGAAGGAATGCCTAGCGTTGATTTGGAGTGTTAAGGAAAAATTTCGATCGTATATCGAGGGATCTCGATTTACTGCAGTCACTGACCACAGCGCATTGAAATGGCTCAGTAATTTAAAGGATCCCACTGGACGCCTTGCTCGTTGGGCCTTGGAACTCCAACAGTGGGATTTCGAGGTGATTCATAAGAAGGGCTCTCAACATCAAGTTCCTGATGCGCTATCCCGGAACCATGAATCAGAAGAACAAGAAATCGCGGCATTTGAGAGTATTGAAGATCCCTGGTACCTTAAACGTCGCAATTTAGTTCGAAATTTTCCCCAGCGTTTTCCCGGATGGAAAGTTGAAAATGAAATGTTATATCGATTCAGAAGTGATCCACTCTTAATGCCAATATTAGGAGACGAAGATGGCTGGAAACTGGTTGTACCTGTGGAACATCGCGCAGAATTACTTAAAATTTCTCATGCTGAAGTGTCTGCAGGTCATCTTGGAGTGGAAAAGACCTATGATCGAGTGGCTCGGGAATATTATTGGCAAGGAATCTGGCACGATGTTTATACTTACGTGACCGAATGCCCTGATTGCCAGTTTCATAAGGTGTCACAGCAAGGACCAAAAGGATTAATGGGCGAGCGTATTGTGGAAAGGCCATGGTCTGTTGTGGCGGCTGATACAATGGAATTTCCTGGAAGTAAATCTCAAAATAAATATCTAGTAGTGTTTCAGGATTTATTTTCCCGTTGGGTCGAAATTAAACCTCTACGTTCCGCAAACGGTAAATCAGTAGCTAAGGCTTTCGAAGAACTGGTATTATTTCGTTGGGAGACACCAGAGTTCTTTTTGACGGATAATGGAAGAGAATTTTGCAATAAGGACTTGAAAGGAGTTCTGGATGAGTATGGAGTTAAACATATAACCACACCACCGTATCATCCGCAGGCCAATCCAGTAGAAAGGTCAAACAGAACTCTCAAGACGATGATCTCAACTTATCTTGGTGCAGACCACAGAAACTGGGATCAACACTTGCATGAATTGAGACATGCGATGAACACCACGACCCAATCAGCGACCAAGATGTCACCAGCGTTCCTAAACTACGGTCGGCACCCAAAACCAGTGAAAAGCTTGAGACGCATCGTCGAAAATCCTAATTCCGTGAAGAGAATTGACCCAGAGTTATGGTCAGAGAGAATGAAGAGACTAGATGGAATTCGAGACATGGTAACGAGGATTATTGACCAGGAACGAAACAAACAAGCGAAGTATTATAATCGTGGGCGTAAAAACATCACATTTAATATTGGAGATCAAGTACTCTGGAAAACTCATAAATTATCCAGTGGTGCACACAAGTTTGCGGCTAAATTGACACCCAAATTTGAAGGTCCATTTAAAATTGTAAAATCATTATCTCCTACGGTTTACATGTTAAGTACACCCAATAGTCGTCGCATCTCAAAAGTGCACGTTTCAGAACTTAAACATTTATTTCGCCGAGAACCTGTAATAATTAAAATTATTTTCTTATGTTTTGTTTCAGTTCCAGCGTTAAATTGCCTTGTATACCAGCGTAAATTTTTTTTTTTTTTTGAAGTCAACCAGCGTGATAGCGTAAGAGGAGTTTATTCTAGAGTTAATCTACATCATGTCCGAGACAAATAAAAGGACACCGTTCTTGGGACGAGGTCGCGGATTCCGTAGACCTGAAACAAATGCCAGTGCCACCATAAGGCCCGGCGATGATCACAGCAATGTTCCTGAAGATCAACTGGACCTTATCAGTTGGGATAATATCCCACCGGTAGAGCAGACAACCCGAACGAAGATCAGGAAACGATCATATGAGATGGTAGCGGTATCATCGCGTGGCAGAGGTGACCGGCGAAGAGGTCAACAGACGGAGCGTCAATTAGGCGAGAGCGAACAAGCCTGGGAAAGCCGATTGTCCGTAGAAGAACTGGAGCGGTATTTTAAGGGCGAATTGCCCACAACTTCTCGAGAAAAGGAACGCTTAAAGGATGAACAGATCAGAGCCATTAGAGATATTGGGAAGAATATTATGTTCAAGGCGAATTATGTCACTCGAGCAGAGACGCCGTCACTAGAACGTCCGATAACACCACCGGGCCCACCCACCGCGAGTTCCAAACCTACCGTCGTGGAGATTGCTGGTATGGAAAAAAGGCGAAGGGTTCTGCCAATCATTCGCAGAGGAGTTATGTTCGGTGGGCTTAAACCAATTCCCACTGATCCTAACGTTGACCCACCGCCCGGCTCATGCATAAGTTGCTGGAAAAAAGGGCATGGCCACAACCACTGTCCGAACCCGCAATATGGATATTGCAGAAATTGCGGAAGGAGGGGAGTCACGTTGACGGAATGTCCTCGCTGCGCTGAGCGACACGCTCAGGATATGCTGAGGAAATATGGTAGAGAAAATTATCAAGAGTTTAGGTCAGAGAGGATGGCACGAGTTCGGGAAATCATGGCCAATTCCGGAAGGTTGTCCGTCAAGGAGAAATTGAGAAGGGATGCAGTTGAAGCGGCCAGCGATCCTTCAACGTCAAACGCAGGGAAGGGAGAGGCTTGCCAACCAGCCGCGGTAGAGCTGAGTACACAACCAAGTTCCATAGGTCGAGGTAGAGGGAGGGGCCGCCCTAAAGTCAACGACTCTAGGAAGCCAGGAGATACCGGATTGGGAAGGACTGACAAGTCGGATGAAAGAGAAACCGCCGTAGAAGTTATAGCAAATCCTGACGCCGTATGGAATGCTCTACTACAAATGCCTACAGTGTCAATGAGTAGAGCGCAATGTCCAATCGATTTCTCAATTCCACCTCCGATGTGGATTGCCCCATCGTTTCCTACGCCACCACCAATGACTGTACCGGCGTTACCACCACCGGCGACGGTACCAACAATGATACGACCAGCGACGACATCCTATGAAACACCAATGACTGCAGCGGCCATGGACGAGACTGATAGATTCATCGAGCAGACAAGAGCAATGGCACAGGCGTTGGCCGGATTGCCAGCAGAAGCTGTGACTATTGCGATGAGAGCGTTCTACGAGGAACGACGGAAAGCAACCAGCGGTAAGAAGTAGTAGAAACTATAAGTGAAGTGCAGTTGGTGGTAAAGACTTTATTATTGTGTAAGTTAGTAAAATAAGAGACTTTTCTTTAATTCTTTAGTTTAATTGTTTGAGTTATGGGTTATGCTAAGAATGTTTATTTGATTTGGATAATGAGTTTTCTTTTTCTTTCTTCTTTTTTTTTGGTTTGTTTTTGGATACTATTTTGGGTTAACATAAATGTCAACGAATAAAGGGGGAGGAATTGTGACAATGTGGATTGCCACAAGAATCACGAGTTTATTATTTTGTTATTAGTTCAGTGGCAATTCTCTCCCTCATTACATCCCTGAGACAAATGGTTCTAACCTCCGCGCAGGTCTAGTATTAGATTTAAAAAGTCTTCGAAATTGAAAAATGATTGTTTATTAATTGCTAATAATCGAAGGAATTCAGTGATGTTTTGTTGGCCCAGTATTAAGGTTAAAAATTTTTTGAATAAGTACTTTTGGTTGTTATAATAATATGGTGTAAATTATAAAGAGTCATGTTTTTCTAAGGCCCTATTTTCTAGCGGCGGATTATGTAAAGGCGTGTGGCGCCTTACGCCATAAGAGTGACAGAGACGAAGCGAGAAAAAGCGTGTGAGCGAGAGAGAAAGGAAGTTTGCGCGCGCGTCCCTAACCTACCGATGCCGTTGATTTTTGTCAAGAGTCCCATGCTGATGGTCCGATGTGTAAAAAGGCCGCATGGCGAGAAGAGAATTTTAGTTGGTTTTCGATGAATGTTAAAATTGAGTTATAGTATTAAAGTTTTGTTAACCGCGAGTGTGAAGACGGTGAAGCATAGCGGATATTCTTAAATAAGCATTATAGACTAATTGAGTGTGGTGTTTGTGGAAAATTTTGGTAGCCCCGCTGAATCAAGACGAGAGGAACTTGAGTGATTAGCCACCTTGCGTTACCTGGGGATTTATTCCAATTGTCGACCAGCGTATTCCTTGTCGTCGAATTAAGCCCACTCAATATTGTAATTTCCGAATCTTGAATCTTGAATCCGAATCTTGAAATCTTGAAACTTGAAGTTGGATAACAGAATTTTCAAAAATCAGAAAATTAGACGATATTTCTCACACTCTAACTCAGTTTCTATTTAACGAATAGTTTTGAACTTTAGCTCATTTCACGCGAAATTTTATAAGCTTTCCAATGGTTATTTTTAAATTTTTCTAGACTTATTTTTAACTGAAATATTATCAAAAAACGAGAGGCATGTTTTTAATACGAATTTTGTAAGTGGACTGACAATTCTGGCCGGTACTGTATTTGCAGCAACTCGCTTGCAAATTCGAGTTTTAAAATAAATTCTTTATTTATTTAGTTTTAAAGTGGGTCTATGCAAAGAATATAATATAAAATAGTTAATTAATATAAAATAAATTAAAGTATTCAAAGATTTGGTTGTTTTTTATCACGATGTCCGATTCAGCCCCACACCGTCATCTAATAATTAAACTGCAATATATTTTTTGTCCCACCTGCACGGAAAGTATGTCATTTCGGGCACTTAGAGCGGGCGCAAAGTAACTCATTACCACCTAGGGGTAGGTGAAGCGGGCGCAAAATATTTTGAGCCCGCTTCCCCTACCTTCGAGCAGGCAGAAGAGTATTTTGCGCCCACATATTAATTATTCGATTTTCTTCATTAAAATGTGATATTTTCGAGTTTTTTTAGGTTGACTATAAAAATGCAAACATTTTCAACTTGTTTTATTTTTTCTAGAAAAATGTGCAATTTTTTTCCATTTTCTTTAAAAAAATTATAACACATTTGGTTTTGTTCACATTTCGGTTAAAAAAATTGGCAATTACTATATTTTCAGAATACATTGTTGTCTTATTTCTATATTAAAACTTGTATCATTATAGACTTCAAAGAGTTAACATTTATATAGAGTTTAATTTTTAACTAATATGAGCGTTTAATCGTTCGTGCCCTCAATGACATACTTTCCCTGCAGTTTGGACAAAAAATTATGTTAGCATCATGGGCGCAAAGGTGATTACGACTCTGGCGAAATCACCTATTTTGCGCCCTTGATACGAAAATAACTATTTTCTTCTTAACGTTTTTCATTAAACTCTTTTTCTACTAAACTCAGTACACCATGAGCTAAAAGAAAAATTGCTGTGTGATATTTGGACTTTAATTTTAACGATAAAAACCCTAAAAAATCAGAAAATTTTTTTTACTTTTACCTCAAAAAATGACATTTTTACATATTAACGGCAACTATTATTACAAGAAAAATGACACGTCCCTAAAACCTCATGCAGCATTTGCATCACGAAATTGTGCGTACATAGGTAATTTACACGGTTTGAAATTATTTACGGTTTCGGAAATATTTGACTTGTCCGGTTTATCCCCGGTCTCCCCTACAATAATATGAAATCGGACTAAATTTGGTTCCGACTGTCTGTTTGATTTTTTCTTAAGAAAAGTTCTAATAATTTTGGATACAACATATACTTAACACGGTCAGAAGTGAGAAACTATCCATTTTTTGGTGAATGGAAAACAAAAAAAATTAATAAAAACTGAATTTTTTTTATTTAATTATTAAAAAATTATAAAATTGTGAAAAGAATAAGTTCTTATAGAAGTGATTTGGCTAACATTTTATTCAGATATTTTGATAGAAACCTCATTTCTAACGTTTAACAAAAATTTGAATAAATTATTAACCCTCACGGGCTCGAGTTCGTTTTTCCGCTGGCGCGCACAAGCCGGGTCCGAGGGACCCGGTATTTAAAATCAATAGAAATAAAAAATTTGATAGCAAAATTGTTAATATTTTTTATCTAACATATAATTGTATCATTTTAGAGAAATTATTTTAAAAAATAGTTTTAACCCTCCGTCACACACCTTGGAAAAAATTACGACTTTACACACGTTTAGAGGGAATCCCTCACCACATTGTAAAATAAGCGACATAACAACATAAACGAAGGAATCAATATAAATTTAATTTTAACACAAACTTATAAATATGTAGTAAATTATTCTAAATTATAAAATTAATAAAATTAATTTTTAGTCTCAAAAATAAAATTTAATTACACGATTGCACATCTTCGAAGGAATTACACTATACATGTAAAAATAATGATACATTAACGAATAAGCAAAAAAATCATTAAATAATTTATTTTAATTACATTTATAATATATTTTTGCCATTAGCCAATAGTGGAACAAAAAATATTTTGAAAACTTGATTTTTTTATTTAACATAACCTCACTTTTTCGAGTTTTTTCTGGCTTTGAAGCTTCATAATTAAATATTAATTATGTTTAAACTAAATGTTTTTTTAGAAATATGTTGAGGAGTAAATTGTCGAAAGGTATAGAGACTGATTTTATTTTGCAATGAGGAAAACAAAAGTTATTTAAAAAATACTGAAACCGAAGAGGGAATCCCTCCCTAGGTGTGTGACGGAGGGTTAAAAACAACATTATTTATAATAAAAAATACATCAATAATAATACATCAAATTTGTAATCAGCGACCCTAAAAACCCCCGAGTACCGATTTTAAAGAAAATCTGATCGATTTTTTGTTCTTTAACTTTTAGGAATGGAATTTTCCAAAAAACGTACAACACGCACTATATTTTTCGCACCACATCACTTCCGGAATTATTTGGGATATGTTTACACTTACTACAGTAGGTGATGTTGAAACATTACAAAATAATGCAATATTGCAGAAAAATTACTAACTTTTTATACGCAATTATAACCCGGGTCCCTCGGACCCAGCTTGAGTCTTTACGTAAGTTCGAATTAAAAGGGAATTTTCCAGAGTATTTTATGAATTAAAAATTCTTTACAAAAGTGAAAAATGTGTGTTTTTACGCCCTTAAGTCTAATGTGAAGTTGATTTTCTAATAATATTTTCTTAACCGGAAGTAGAAAAATAACGTTCCTCCGAGTCAGAGGGACCCGGCTCGAGCCCGTGAGGGTTAACAAATAAACGCTTTTTAATGGTCCTAAGCTTATTTAAAAATATTTAAATATTTATACTTTGTATATACTTATCGATTCGTCTTGACATAAAAACTTCAATTTTATTATATATAAATTTAGATTTTGCAAAAAAAAATTTTTTTACTTGAACAAGTTTTTGAAAAAAACAACTGTAAAATTTTTTGTGTGGGATATATTCTATATTCCTTTTGTCCATTTTGAAAGATTAATATGATAAATAAGCCCTCAAAATTTCATCCGAATTCAAGAAAATCTATGGAAGGTATCATGTTCACACGAAAGCAAGATCAATAAACAGATACACAAATTGTTTAATACATTTTAGAAAATTTTATTATTTAAAGGACTACATAGCTTTTCCACGAGGAATAAAAATCAATTATAAGTAAATAAGCATGAAAATATAATAATATTGTTTATTGTTTTAAGACCTAAAAATCTATACACAATGAGATTACATGGAATCAATTTATGTTCAAGTTTAAAATGTAATTTCAAAATATAGTAATTTTAAGGGCATTTGAACCTTGATGACGTCATTTATAAATGTAAATTTGCCAGACGTTTAATTATTACAATTGCTAATATTTTATGATCAAATTTTGCTGAGATGTTCAGAATAACATGCTCTTGGCGTGTGTGGTGTTTGTTTTTTAAAAAAATGAAAAAAAAAATTTTTTTAAAGAAATTAAGAATTACACATAATGAATGAGTATAGTAGCCTACTGATAGGGGCCCAGTCTAACTGGTAGTCTACCGTCAGGCGCCTTAGTGTCATTTTGCATGTTTTTGAAATTATTTTATGAAATTGAAGTCAAAAGTAAATAATAAAGTTAGATAATTATTAATTCCCCAGTAGCACAAAATGTTCCAGCAACATTGGCAACATTGAGGCAAACATTGGTAATGTTGAGACAATATTCCCAATATTGCTGTAATATAACGTGCTGCTGGGGTTTTGAATAATTTTTTATTGCATTTAGCGTAAATAATGAAATTAAACATATATATTGAAAAATTAAATGGGAAATATATATATACATATGAATATATAGATTGTCCATTAGTAAAAAAGTTGATAATTTTTGTTGTGAAAGAATTATTTATTTAATTTCATGTTACATTTTGTTTATACATTACATGAAAGAAAATAATAAAAAAATATGTAAAAATAAGTCCCATAAATATAGACTGTAGTGTTCATTTAGAAAATTCCAATTGTGTATTGCGTATATTATATAGATATTTCAAATGTAAATATTTATAAATTATAAATTTTTATTATTGTATGAATAACGAGTAAAATTTGTTTATAAAAATAATGTTTTCTTTCTATATAGATCATAATGCAGGTAAGTAAAAAAGATAATATTTATAAAGATGTTTATATTTAGAAAAATTGAAGCTTATATGTATTTATTTTACGATTACATATTCCTTTTATATACTTTATCATTATGAGAAAAAATAATTTACTGTTTTATTTCACCTTTTAATTTATACAAATATATTTTATTATTATTACCGTGAACTGGCGCCTCCCTCGTGAAGTGCTGTTACTAAAAAAAATTTAAATTTGTATATATATATATATATATATATATATATATATATCCTGTAAAAATGCAGAAATATAACATATATAAAAAAATGTGTTTATATCAACTATAATAATCCTAACATTCAATAAATTTCTGACGTTTTAAGACTTATGAAAATTTATATAATAAGGTTGAGAAGTTAATATAGATGTAGAAAAAGATTTGACCACATTTATAAATGTACATTTACTATCAGGTGGCGCTCCCTGCTCGTGATTATGAATGTTTATTTATCAAAGAATTAAAAATATATGTTTATTTTTATCTATTTATCTTATTTATTTTATTTTTATATATTAAAAATTTAGCTGTCATTTTGGGAATAAATCATAATTATCAATATAATAGCCATTTTTCAATGTACTTAAAGAGAATGTCTGTAATGTAAACCATTATGGGGAAATCACAGGCTGCAATGCCTGCAATTAATGTAAAGGTACCGTCCCATGATGGAGTGAAAGCGTCGGCGTGAATCAGAAACCATGTGAGTGAGTGAGAACGTAATATCTGTTCATCTCTTTCTATCGCATGGTTTTTGATTTACGCCGTCATGGGTCTGGGTAATATCCTTAGGATTTTTTACAGTGTACGTTTTCGATTAAGAATCTATACTGGGTAAAAATAAAGGCCATTTTCATAAAAATTGAACTAGTAAATGATTTTTACTACCTGTCATTTGCTATCTGAAATCTTTTTTTTTGCAAAAGAGAGAATCATATGAGAGAGGTTATTTTTAAATATTCGATTCATAATTTGACAAAAAATGTAATTTCAAAGTATTATATAGAAACGTATTTAATATTTGGTGTGAATGTACACTCAGATGCATTAATGCTGTCTTTCCGGTTCAAAGGAATTTTGAAAAGTCGTGTCATTTCTATCAAATATTCTTAGTTCGTGGCATCCGAATGTTCTCATATGTCATGAACTGAAAACATTTTTACAGAAATCATACGACTTTGCAAAATACCGTCAAACCGGAAGGACAGCATTAATGCATATGAGTGTAATTTAGATAGTTTTCGGTTTCATTACAACTGAAATATTTAACAAAAACACTGATTTTAATTTAAAAAAAGCAAATGAAAAAAATAGAAATTAAGAGATGAAATGAATTTTTAATTTTTACTATTAGATAAGAAAATATATACAAAATTTATATACATGAGTCATTCTAAAAACAAGAAAAATTACAAATGATACTATCTATCTCTCTTGCACTCACAAATTTCTTGTTTCGGTTTTTAAGCTTTCTGTTCATATGGTTCTCTACACCCGACCCTGAACACAATTTTTATATCTTAAATAAATTCATATACCTATTTTAAAACTTTTTCAAGACAAAATGACAACATTTGTTAAAACAAAATAATAATATAACAATATATCTTCACTTACCTTCTTCCAAATAGATGTATTGATATATATCTATATATATGTTATTTTTACAATAAATAAAAATTTTATATCTCCCTCATTCAAATTAAAGATATGACAATAAAATATAAAGGCAGTTACAAGTTTCTGTTTATCAATTTCTTTGAAATGCAAAAGAATATCCCTGACAATTTTTTTACAATGTCTAATGAGAATTTGAGACAAATATATAAAAATCTAAATAAGAAATGCCACCTTGAAACATTTCGATTTTACCTTCAGATAATAGGATTCAAAATATTTAAAATAAATTTCATTAATTTACGAAGCAATAAGAAAATTTTGAAAATTTTACCACTTACTTATTTACTATCAAGTAAAAAAATTTAGAAGAGGTTTTTGAAATGCAATAAATAAACCTAAACTTTTTCTCTCCAACAAAACATATTACATTATTATTATCTTGCAATATTTCTTTGCAAGTTCTTTAACAATATATTGTAATATATTTATTGAAGGGAACACTATATTGTACTACAAACGCAACATTGATAAAATATTCAAATGCACTGCTATATATTAGCAAACATTTAAAACTTTTGTCAATGTGGTTGTAATAGCAAATTATAAATAAAATTTTCTTTTATTGTACATTTTAAAATTAATAAAAAGCTACAATTTTTTATACATAATACGGCTGTTTACACAAACATGTCTATTAAAAAAAGTTTTTTGTCGATGAATATAATTTTCAATAAAAATATACAATATATTATTTCGATAAAATTTACAAACTGAAACGATTTCTTTTTGCAGCTTCTTCGATGAACTTTTCTATTACCAATTGAAGATAGTTCTTCTTCCTTATTTTCTGGAAAAATATTAATGTATACTATAAAAACAGTTCAATCAGAGTTTTTTACTTAGAATAAAATTCGTTCATTTTTTTCACATATTTGTTATTCATAATTGTATAGTATTATTCTTCATTCTCTAGTTGCAAAATATTTAATAATTTCAATATTTAGAATGATTTTTCTTAACATTTTCAGTATATTGTATTTTTTCTGAGGCCACGTAAATTAATGATAAATCCATGAGAAATAATTTAATAAAGTTATTAAAAAAATCTAATGCGAAAAAATAAATGTATTCATGGACAAAATGTTTCAGACAAAAAAATTGCTACGTTTCAAAAAGTCTATTAAATTTAATATATTTTTTATGCACACCAATTTTTGTTTCAAACAATTTAACACAAAATACATATTTCAAGAAATACTTCAGGGATTCTATTCTTTTACCAAACACTGTATACAAATTATTTTATTTATCATTATGTCAATATCCTATAAGTTTCCTTTTCTTTAATGATTCGCATTGTGTATTTTGTAACAGAGAATTTAGAAAAACATATATTAATATATCCTACTATATTTAATTTTCATTATATATTATCTAGAAATCTTGAATTATCCAAACAATTTAATGGTTACGGATTTCAAACTGCTATAAATTATCATTATGAAATAACTACCAAATTTGTGGCTTTTATTTTATTTCGAATTTTTAGCTCCGATCGGAAAAAGATTCTTTACTTCTGTAATCGTGAAAGCACAAGAAAAGATAATTTTACTGTCACTGTTTACTATTACGTTCGACACTGGAAATATTGTAACCTGAAAACACGAAATCACGAGTAAAGCAATATTTTCAAATCAATTTTATTTCGATCGGAAACAATTAATTAAACCTGTAATCACGAAAGCGCGATAACAAAATTGTAGAGTCGAAATTGATTTTTCGGTCGGAATTGAATTTTTTAAAACCTATTATCGCAAAGTCACGGGTAATGATTTTATTTCGAATTTTTTGCTGCGATCGGAAAAAGATTCTTTACTTCTGTAATCGTGAAAGCACAAGAAAAGATAATTTTACTGTCCCTGTTTACAATTTACATTCGACACTGGAAATATTGTAACCTGAAAACATGAAATCACGAGTAAAGCAATATTTTCAAACCAATTTTATTTCGATTGTAAACAATTAATTAAACCTGTGATTACGTAAGCGCGATAACAAAATTGTAGTGTCAAAATTAATTTTTCGGTCAGAATTGAATTTTTTAAAATTTAATATCGCAAAGTCACGGGTAATGATTTTATTTCAAATTTTTTGTTGCGATCGGAAAAAGATTCTTTACTCCTGTAATCGCGAAAGCACGAAAAAATAAAATTTTACTGTCACTGTTTACTATTACGTTCGACACTGGAAATATTGTAACCTGAAAACACGAAATCACGAGTAAAGCAATATTTTCAAATCAATTTTATTTCGATCGGAAACAATTAATTAAACCTGTAATCACGAAAGCGCGATAACAAAATTGTAGAGTCGAAATTGATTTTTCGGTCGGAATTGAATTTTTTAAAACCTAATATCGCAAAGTCGCGGGTAATGATTTTATTTCGAATTTTTTGCTGCGATCGGAAAAAGATTCTTTACTCCTGTAATCGCGAAAGCACGAAAAAATAAAATTTTACTGTCACTGTTTACTATTACGTTCGACACTGGAAATATTGTAACCTGAAAACACGAAATCACGAGTAAAGCAATATTTTCAAATCAATTTCATTTCGATCGGAAACAATTAATTAAACCTGTAATCACGAAAGCGCGATAACAAAATTGTAGAGTCGAAATTGATTTTTCGGTCGGAATTGAATTTTTTAAAACCTAATATCGCAAAGTCACGGGTAATGATTTTATTTCGAATTTTTTGTTGCGATCGGAAAAAGATTCTTTACTTCTGTAATCGTGAAAGCACAAGAAAAGATAATTTTACTGTCCCTGTTTACAATTTACATTCGACACTGGAAATATTGTAACCTGAAAACACGAAATCACGAGTAAAGCAATATTTTCAAATCAATTTTATTTCGATCGGAAACAATTAATTAAACCTGTAATCACGAAAGCGCGATAACAAAATTGTAGAGTCGAAATTGATTTTTCGGTCGGAATTGAATTTTTTAAAACCTAATATCGCAAAGTCACGGGTAATGATTTTATTTTGAATTTTTTGCTGCGATCGGAAAAAGATTCTTTACTCCTGTGATCGCGGTTAAAACCCCTTTAAAAAATTTCAAAAGATCGAAATCGGGGAAATCAGTAATTTTGATTTTTTACATGAATTTTAAAAAACCATACATTTCAACAAAATTATTATCTCCTCAGCTTATAAGCAATTTTTTCTTTTAGTAATTATTTATTTTAATGTGAGAAGTCATTTAAAAAAATTTTGAGAGGATCTAAGGCAAGGAAATCAGTGATTTTTAATTATTTTTGTCGTGGATTTTCCAAATATCCCGAAATTTTAACTAAATTATTATTTTCTCGCTTCAGAAGCCATTTTTTTCTATTGCTAATTGTTTATTTTTTAATATGGATGCACTTGCAATTTTTTAATGGGCTTTTTACATTAAAAAACAATTTGCAAAAGAAAAAATTTTCATTGTATAAAAGTTGGTAACTTCAGTTTCATAACATTTTTGGGTTTCTAAAATGTAATTATTTAAAAATTTTTTAAAGAAAGATATTGACAAAAAGAAACTAAAATTTAGAAATGCCATATTAATTTCAATTGTAAGCACTAAATTTAAAATCAAAAAGTTGTATAATGTGAACTTGAAAACTTGACATTTTTACGACTCAAATACAAAAAAATGGAGATTTTAATATCAGGCTTTATAAAATTCCCTGACAAATTCAGGTTTTCCATGACTGAAAAAATATTCCATGACAATTCCAGGTTTTCCAGGTCCGTGGCAACCCTGAACTAGCTCGACGCTCGAGAAAAAGGAATAATACCAGCCTCGAGCGTCAAGCGAGTTTTTCGATACAACTCAGCAATTGATAATTCCGCAGATGTACTTTTTAACTCATTCAATTAGACAAATTTAACTAATTTTTTAATAACAAATAGTCATTTTTTCACTAGCAATAATTTTTTTTAACTTCTTGCACAAGTGAAAAATCAGTTCCTGACTGTAAGTAGAAAAAATCTGGCTCTCAATAATTATCAGTATCGGGAAATCAACTATTGATTATACTGAAATTAACAGCTGCTAGATGAATTAACCAATTGACATTATGTAAAATTTTTTGATATTTTACTTCTTTTACGCATAATGAATAACATCTCTACTTTATTATTATTATTATTAATTACTTCCAAATATCTTATTTTCTCTTTTGATTTTATATTAAATTGTCTTTTGCTTTCGTATTATTACTATTCTTTCCTTTATTGTAAAGATTTATTTGAATTGTTTTTTTTTCTTTAAAAAAAACGCTTTAACAAACAAATTATAAAAATTTAATATTTAGAATTAAATACAACTTTAAAATAATTATTATTAATTCCCATTTTTATAAATGTTATTTCTTGTGTATAATTGATTTTACATTTGAGCCAAAATAAGTGAAACCGGCCACTTGAAAAATTTTTGTCTCTAATTTTCAAGTTATCTATGATTTTTGGTAGATATATGAGTACACTTTTTCCCCCTAAATATAAAAAAAAATTATTTTTGAAGTAGTCAAAAATATCTACATAATTTCTATAATATTGGAGGTTATTGATTTTTCTTTTTTTATTTTAATGCTTGGAGTTTTACGCATCAATACATCGTAATTCAATCTTTGAAAAACATTGAGAACATTCTTCAATTTGCAATTATTTAAAAGAATTGTTAATAACAATTAGAAATTTTCATTTTTTAGCAATCCCTTTATTTAATCATTAAAGTATAGACTTTAAGCTTTAATTTAAAAAAAATTTACTTAATTATCTTTATTTGTTTGAAAGTAATAATAATATGAAAATAAAATGACCCAAAACTTCAAAACCTGATTACTTCAAAAATAATTTTTTTTTAAATTTAGGGGGAAAAAGTGTACTCATATATCTACCAAAAATCATAGATAACTTGAAAATTAGAGACAAAAATTTTTCAAGTGGCCGGTTTCACTTATTTTGGCTCAAATGTAAAATCAATTATACACAAGAAATAACATTTATAAAAATGGGAACTAATAATATTAAATTTAAAGTTGTATTTAATTCTAAATATTAAATTTTTATAATTTGTTTGTTAAAGCGTTTTTTTTAAAGAAAAAAAAACAATTCAAATAAATCTTTACAATAAAGGAAAGAATAGTAATAATACGAAAGCAAAAGACAATTTAATATAAAATCAAAAGAGAAAATAAGATATTTGGAAGTAATTAATAATAATAATAATAAAGTAGAGATGTTATTCATTATGCGTAAAAGAAGTAAAATATCAAAAAATTTTACATAATGTCAATTGGTTAATTCATCTAGCAGCTGTTAATTTCAGTATAATCAATAGTTGAGTTCCCGATACTGATAATTATTGAGAGCCAGATTTTTTCTACTTACAGTCAGGAACTGATTTTTCACTTGTGCAAGAAGTTAAAAAAAAATTATTGCTAGTGAAAAAATGACTACTTGTTATTAAAAAATTAGTTAAATTTGTCTAATTGAATGAGTTAAAAAGTACATCTGCGGAATTATCAATTGCTGAGTTGTATCGAAAAACTCGCTTGACGCTCGAGGCTGGTATTATTCCTTTTTCTCGAGCGTCGAACTAGTTTAGGGTTGCCACGGACCTGGAAAACCTGGAATTGTCATGGAATATTTTTTCAGTCATGGAAAACCTGAATTTGTCAGGGAATTTTATAAAGCCTGATACTAAAAACTCAATTTTTTGTATTTGAGTTGTAAAAATTTCAAGTTGACATTATACAACTTTTGGATTTTAAATTTAGTGCTTACAATTGAAATGAATATGGCATTTTTAAATTTTGGTTTCTTTTAGTCAATATCTTCCTCTTAAAAAATTTTTAAATTAATACATTTTAGAAACCCAAAAATGTTATGAAACTGAAGTTACCAACTTTTATACAATGAAAATTTTTTCTTTTGCAAATTGTTTTTTAATGTAAAAAGCCCATTAAAAAATTGCAAGTGCATCCATATTAAAAAATAAACAATTAGCAATAGAAAAAAATGGCTTCTGAAGCGAGAAAATAATAATTTAGTTGAAATTTCGGGATATTTGGAAAATCCACGACAAAAATAATTAAAAATCACTGATTTCCTTGCCTTAGATCCTCTCAAAATTTTTTTAAATGACTTCTCACATTAAAATAAATAATTACTAAAAGAAAAAATTGCTTATAAGTTGAGGAGATAATAATTTTGTTGAAATGTATGGTTTTTTAAAATTCATGTAAAAAATCAAAATTACTGATTTCCCCGATTTCGATCTTTTGAATTTTTTTAAAGGGGGTTTAACATTAAAATAAACAATTATCAAAAGAAAAAATTGTCATTGAATAAACGTAGGTAACTTCAGTTTCATAAAATGTTATTAAAATATTTAAAATACTTGTTTAATTGTGAAAAATTCTGAACAAAAATCAATTTTTAAATTTAAAGAGATTTGATCCTCACCTTTCTTCGGAGCGTATCTCAAATAATTTCACAAATTTTAACTAAAATTTTTGTTATTAATAAAATTAAAAATTAATAACTTATTTTATTAACAATTTGCTTGAAGGAAATTATATTTTTTGTCGTAATTAGCTAAAAACATACCAAAACAATTGTATTTTTGGGTCTGAAATTGTTTAAAAAATGGTCTGGAAAACCTGGAAAAGTCATGGAATTTTAAAATCGATGTTTTGTAGCAATTCTGTAGTTCCTCAATACAACTCCTCAATTATTTGTATAAGTCAATCAGTTAATTTTATAAAAATGGTCAGTATAAAATGTGAGTAAAAATCATTCAAGGGAATTTGCACTACTATTACGTCATAGTTTTAAAGTATATGTTTAAATAAATTTTAACGTCGTAATAGTTCACAGGTGTAATAAATTTTTACCGATCGAAATAAAATATGTTTGAAAATAAAGCTTTAATCGTGATTTCGTGTTTTCAGGTTACAATATTTCCAGTGTCGAACGTAATAGTAAACAGTGACAGTAAACTTTTATTTTTTCGTGCTTTCGCGATTACAGGAATAAAGAATCTTTTTCCGATCGCAACAAAAAATTCGAAATAAAATCATTACCCGTGACTTTGCGATATTAGGTTTTAAAAAATTCAATTCCGACCGAAAAATCAATTTCGACTCTACAATTTTGTTATCGCGCTTTCGTGATTACAGGTTTAATTAATTGTTTCCGATCGAAATGAAATTGATTTGAAAATATTGCTTTACTCGTGATTTCGTGTTTTCAGGTTACAATATTTCCAGTGTCGAACGTAATAGTAAACAGTGACAGTAAAATTTTATTTTTTCGTGCTTTCGCGATTACAGGAGTAAAGAATCTTTTTCCGATCGCAGCAAAAAATTCGAAATAAAATCATTACCCGCGACTTTGCGATATTAGGTTTTAAAAAATTCAATTCCGACCGAAAAATCAATTTCGACTCTACAATTTTGTTATCGCGCTTTCGTGATTACAGGTTTAATTAATTGTTTCCGATCGAAATAAAATTGATTTGAAAATATTGCTTTACTCGTGATTTCGTGTTTTCAGGTTACAATATTTCCAGTGTCGAACGTAATAGTAAACAGTGACAGTAAAATTTTATTTTTTCGTGCTTTCGCGATTACAGGAGTAAAGAATCTTTTTCCGATCGCAACAAAAAATTTGAAATAAAATCATTACCCGTGACTTTGCGATATTAAATTTTAAAAAATTCAATTCTGACCGAAAAATTAATTTTGACACTACAATTTTGTTATCGCGCTTACGTAATCACAGGTTTAATTAATTGTTTACAATCGAAATAAAATTGGTTTGAAAATATTGCTTTACTCGTGATTTCATGTTTTCAGGTTACAATATTTCCAGTGTCGAATGTAAATTGTAAACAGGGACAGTAAAATTATCTTTTCTTGTGCTTTCACGATTACAGAAGTAAAGAATCTTTTTCCGATCGCAGCAAAAAATTCGAAATAAAATCATTACCCGTGACTTTGCGATAATAGGTTTTAAAAAATTCAATTCCGACCGAAAAATCAATTTCGACTCTACAATTTTGTTATCGCGCTTTCGTGATTACAGGTTTAATTAATTGTTTCCGATCGAAATAAAATTGATTTGAAAATATTGCTTTACTCGTGATTTCGTGTTTTCAGGTTACAATATTTCCAGTGTCGAACGTAATAGTAAACAGTGACAGTAAAATTATCTTTTCTTGTGCTTTCACGATTACAGAAGTAAAGAATCTTTTTCCGATCGGAGCTAAAAATTCGAAATAAAATAAAAGCCACAAATTTGGTAGTTATTTCATAATGATAATTTATAGCAGTTTGAAATCCGTAACCATTAAATTGTTTGGATAATTCAAGATTTCTAGATAATATATAATGAAAATTAAATATAGTAGGATATATTAATATATGTTTTTCTAAATTCTCTGTTACAAAATACACAATGCGAATCATTAAAGAAAAGGAAACTTATAGGATATTGACATAATGATAAATAAAATAATTTGTATACAGTGTTTGGTAAAAGAATAGAATCCCTGAAGTATTTCTTGAAATATGTATTTTGTGTTAAATTGTTTGAAACAAAAATTGGTGTGCATAAAAAATATATTAAATTTAATAGACTTTTTGAAACGTAGCCATTTTTTTGTCTCAAACTTTTTGTCCATGAATACATTTATTTTTTCGCATTAGATTTTTTTAATAACTTTATTAAATTATTTCTCATGGATTTATCATTAAAATATAACATATTTATATAAACTTAACTGTGTCTTTTAGTTTTAAAAATTGATGTCATAGTTTTTAATGTTTTACTTATACGGAATAGACAATACATAAAAGTTGTTGTCAAATCTCTTTAAAACATTTTTTAGTAGAACTATTACTTCTGTATTTAATTTTTTTTCAGAGATCAACACACAGATGGCAATAATTGATGGCAGAAGAGTAAATTCTTTTCAGTAAGTTAATTTTATTTATTATTATGAATGTATAAATTGTTGCAAATTAATCTCAATTTATTTTTGTTACAATATAATTTGTTTTTATGCAGAAGTTCCATGCAACGACTTGCAACCGAAGATCAACATGGGTTAAGAAGAAATGAATGAAATTGGTCTTCAACAAATTCTAAAGGTCATGTCTTTAAATATTATAATTAATAATATTTAATAATATTTCTAATTAAAAAATAATAATAATATTAATAATAATATTTCTAATAATATTTCTAATTGTAAACTTTTTTTACTTTTAAAAGAAAGAAATAAAACTTAAATTTTTTTGGAGAAAAGTCAAAGTACAATTAGACACGAAATTAAAAAAAACTCAATACATAATCATAATCGCTATGATTTGTACAGACTGATAATCAGTAGCAGATGATAGCTTGTAACCTTAAAATATCTATTTTCTAAGCAAAGTAAAATATAAATAATGGAATAGTGAAGTAGAAAAAGTAAATGAAAATTGGTATATTCCTGGTTGGAGTATACAAATTTCCATAACTTTATGGTTGTCTATGGGATAACCTTAATATCTAGATTCTATAAAAGTACAAAAATAAATAAAATATGTAAATATTTTAAACAAAAATCATTGTCAAATGGAACTGTAAAATAAAAAAGTGTTAACAATACAGAAATAAAAAAAGAGTACGAATAAAACATAAGTAAAATCAAAAAAACTTAATATATAAATTAAGTAAAAAAAAGATATTTGAAAGTAATAATAAAAAAATATGGGTATTATTTATATTGTTTAAAAGAACATTAAAGAAACAAAAATCATTATAAATTCAAAATAAAAAAGAGATGGGTCAATTTTTATCCGTTTATGATTTATGATTATGATTTATAAATGAAATTAAACGATAAAAAAATAAAATGAAAAAAAAATTGAATTAAAAGACAAAAATTGAAAAAGTTATTTTTAAATAGTTATAAGAAAATAGAAATATTACTTATAATGACTGAGACTGGAGTCCCAAGGCAGCTTTTTGCGTTGCGTTTTATAACTAGGTCATGAGAGTGAGAGAAATGGACATATATGTTCGCTATATTTGCACTCATGGCACAGTTGTAAAACGCTGCCATGGGACTCCAGCCCCAAAAACGTAAAAGCACAATACTAATACAAAAATAAAACCAAAATTAATTATAAAATGTGCAATCAAAATATCATATATTTATACAATAATTAAAAGAAAAAAAATCTATGGCAATTAAAATAAAAAATAAATTTATGTTAAAAACTTTATAATATTTTTACAGTATTTCCATAATATAGAAATTGGTCTAAATTTATCCATCTGTTGCTTTTGCAGCATAATCAGTATGATTTGTACAGACTGATAATCAGTGGCAGATGATATCTTGTGGCCTTTAAATATCTATTTTATGTATGTTGTGTAAATTTAAGTATTACATAAATATAAACGAAATAAGAAGGACTCAAATTAGAGTAAAAAAACCATCAATTTGATTATGTTTATTACAAATTACTCAAAAAAGATAAATATTGGTAGTTATTTATCAATAATTATCAAATTTCATTCATAAAATAGTAAAATTTACGTGGCCTCAGAAAAAATACAATATACTGAAAATGTTAAGAAAAATCATTCTAAATATAAGCATATAAAGTAAAAGAAAAAAATTAATAAAGCAAATTGAATATAAAATGAACACAATAGATAAAATGTATTAAAATAATAAGTATACTTACAGTCAATATTGTACTCAAAACAATTAAAACAAATGTAAAAGTTTTATTTTCAAAATACAATATTTTTACAGTATTTCCATAATATAGAAATTGGTCTAATTTTTATCCATCTGTTGCTTTTGCAGCATAATCATTATGATTTGTATAGACTGATAATCAGTGGCAGATGATATCTTGTGGCCTTTAAATATCTGTTTTATGTATGTTGTGTAAATTAAAGTATTACATAAATATAAACGAAATAAGAAGGACTCAAATTAGAGTAAAAAAAACCATCAATTTGATTATGTTTATTACAATTTACTCAAAAAAGATAAATATTGGTAGTTATCTATCAATATTTATCAAATTTCATTTATAAAATAGTAAAATTTACGTGGCCTCAGAAAAAATACAATATATTGAAAATGTTAAGAAAAATCATTCTAAATATTGAAATTATTAAATATTTTTCCACTAGAGAATGCAGAATAATACTATACAATTATGAATAACAAATATGTGAAAAAAAATGAACTAACAATTAATGACAAAAGCAAATAAAGCTAAAAGAAAATTCTGGAGGAATAAATAATTTTGAAATGATTTTTTTTACAATATAACATTTCTTATTCTTAAATTTTTCATTTTCAATGTTTATATAGTATTGAGTATATTTATTTTGAACTAATTGTACCTTGAGGTTTTATTTAAATTTTATTCTAAGTAAAAAACTCTGATTGAACTGTTTTTATAGTATACATTAATATTTTTCCAGAAAATAAGGAAGAAGAACTATCTTCAATTGGTAATAGAAAAGTTCATCGAAGAAGCTGCAAAAAGAAATCGTTTCAGCATGTAAATTTTATCGAAATAATATATTGTATATTTTTTTTTGAAAATTATATTCATCGACAAAAAACTTTTTTTAATAGACATGTTTGTGTAAACAGCCGTATTATGTATAGAAAATTGTAGCTTTTTATTAATTTCAAAATGTACAATAAAAGAAAATTTTATTTATAATTTGCTATTACAACCACATTGACAAAAGTTTTAAATGTTTGCTAATATATAGCAGTGCATTCACACCAAATATTAAATACGTTTCTATATAATACTTTGAAATTACATTTTTTGTCAAATTATGAATCGAATATTTAAAAATAACCTCTCTCATATGATTCTCTCTTTTGCAAAAAAAAAGATTTCAGATAGCAGATGACAGGTAGTAAAAATCATTTACTAGTTCAATTTTTATGAAAATGGCCTTTATTTTTACCCAGTATAGATTCTTAATCGAAAACGTACACTGTAAAAAATCCTAAGGATATTACCAAGACCCATGACGGCGTAAATCAAAAACCATGCGATAGAAAGAGATGAACAGATATTACGTTCTCACTCACTCACATGGTTTCTGATTCACGCCGACGCTTTCACTCCATCATGGGACGGTACCTTTACATTAATTGCAGGCATTGCAGCCTGTGATTTCCCCATAATGGTTTACATTACAGACATTCTCTTTAAGTACATTGAAAAATGGCTATTATATTGATAATTATGATTTATTCCCAAAATGACAGCTAAATTTTTAATATATAAAAATAAAATAAATAAGATAAATAGATAAAAATAAACATATATTTTTAATTCTTTGATAAATAAACATTCATAATCACGAGCAGGGAGCGCCACCTGATAGTAAATGTACATTTATAAATGTGGTCAAATCTTTTTCTACATCTATATTAACTTCTCAACCTTATTATATAAATTTTCATAAGTCTTAAAACGTCAGAAATTTATTGAATGTTAGGATTATTATAGTTGATATAAACACATTTTTTTATATATGTTATATTTCTGCATTTTTACAGGATATATATATATATATATACAAATTTAAATTTTTTTTAGTAACAGCACTTCACGAGGGAGGCGCCAGTTCACGGTAATAATAATAAAATATATTTGTATAAATTAAAAGGTGAAATAAAACAGTAAATTATTTTTTCTCATAATGATAAAGTATATAAAAGGAATATGTAATCGTTAAATAAATACATATAACCTTCAATTTTTCTAAATATAAACATCTTTATAAATATTATCTTTTTCACTTACCTGCATTATGATATATATAGTATAGAAAACATAATTTTTATAAACAAATTTTACTCCGTTATTCATACAATAATAAAAATTTATAATTTATAAATATTTACATTTGAAATATCTATATAATATACGCAATGCACAATTGGAATTTTCTAAATGAACACTACAGTCTATATTTATGGGACTTATTTTTACATATATTTTATTATTTTCTTTCATGTAATGTATAAACAAAATGTAACATGAAATTAAATAAATAATTCTTTCACATCAAAAATTATCAACTTTTTTACTGATGGACAATCTATATATTCATATGCATATATATATTTCCCATTTAATTTTTCAATATATATGTTTAATTTCATTATTTACGCTAAATGCAATAAAAAATTATTTAAAATTAATAATTATCTAACTTTATTATTAACTTTTGACTTCAATTTCATAAAATAATTTCAAAAACATGCAAAATGACACTAAGGCGCCTGACGGTAGACTACCAGTTAGACTGGGCCCCTATCAGTAGGCTACTATACTCATTCATTATGTTTAATTCTTAATTTCTTAAAAAAAATTTTTTTTTTCATTTTTTTAAAAAACAAACACCACACACGCCAAGAGCATGTTATTCTGAACATCTCAGCAAAATTTGATCATAAAATATTAACAATTGTAATAATTAAACGTCTGGCAAATTTACATTTATAAATGACGTCATCAAGGTTCAAATGCCTTTAATAAAGTAAATTTTTAAATTGGAATATTTAGATATGGCGGTATTTTAATTTATTTAGAGGAATTTGATGATTAAATTGATAATCCACAATAAGAGATACTTATTATTTTAATATTTATATACTTTTATTTAAAAATTTTTTTTGAAAATAATTTTTTAATTTTAAATTGTAAAAGTTATTTATATCAATATGTAATTTAAAGATAAGGGGTAATTGAATTACAATAAATTTTTATTATATTTATTATATTATATATTATATTATATTATTTATTATATTTAAAATAGGATTTAAATGTAAAATTAATTAATTAATTAGTTTGATTTAATTTTAAAATATGTACAAATTGCCCGTCAATTTAGTTTAATAGATAAATAAATTTATTTAAAATTAGGTAAGTCGTAACATAGTAAATGTAACTATTTATTTCAAAAGTAAATTATTTATTTATAATTATTTTAATTTAAATATTAAAATATAATTTTTAATAATAATTGATTATTAATAATGATTAAATTAGAAAAAATTTATTTAAATAATATTTTTAAGATAAATTAGTTTTAATAAATTAAGCAAAAATTGATATTTACCTGTTTATTAAAAACATGTCTTTAAATTAAATTTATTTAAAGTCTAGTCTGCTCAATGAATTAAATTAAATAGCTGCAATATTTTTGATTGTACAAAGGTAGCATAATAAAAAGTTCTTTAATTAGGAAATTAAATGAAAGATTTAATAAGATATAATCTTTATTAAAATTAAAAAATTTGAAATTTATATGTAAGTAAAAAATCTTACGAAATTTTAATAGACGAGAAGCCCCTATAAAACTTTATAAATTATATAAATTTTATTTATTTATAAATTTAAATAATAATTTATTGTATTGGGGAAATAAAAAAATTATAAAATTTTTTTATTAAAATTTATATATATATATATATATATATATATATATATATATATATATATATACATATATACATATATAATGTATAAGAGTGTTTAATTTAAATTGATAGATTAAGTTGCTTTAGGGATAACAGCATAATATTTTTAAAAAGTTTTTATTGATAAAAATGTTTATGACCTCGGTGTTGAATTAAAATTTATATTAAAAGGAGATTTTTAATTAAGTCTGTTCGACTTTCAAAATTTTACATGATTTGAGTTAAAATCGGTATAAGCCAGATTGGTTTCTATTTTTAAATAAAAAATTAATATTGTACGAAAGGACTTTATTAGTGGTTAATTAAATAATTTAAAAGTTAAATAAAGATTTAAATTTAGTTAAATGTGTATAATATTAATATGTCATATTGAAGTAATTTAAAATTAAATAATTTAAATTATTTAAAATTAAATAATTTAAATTATTTAAATTTAAATAATTTTAATTAAAATATAATAATGAAGATATTAATATGATAAATTTATCTTTACATAAATTATAAAATATAATAATATATTTTATTACCAATAAAAAAATTCAATTAAAAAATTGATATAATTATTAATTATTTAATAAAATTTTATTTAGAAATAAATAAAAGTTTAGATTTCTAACCTATTACAAATGTTTAATCATTTTTATTTCTAATTTAATAATTATTAATTAATTTAAAAAATTTTTTTTGATTAATTTAGTTAGGGGTTTTGAAAAAAATGTAAAAAAATGATGCATTTTTTGGAAAAATGCTAATCTTTTATTGTAAGAAAAGATAAGAATATAAATATCTAATAATGGGAGGGGGGAAAACTTACCATCATTCATAAGGAATTAAAAATTATAATTTTATAATTTTTAATTGAATGAAATATACTTATTGAGATATTTTTATCAGTAATGGAAAACTGGTTTTCTCATAGGAAGTTCAAGAAATTTAAAAATAGAGGCAAAAGAAAGATCTGAAATTTTTTAATTATGTATAAAATTTAGACCTGATTAAGAATTAATTTTTTAATAAATATAGATTAAGATAGTAAAAATGATTAATTTAGTTAATAAATTTAATTATTTATGATAATTAATTAAAAATTGAGGGGAATAAATTACTTATAAAAAAATTCTTTTTTTGGTTAATTTAGTTAGTAAATTTAATTATTTATGATAATTAATTGAATATTGAGGGGAATAAATTACTTATAAAAAGATTCTTTTTTTGGTTAAGGGGAGATTCCACTGATTTTTTTTTTGAATACCGAAATTATTTTTTTTAAATTTTTGGTTAGTATGATTATCTAAAAATACGAGAAAAATAGTCTGAAGCGATAAGAGTAGACTCGCTAGCAGGAGAGTAGGAATAACATCACCTTTCCACCTCGAAAATTCATGTTTTTTCATTAATTACCTAACTGCAATTTGTTTATTTTTAAACTTACATTTTTTTCTTTTCGCACCGCTTGAAAGTGTAGTTCTTAAGTAATAAGAAATGTCTACTGTTACGTATCAAAGGTTATGTATATAACTTTAAGTTAAATTTTTGTATTTTTGGTCCTTCAAACTTTAAACGCGTTTTTCTCGAAACTACACATTTTCAACTTGTTTACACTCTCATTTTTACAATTTTCTACGAAATAACTTGCAATTTGGACAGCATGCTCCTTGAATGTGTAGTTTTCGTGTAAACTAGGATATTTCAGATCCATTAATATTTATAAAAGTTATTAACAATTTAAGTTGCAAAATTATTATCGAAAAATTAAAAAGTCTGCCATTTGGTTATTTTTCAATAAATTTTTTTTGTTCTAGTTTACACGATAGCCATAATGGTATAGATTAAGAAAATTTTTGACTTTCTTAGTTTAGATTAATTGTCGCCGAGAAAAAATGTAAACAACTTTTAGAGGGGACCACTTTCGGCAGCCATTTTCTAAGACTCCATTAAAAAAATAAATAAATAAAAAATGGTTTTTATTACTGTAACACAAGTATTTTATTGTAAAAAAAGTTTAACTAAGAAATATTTATTTTACTACCTATAAAAAAATTTTTTAAAAAAACCTTAATTTCTGTGGAATCTCCCCTTAATTTAGTTAGTAAATTTAATTATTTATGATAATTAATTAAAGATTGAGGGGAATAAATTGCTTATAAAAAGATTCTTTTTCTGGTTAACTTAGTTAGTAAATTTATTTATTTATGATAATTAATTAAAGTTTGGGGGGAATAAATTGCTTATAAAAAGATTCTTTTTCTGGTTAACTTAGTTAGTAAATTTATTTATTTATGATAATTAATTAAAGTTTGGGGGGAATAAATTACTTATAAAAAGATTCTTTTTTGGTTAATTTAGTTAGGGGTTTTGAAAAAAATGTAAAAAAATGATGCATTTTTTGGAAAAATGCTAATATTTATTGTAAGAAAAGATAAGAATATAAATATCTAATAATGGGAGGGGGGGAACTTACCCCTATTCATAAGGAATTAAAAATTATAATTTTATAATTTTTAATTGAAGGAATTATACTTATTGAGATATTTTTATCAGTAATGGAAAACTGGTTTTCTCATAGGAAGTTCCAGAAATTTAAGAATAGAGGCAAAAGAAAGATCTGAAATTTTTTAATTAAGTATAAAATTTAGACCTGATTAAGAATTAAATTTTTAATAAATATAGAAAATAAAATATTATAAGTTATAAATTTTTATAATGAAATTATAATGTTTTATTTAAACTATATTTTAATTAGAAATTTTTATTTCATTAAAATTAATAACATTAATTTTCCTCTTTTTGGTTTTAATAAAAAATAAATTTTTTAAAATAATTTTTAAATGCAAATTAAATGTTATGATTTTAACTATTATTCAACTATATTAAAAAAATTAAACTTATAAATAAAATTATTTAAAAAATTAAATTAATTTTTAAATATGAATAATTAAAGGTATTAAAAAAATTATTAATTTTATAAAATTAAATTGATAGGAATAAAATTTTTAAATAAAAAAAATCGGACAAGTGCGAGTTGCACTCGCACTAAGATCGAGAGTTCCGTACACAAATATTCAAACAAAATTTTTTTAAAATTATTTTAACAAATCTTTTAAAATTAAAAACAAATTAAACAAAATGGTAATATACTATAATAAGATAAGAATAAATATTTTTATTATTTTATTTTATTAATAAATTTTTATATTTCTCTGTAATTAAAATTATGTTCACCAATCAGGTTCGCTATAATTTTCCTGTAATCTGCACTTAAAACTGAAAATCCCTGCTGAATTTTAGCTCACCAGGTTCTGAATTGTAGAAGTTAAGGGTGGGGACAGGGTCATTTTTTGCAATTTTTTCGAAAAAATTTAATTTCATTCCCTTCCCTTTCGCAAATATATAGGCCAATCGTGTTCACTGTATTTTTCCTGTAATCTGCACGTAAAACTGAAAATCCATACCGAATTTCAGCTCACCCGGTTGAGATTTGTAGAAGTTAAGGGGGGGGACAGGTTTATTTTCTGCAATTTTTTCGAAAAAATTTAATTTCTTTCCCTTTTGTTTCGCAAATATGTAGGCCAATCATATTAGCTATATTTTTCCTGTAATCTGCACGTAAAACTGAAGATCCCTGCCGAATTTCAACTCACACGGTTGAGATTTGTAGAAGTTAAGGTGGGGGACAGGGACATTTTTTGCAACTTTTTCGAAAAAATTTAACTTCTTTCCCTTCTATTTCGCAAATATAAAGGTCAATCGTGTGCGCTATAATTTTTCTGTAATCTGCACTTAAAACTGAAGATCCCTGCTGAATTTCAGCTCCCCAGGATCAGATTTGTAGAAGTTAAGGGGGGGGGACTGGGTCATTTTTTGCAATTTTTTCGAAAAAATTTAGTTTCTTTCCCTTCTATTTCGCAAATATGTAGACCTATCAGGTTCGTTATAATTTTCCTGTAACCAGCACGTAAAACTTAAGATCTCTGCTGAATTTCAGCTAACCAGGTTCAGATTTGTAGAAGTTAAAGGGGGGACAGTGTCATTTTTTGCAATTTTCTCAAAAAAATTTAATTTCTTTCCCTTCTATTTCGCAAATATGTAGGTCAATCGTGTGCGCTATATTTTTCCTGTAATCTGCACTTAAAAATGAAGATCCCTGCTGAATTTCAGCTAACCAGGTTCAGATTTGTAGAAGTTACAGGGGGGACAGTGTCATTTTTTGCAATTTTCTCAAAAAAATTTAATTTCTTTCTCTTCTCTGTCGCAAATATGTAGGCCAATCGGGTTCGCTATATTTTTCCTGTAATCTGCACTTAAAACTGAAGATCCCTACTGAATTTCAGCTCACAAGGTTGAGATTTGTAGAAGTTAGAAGGGTAGAATAAACTGTAAGAAATAAATTTGTTTTGGAAAAATTGAAGTATTTAATTCTATTAAATTATTGAATAAAAAGAAAGGTAATATTTTTTTGTGATGTTATAATAATAAAAATTGTTAATCAATCTAAATTAATTAATAAATGTAAGTATCATCATGAGAATGGTCATATTCCTATTTTTATTAAAATTGATGTAATTATTATTGAAGTAAATATTAAATTTGAGGAGTTTGTTATATAAAAAAATATAGAAATGAATATAATTGAAGATCTAAATCTTTGAATGAGAAAATATTTTATGAAAATATCTTTCTTAGAAGATTTATTATAATAAAATATTATGGGAATAAATGAAATTATATTTAATTCTATTATTATTCAGGTAAATAAAATATTAAGTGTTCTTGTTCATTAAAAAATTCTTAAAATAAGAAAAGAGGAAAATAATATTAAATTAATGGTTATAGGTATTTAATTTAAATGTTTTAATATTAAAGTGAAAGAATTTATCAATCATCTGAATCAATCTCAAAATATTTCTTAAGCTCTTAAATTTCATATGTATCGACAGCACAGCCATCCTGAATACAGAAACCTGCTTTTCAGAAAATATTTTTTCGAAATTAATTAATAATTTAAAATTATCAAAGAACTCAGAAAAAATTGGTTAGCATGGTGGGATACGAGCCCACGACCTTTCCACGAAAGGTTTAATATTTAATATTAGTAATAATTTCCGAATGATAGATTCACTTCCTTAACTTTAAATGTTTTAAATTTAATATTTATAAATTATATTTAAGGTGGGTAATATATATATATATATATATATATATATATATATATATATATATATATATATATATATATATATATATATATATATATGGGACATTCCATTTCAAAACGAACCACCTTATAAACAATTGCCATTGTAAAGCAATTTTTTAAAAATTATTTCTCCCATTTATTAAAGCCAAACTTTATTCACTATTAGTGATTTTAAAATAAAAATTTCTCAATTTCATGATGGTAAAAAATTTTTTTAAATAAATAATAAAATTTATAGAAAAAATTAAGTTTGAAAGATAACCTTTGGGTAAGAATTTCTGAAGTGGCCCCTTATTTTCTTTTGGTTAATGAAAATAAATAATACTTATATATTTTGATAGTCCATGATGTCCCTAATAACATCTCCAAACGATTTTTCAAATTATTCATTTTTGTAATTTTTATAAACAATTAAACTTTTTTGCACCGTTTTAGAAAAAATTCAATTTCTCGAAATTGGCTGAACCGATTTCAATGAAACTTGTATCGTTAGAAAGATTAAAAAATGTACTATCCAGAAAAAAATATAATACGAATAAAAAGTTTTATTTGTTTAAACAAATTATATTTTTAATTTTTATTGTTATAAATAAACAATGTTCGCAATCGATTTTGGCCACTTTTTTATAGCATCATAAAAAGGGACTTTTCATGATTCCATAGAAAAAATAAAAAACCGGAACTCTCTAAAAGTTTAGATGTTCTATCATTTTTAGTCTCGCCGTGCGCGAGCTTTCTCAGTATCTAATGCTCACGGTACGACGTCACAGTGGGATTTTTTTACAAGTTACTGTTCAAAAATGTCTAGAGCTTATAACTTTTAACCGATATGAGTTTTTTTTAAATTGAAGAGAACTAAATTTTTTCAAATTTTCAATTGTTTATAATTATTTATTTCAGTCAAAGTTAACAAATTAACCCATTTTTTAAAAAAAGTATATTGAATTTTTAATTCTATTACTGCAGATGACCAGAATTAATTGAAAATCATGTAAAATATGTTCTCTAGATGAAAAATAAAGAATACAAATTTTTTTCATTTGTTCTAAACAATATTAGTTAACAAATAGTTAACTTTGGTTCCTGTCACCAAAAAAATTTTTTGTCACATTTATATTTTAATTTAGGCTTATTTGTTTCTAACAATTGAAAAAATTTGCTTATCAAAAAAGGACATATATTCATAAAATGAGCCTACATTAAAAAATATAAATGTGAAAAAATAATTTTTGTTTGAGAGGAACCAAAGTTAACTATTTGTTAACTAATATTGTTTATAACAATTAAAATTATTTATTTATTATACAAAAAGAACATACGTACTTTAACCAAAGTTAACAATTAGTTAACTAATATTGTTTATAACAATTAAAATAATTTATTTATTAAACAAAAAGGGCATACGTACTTTAAATGTACCTAAATTAAAAGATAAATGTGAAAAAAAATTTTGTTGTTGTGAGAAACCTAAATTAACAATTTGTTAACTAATATTATTTATAACAATTAAAATAATTTGCTTATCAAAAAAAGGACATACATATATTCTTAAAATAAGCCTAAATTAAAATATGAAAGTGGAAAAATAATTTTTTTGGTTCAGAGGAACCCAAGATAACTATTTGTTAACTAATATTGTTTAGAACAAATAAAAAAAACATGTATTCTTTATTTTTCGTCTAGAGAACATATTTTACATGATTTTCAATTGATTCTGGTCATCTGCAGTAATAGAATTAAATATTCAACGTACTTTTTTTTAAAAATTGTGTTAATTTGTTAACTTTGACTAAAATAAATAATTATAAACAATTGAAAATTTGAAAAAATTTAGTTCTCTTCAATTTAAAAAAAAACTTATATCGGTTAAAAATTATAAGCTGTAGACATTTTTGAACAGTAACTTGTAAAAAAATCCCACTGTGACGTCGGACCGTAAGCATTAGATACTGAGAAAGCTCGCGCACGGCGAGACTAAAAATGATAGAACTTTTAAACTTTTAGAGAGTTCCGGTTTTTTATTTTTTCTATGGAATCATGAAAAGTCCCTTTTTATGATGCTATAAAAAAATGGCCAAAATCGATTGCGAACATTGTTTATTTATAACAATAAAAATTAAAAATATAATTTGTTTAAACAAATAAAACTTTTTATTCGTATTATATTTTTTTCTGGATAGTACATTTTTTAATCTTTCTATCGATACAAGTTTCATTGAAAGCGGTTCAGCCAATTTCGAGAAAATGAATTTTTTCTAAAACGGTGCAAAAAGTTTAATTGTTTATAAAAATTACAAAAATGAATAATTTGAAAAATCGTTTGGAGATGTTATTAGTGACATCATGGACTATCAAAATATATTAGTATCATTTATTTTCATTAAAAAAAAAAATAAATAAAAAAAATAAAAAAAAATGAAAATAAGGGGCCATTTCAGGAATTCTTACCCCTTTTGAATATCTCAAAACATGTCGTGTCTAATTTTCTTAAAATATATGTCAAAATATAGCTTAAAAATTCTAGTTTTATTCTATGTAAACATTATAATGGTCAATTCGCGGAAATTTAAGAAATTAAATAAATTTTACAAGAATTTCTAAGGTTATAATGTATGTACCGAGAGGAATTTGTTTTTTTTCAAATTTTTACACTGTTTAACCTTTGACTGCTTCATAAAATTTAATTGGTCCTTAATTTCAACCGAATTGCCCATTGTAATGTTTACATAAAATGAAACTAGAATTTTTAAGCTTCATTTTGACATAAATTTTAAGAAAATCGGACACGACATGTTTTGAGATATTCAAAAGGTTATCTTTCAAACTTAATTTTTTCTATAAATTCTATTATTTTTTTAAAAAAATTGTTTACCATCATAAAATTGAGAAATTTTTATTTTAAAATCACTAATGGTAAATAAAGTTTGGCTTTAATAAATGGGAGAAATAATTTTTTGAAAATTGCCTTACAATGGCAATTGTTTATAAGGTGGTTCGTTTTGAAATTGAATGTCCCATATATATATATATATATATATATATATATATATATATATATATAATTTATAATAATTAATTTTTTTAATTTATTTAAAATAATATTAATATATAGAATATATTTGTAATAAAATAGTTTTATATTTTTGAATAAATTTACAGTTTATTACTTTAATCAGACATATTACTAGTAATTTTTAATTTAATTTAAAATATTTCATTTACATTGAAAAAATAATTATATAATTAAAATTAAATGTGTAATTATATTAATAAATGATTTTTTTCTTCAAATCATAAAGATATTGGGATGATATATTTTATTTTTGGTATTTGGTCAGGTATAGTTGGAGCGAGGTTAAGGATAATTGTTCGAATAGAGTTAGGGATACCTGGTCAATTGATTAATAATGATCAGATTTATAATTCGATTGTAACTGCTCATGCTTTTATTATAATTTTTTTATAGTGATACCAGTTATAGTAGGAGGGTTTGGTAATTATTTAGTTTCTTTAATATTAACAGTTCCTGATATAGTTTTTCCACGATTAAATAATGTAAGATTATGATTATTATTCCTTTCTATAATTTTAATAATAACTAGAATAATAATTGATCAGGGAGTAGGAATAGGGTGAACTGTTTATCCTCCACTATCTTTAATTGATAGTCATCCTGGGGTGTCAACAGATTTAGTTATTTTTTCTTTACATTTAAGAGGAGTATCATCTATTTTAGATTCAATTAATTTTATTTCTACAATTATTAATATACGACCTTATTTACTGAGGATGGATAAAATTACTTTATTTATTTGAGCTATTTTTTTAACCACAATTCTTTTATTATTGTGATTACCTGTTTTAGCTGGCGGAATTACAATGTTACTATTTGATCGAAATTTAAATACATCTTTTTATGATCCTGTAGGGGGAGGAGATCCAATTTTGTATCAACATCTATTTTGATTTTTTGGTCATCCTGAGGTGTATATTTTAATTTTACCAGGGTTTGGTATAGTGTCTCATATAATTTTTACTGAGTGTGGTAAAAAAGGAGCTTTTGGTAGGTTAGGAATAATATATGCAATAATTTCTATTGGTGGGTTAGGATTCATTGTATGAGGTCATCATATATTTACTGTAGGGATAGACATAGATACACAGGCTTATTATACGTCAGTAACTATAATTATTGCTGTTCCTACAGGAATTAAAGTTTTTAGGTGATTAGCTACAATAATGGGGGTAAAGATAGATTTTAGGGTAATTATGATATGGTGTATTGGGTTTATTTTTTTATTTTCATTAGGGGGTATAACTGGGGTTACTTTATCTAATTCTTCACTTGATATAGTTATACATGATACTTATTATGTTGTTGCTCATTTTCATTATGTTTTATCAATAGGGGCAGTATTTTCTATTATTGGAGGATTTATTTTTTGATTTCCATTAATTACTGGGTTTAGATTGAATAGTAATTGATTAATAAGACAATTTATTGTAATATTTATTGGGGTTAATTTAACTTTTTTTCCTCAATATTTTTTAGGATTAAGAGGGATACCACGTCGTTATTCAGATTATCCTGATGGGTATTTGTTATGAAATATAGTTTCTTCAATTGGGTCATTAATTTCTATTTTGAGGATATTGATATTGACTTTTGTAATTTGAGAAGCTATTATTGAGAAACGATTAACTTTATTTAAAAACTATTTAATGATTTCAGTAGAATGAATTCCTTTAGCTCCTCCTTTAGAACATTCATATCTAGAAGGAACTATTCAGATTAAGAGAAAATAATGAAGAATGATTTATTTTAATATTACAAGATTCCGCTTCACCAATAATAGAGTGGATAATGATATTTGATGATTTTACTTTATTAATTAATTTAGTTATTGTTGTATTAATTTTATGAATTATTATAAATTTAATTTTAAGTAAATTTGTAGTTTTAATAATTGAAAGGCAAGAAATTGAAATTATTAAAACTATTATTCCTATTGTAACTTTAATTATTTTAGGAATTCCTTCGATAAAAATTTTATATATATTGGATGAAGTTTATGAACCTTTATTGACTATTAAGGTGATTGGTCATCAATGATATTGATCTTATGAGTATTCTGATTTAGATAACAAAGGTTTAGATTCATATATAAATAAAGATATTAAGTTAGAAAGATTCCGATTATTAGATAATTTTTTAAATTATTTATAGTAAATTTATACTCTTAGTTAATTCCTCAAATAAAACCTATTTATTGATTACACAGCCCTGCAAATTTGGACTTTTTTTGTGCAAATAAGATGGCTCCAGGTGTTTCCGCAGGCATTTTGCGCGCTGAACACGAATCTGGGTTCAAAAACTTTCCATCACGTCAGGTTTTCGAGAAAAAGGGGGTTGAAACCCCTAAAAACAGCGTTTTTGGCCATTTTTGAAAAATTGTAGAGCTAAACACTGACGTGCTAGAACCATCGCTATTGTCAGAAATTGACAATTGATCTTTGCTCTTTAAAATGAGCCCAAAGCCAAATTGATTGCATGAACCCTTAAAGCAGGGGGTGGGTATATGTCAAGGGGTGCAAGAGAAAAAAAAACGCATTACGGAGGTCCTTAAAAATCAATCAGATTTACTTGAAAATTGTTACTCGGGGGTTTTTGGGGTCGCTGATTACAGATCTTCATTCAGATTTGAAAAATTCAAAATGGCGGATCCAATATGGCGGTCGAGGTTTATAAAAATTAATCAGATTTACTCGAAATTTGTTATTCGGGGGTTTTTGGATCCGCCATTTTGCATTTTTAAAAACTGACATCAAATTCGTAATCGGCGACCCTTAAAACCCCCGAGTAACAATTTTCAAGTAAATCTGATTGATTTTTAAGGACCTCCGTAATGCGTTTTTTTTCTCTTGCACCCCTTGACATATACCCACCCCCTGCTTTAAGGGTTCATGCAATCAATTTGGCTTTGGGCTCATTTTAAAGAGCAAAGATCAATTGTCAATTTCTGACAATAGCGATGGTTCTAGCACGTCAGTGTTTAGCTCTACAATGTTTCAAAAATGGCCAAAAACGCTGTTTTTAGGGGTTTCAACCCCCTTTTTCTCGAAAACCTGACGTGATGGAAAGTTTTTGAACCCAGATTCGTGTTCAGCGCGCAAAATGCCTTCGGAAACACCTTGAGCCATCTTATTTGCAAAACCCATGCAGGGCTGTGTTATTAATATTAATTTATTCTATAATTTTATGAGTTTTGTATATAATTTTATTTAGTGGATTTTTTTAAAATTTTTATTTTAAAAAAGTAAAAAAAAGAAGTTTAAGAGGGAGAATTGAAATATTATATGATAACAAATTTATTTAAAGTTTTTGATCCATCAAGAAGAGTAAGTTATTCTTTAAATTGAGTAAGAATAATAATTTTAAGATTATTTATTCCTCAGATTTATTGAATTATTTCTAGTAAATATTATATTTTGTGAAAATTAATCATTAAAGGAGTTATAGATGAAGTTAAAATTTCTTTATTTAATTTTAATAAGATAAATATTTTATTGTTTATATTTTTATTTACTTTTATTATATTAAATAATTTTGTTAGTTTATGTCCTTATATTTTTTCTAGTATAAGGCATATTTGTGTTACAGTTGTAATATCATTTTTAATTTGATGAAGGATAATAATTTTTGGTTGAGTTAATTTTTATAACCATATATTTATTCATTTAACACCTCAGGGGACACCTAATATTTTGATACCATTTATAGTATTAATTGAATTAATTAGAAATGTTATTCGGCCATTAACTATATCAGGAATTTTAGCTATTATTATATGTAGAATTCAATGGTGACGAGATGTGGTGCGTGAAGGATCTTTTCAAGGGAGACATAGTAGACGAGTAGTTGAAGGGTTAAAAATAGGAATAATATTATTTATTTTATCTGAAGTAATATTTTTTTTGTCTTTTTTGGACATTTTTTCATTCTTCATTATCTCCTAATATTGAAGTAGGGGGGATCTGACCTCCTAATAATATTCTACAATTTGATCCTTTCCAATTACCTATATTAAATACTGTAATTTTATTATCTTCTGGGGTTTTAGTAACTTGAAGACATTATAGAATTTTAAATAAAGACAGTGAAGGAGGGCAAGTTGGTTTAATAGGTACAATTATGTTAGGATTAATTTTTTCTATGATTCAGTATATGGAATATTTTGAAGCTTCATTTTCTATAAATGATTCTGTATTTGGTTCAATTTTTTTAACTACTGGGTTTCGTGGAGGGCATGTAATTATTGGAAGAATTTTTTTATTAGTTATTTTAATTCGGATAGAATTTGTTCATTTAAGAAGGTTACATCATTTTGGGTTTGAAGCAGCTTCTTGGTATTGACATTTTGTAGATGTAATTTGAATTTTTGTTTATATTTTGGTTTATAGGTGACATTGATAAAGAATGTATATATATTTATTATTTTAACCCTTAAACCGCACACTGCCGATTTCATCCTTAAACCGCACACTGGGTGTGCGACACCCAGGAGCTTTAAATTGTGATCTCTAAGCTAGAATATGATATTATCTTTTGAAAAAATTATCTTGTATAGCTCAGTACATCTATTTTGAAGGAAAATATGTTTCATAATGATTTATTTAATGTTAATAACTAAAAAAAGTCAAATTCGAAAAAAACATGAAAAAATAAGTTTTTTCACTTAAAAAATCATAACTATTGTATTTTTTAGTATTTTAACCTAAAATTTTATTTGTATACTCTTGAGATATAACACTGTTAGGAAAAAATAATTAAATAGTGCTGGTTTCAAAAAAAGGTATTTATTTTTAAAAATGAAAAATCACTTTTGGAAAAAATGAAAAATTTGTAATTCACATTTTTAAATTACTTTTTTGGAACAAAAATATATTTTAATTATCATAAAATTAATAAGAAATTGATTAATTATGAGGTAATTAATTCTGACAATAACTAAGCAAAAAAATTTGATTTACTATTATTTAAATAAATCCACACTCTGTGCAAAGACCTGAGCAATGGTCTTTGCAAATCGGTCTCTTGCAAGCCGAGCAACATGTTTTCGTTTTTCGGTCTTTCTTTGTTGGACACATTGCACACCGTTTATATTGATCCAATAATACATCTTTCGAATCATTTTCTGTTTCTTCTGACATGACCGAATCTAAAATTCCAGATATAGTGAAGCGAATTTCTCTGCGCAATGTTGTTTTTGAATATCTGTCCATCAGCAGAGGTTTCGCAAGATAATCAATTACTCCCTGCATGCATTGCTGCGCTGTTACTTTTGTGCTATTGCCAGCGTTCATCATTTTACATGTAAGGAGAATTCTTGCATTAACAATTGACTGATCTAAAATACCGAAGAATATTCGCATCGGCCATCTTTTCGTTCTCCTGACAGTCGTAAATGAATGACATAATTGATCGAAAGTATCTGTGCCACCTTTGGTTTTATTATAATGAAGAATCAAATCTGGTTTTCCATTACTTATGTCGGTTGATGACATAAATGAAAATGACAATAGAACTATTTTATTTTTCTTTGGAGTAAACGAATGTAAGGTTATTTTATTATTGAAGCAAAATTTGCTGTTTGGAATCTCCTTACTTCCTGCTTTCATTTCGCACGGAATTTCCCTTTTATTTTTTCGGATTGTTCCTGTTATTGTCAAGTTATATGGATCTTCATTCATTTGTTCTATAAGTGGTATAGATGTGAACAAGTTGTCGCAGGTTACAGTTCGATGCGTCCCATGAATCGGAGTTGTGGCTTCGCGGAAAAAAAATTCTGGAACAGACTCGCCATCTCGAACTCCATGGTTTTTCCCCAAATAAGGAATTGCATGTATCTGGAATAATAATAAGATAAATAAACTAAAAACATCAAAATTAAAATTTATATGACAACTAAAATAAATACCATGTAAGCAGTTTCAGCATCGTTGAGAGTTTTTAGCATTAATCCATATTTATCAGGTTTTGATTTCATATAAACTCGGAACTGACAGTGACCTTTGAATCCGTGAAGTTGCTCGTCCGCCGTACACATATTACTGGGATTATAATTCTTACAATTGTCGATGAAACTCTCCCAAAAATTCCGTATCGCAGCAAATTTATCCTCCGCATTTCGATTACATTTGACATCAAACCGTAAACATATTGATAAAAATTCAAATCGTTTTTGGGACATTATGCATTTATAAAAAGATGTTCCATTTTCAGCACTCCACAGTTTTATTGTATCGACTCGATGAGATTTCCACATACCAGAGTAATATAGTACAGCAATGTAAGCTTTTATTTCATCCGCATTAGTATAGTTATGATAACTTTGCTTTTCTTTCCCCTGAGATCTTATGTGTCAACAAAAATCATTAATTTTGATTTCGATTGCACTCAATTAAGAAAATTTAGGTTCGGTTTTCGTATAAAAAATACATGAAAAAGAAACCATGCTTAATATGACTATAATATGTCACACAAACACGGTGTATTTTGTTCCATACCTGATCTACGTTGAGACTTGTTCATATTCCAGACAACCGTTTTTTCCCCTCATTTTTGACACAGGTCTACCGCGAGCGTTGCTAAGTCGCAATCTTTTTCCCTTCAAATCATTTTCTGTTTCTTCCACGAGGTTTTCATCTATTTCTTCTTCACTATATTCACTATATTCATCATCTGAGATCTCGGTAATAATATCTTCTTCGATATCACTGCTTTCCTCGTCAGAATTCTGGTCAGAATCATTATCATCTTCCTCGCATTTCTCGTTATCAAAAAGTTTGCCGCGGAGAGTGCGAGCACGTAAATTGTACGCCATGTTTAAAACTGTAGAATAATGGGAAAAAAATTTATTTCACTTTTGACGGCATAAATTCAAGAAAAAACACTTTCCCAATTAAAAAAAATTGTTTGGAAATTAGTAAAATCACCTTAAACCGCACACTGGGTGTCGGACACCCAGAAATTTTTTGACGTCAACTTTGAGAGATTTCCAAACACACAAAAACACTTGGGACACTAATGCCACTCACGGAACAAAAAGTTAGGTACAAGATGTATCGCCCGATGGCGCCACGTGGTCAGTTTTGACGAATTTAAACGAGATATTAGTGTGAATTGGTGGAGGGTGGGTGTCGCACACCCAGGGTGCGGTTTAAGGGTTAAATTTTATTGTATTAATATTGAGAGGGATTATTATAGCAGTTAATTTAATTTTAAGTAAAAAGATATATAGGTGTCGTAATATAGTTTCATCTTTTGAATGTGGATTTGATCCTTTATCAAATATTAAACTTCCTTTTTCAATTCAATTTTATCTAATTAGAATTATTTTTTTAATCTTTGATGTTGAGATTTCTTTAATTTTACCTAGAATTGTGTTAATTAAAAAAATGATTTTTTTAAGTATATTTTTTGTTGTATTATAGTAATTTTAATTTTAGGTCTTTATTATGAATTAGAAGAAGGGTCTTTAAATTGATTTTAATTTGAATAAATCTAAATTTTAGAGTTTAATTTCGACTTAAATATATAGTTAATATAACTTATTCAAATGATTATATGTAAGTGTTTTATGCACGAAAATTTTTGAAGTTTTAAGGGATAATTAAAAATATTATAAATATTTAAATATGTATATCATTTGAGTTGAAATTATTATGGCAGATTAGTGTGTTAATTTTAGAAGTTAATTAAGTATAATTTATTTATATTAATAATAAATTTAATGATATGCCTGATTAATGCATTATTATGATGTAATAAATTAAATAAATTAAAATTTTATTGCCATTAAAATTTAAAATAAAAAAGATTTTTTATCTAATATTAGATTATGAGTCTGAAAGTTTTTTTAAACTTATTTTTATAGTTTAAAGAATTTTTAGACAATTTATATTGATAACATTTTTATAATAAATTAGGTTAAGAGGTTTAATAATTTTAAGTTAAATAGACTTTTAATTTTCAAAGTTAACAGAATAAGATTTTTATAAATTATATTTAGTATGGCAGATTAGTGCGATGAATTTAAGTTTCATAAATAAAATTTATATTTTTATTAAAAATTTATAAAAAATTTTTAATTGAATGAGTAGTTAGGAATATAATTATTTTAGTTATAGTTTTAATTGGTATTGCGTTTTTAACTTTATTAGAACGTAAAATTTTAGGGTATGTGCAGATTCGTAAAGGGCCTAATAAAATTTTATTTAAAGGGGTGTTGCAGCCAAGTAGGGATGCATTAAAGTTATTAAGTAAAGAACTATTTTTTATTAAAAATTTAAATTTAATAATTTATTTTATTAGACCTTGTTTAAGATTGGTGTTAATATTAGTTTTATGAGTAATTATACCTAATTATTTTAATTATAGAGTTAGTGAGTTAAATTCACTTTTATTTATTTGTTTTTTAAGATTGGGAGTTTATATAATAATGTTAAGAGGATGATCATCTAATTCTATTTATTCAATATTAGGAAGAATTCGTGCTATTTCTCAATCGATTTCTTATGAAGTAAGATTAATTTTAATTATTATAAGAAGTTTATTTATAATTGAAAGGTTTGATATACTAAAAATAGAGGGTATTCAAGAAAAAATTTGAGCTTCAGTTTATATATGGGGGGTTATATTTATATTTTTAGTAAGATTAGTAGCTGAATTAAATCGAACTCCTTTTGATTTAGCAGAAGGGGAATCAGAATTAGTTTCAGGGTTTAATACAGAATATATGGCGGGAGGATTTGTTTTAATTTTTTTATCTGAGTATGGAATAATTATATTCAAAAGATATTTATTAGTATTATTTTATTTTATAAGATTTAAAAGGATTAGATTAGTTATGAGTGTATTTATGATCATTTTAATTATTTTGTTTCGAGGGAGGTTTCCTCGAATTCGTTATGATAAATTGATAATATTAATTTGGAAAAGATTTTTAATTGTAATTTTAAATTATTTAATTTTTTAAACTTTATTAAATGAATTGTATTAATGTGTTATTAATAAGGGTTTAAAGTTTTTAAAGTTAATGAACTTGTTAAAGTATGTATTTTGAATATACAATAAAGAAAATTTAAAATTTCTATTAACTTAGTGAGATAGTTAGAATTAAAATAAATACTAATATTAAAAATAAGTTTATTAAGGTATTAAAAAAATATTTTATTAAAAAGTTTTTTTGAGAATTAGATATAAAGTTAAATATTAATTTGGTATAAAATTCGTTTCATATAGTTTCATTTAAATAAAATAATTTATTAATATTATTTATTAAGAAATAATTTAATAAAAAAGTTAGTTTATTTAAATGTATAAAATTTATTAAATTAAAGAAGTAAGATAAAAATTTTAATTTTTTAGGGCTTAAAAAAGTTAATATTGATAAGAAAAATAATCTTCTTATAAGTATACTTATGTAAATAAAAGCTTTTTTGTCAAAATTTAAAATTCTTTAATTAATTCTATTAAAGCTTATTCAATTAATTAGGTTTGCAAAAATAATTGTTATAATGAATAATAAAAAAATTGAAAAATTTATTAAAAAATTATCTTTTTTATAATTAAAGGGGTATGACAAGGAGTATTAAAAGTTAAATAAAATATTAATCGGAAAGAGTAAATTATTGTTAATGAAATTTAGATGTATATCAAAGTTATAATAATTGGGTTAATTAAATAATTTAATGTTATTTCAAAGATTAAATCTTTAGAATAGTATCCGGATAAAAATGAGAAACCTTTAAGAGATAAATTTGAGTAGTTAAAAAATATAATTACTATAGGGGATTCATAGATTAATGAACCTATAGAACGAATATCTTGGTTATTTATTATAAAATGAATTATAATTCCGGAGCATAAAAAAAGTAGAGATTTAAATATGGCATGAGAAATAAGATGGAAAAAAACATAGTTTGGGAGTTGGAATGCAAGTATGTTAATTATTAATTCTAATTGACTTAAAGTTGAGAAAGCAATAATTTTTTTTAGATCAAATTCAAAAATTGCATTAATTCTTGCTAAGAGTAAAGTTAATAAACCAATAATTAAAATAGAGAGAGACAAATTTGTAAAAATTAAGTTAAATCGGATTAAAATGTAAACTCCTGCAGTTACTAAAGTAGAAAAATGGACTAAGGATGAATCTGAGGTTGGGCAGCTATAGCAGCGGGGAGTCATATAGAAAATGGAATTTGAGCTCTTTTAGTTATTAATATTATTATAAGAATAATAGGGAAAGAAATTTGGTTAATATGGTAAAGTCTTAAGTTTCAAGATCTTAAATTTATTATTAAAAAGATTATAATAAGAAGTATAACATCTCCAATACGATTTGTTATTAAAGTTAATATACCTGAAATAAAGGAATTAGAGGATTGGTAGTAAATAATTAGACAGTAAGAAATTAATCCTAATCCGTCTCAACCTAGAATGATACTTAATATATTTGTGCTTAGGATTATTAAAATTATAGAAATTACAAAAAGTATTAAAATTATAATAAAATAGGATTTTTTAATTTCTATTATTATGTATTCTTTACTGTATAGTATTACTATTGAAGAAATAAATAGTACTACTCTAATAAATATTAATCTTAATCAGTCTAATAAAAAGTTTAATTCAAAATTTATATTTATTAAAGAAATAATATTCCATTTAATTAAATAAATATTTTTTGATAAAATTCTTATTAACCTATAAATAAAAGTGATTCTTTTTAAAATTATTAAAATGTTTATGTAAATATTATGAATGATTATTTAAAATATATTAATATATTTTTGATTCCACAAATCAATATTTTAAAATTAAATTATTTAAATAATAAAAATTAGTGATTAGTGTTAATAGGGGAATTGTGTGTAAAGTTAAAGTAAGGAATTTTTGTATATTAATTAAAATAAAAATATTAATATTTTTATTTATTGATCCATGTTGTGCAGATCTATAGAAAAATACAGAATATAGAACACTTGAAAATCTTAAAATTATAATTAAAGGGATTAGTCTAAGGCTAAAAGTTAAAATTCTATTAATTAATAGAATTTCTCTAAATAGGTTCAGTGAGGGGGTGCTGCTATATTAAAAATGTTTAAAATAAATCAAAATAAAGTTAAGGAAGGAGTGATATTTATTAAACCTTTATTTAAAAGTATTCTACGTGTTTTAAGACGAGAGTAAGAGATATTAACTAAATAAAATAATGCAGAAGAACATAATCCATGACTCGTTATTATTATTAATCTTCCTAATATTCCTGTAAGATTTATAGTAATTAACCTTGCTACTATTATCTTATATGAACTACAGAAGAGTAGGCTACTAATTTTTTTTGTCAATTTGTTTTAAACAAATTAATGAAGTTAAAAGGGAGCCAAATAAGCTTATAGAAGAGAGATAAAGATTATATGATGAATTTATAAAATCTATAATAAGTATTATTCGTAAGATACCGTATCCTCCTAGTTTTAATATGATTGCTGCTAGAATTATAGATCCAGTTACAGGGGCTTCGACATGTGCTTTAGGTAATCAAAGGTGTAAAAAGAAAATTGGTAGTTTTACTAAAAATGGAAATAAAGTGTAAATGTAGAAATATACATTTTTTAATAAATTTGAATTTATTAATAATATTATATTTAAGATATGAGAGATTTTAAATAACTTAATTAAAATGATTATTAAGGGGAGAGAGGCAAATAAGGTATAGAAAAGTATATAGATACCCGCTTCTATTCGTTCAACTTGGGCCCCTCATCCTAAAATTAAAAATAATGTTGGAATTATTCTTGCTTCAAAAAAAATATAAAATCTAATATACCTAATTGATAAAAATGATATTGTTAAAAATATTATTAATATAATTAATAAAGTTAAATAAATTTTCTTAAAATTTATATTAGATCAGGCTAAAATTATTAGTCTGAAAATTCAGATTGTTAATAATGTTAAGTAGAAAGAATTTTGGTCAATAAAAATTATTCATAATACTTTTGTAGAAGAGTACAAAGGGGTATAAAAAATTAGGAATAAAATAGATAAAATTAAAGTTCAGTTTAAAGTTAAGAAAAATATAAATGGGGTGCCGCAGTCAGTGTATGGGAAATTTCACGTAAAACATAATTATTAGTTGTACCAAATGTAATAAAATAAAAAAAAATAAAAAAATGGTATTTAATTAGTATTTATTATTTTATTTATTTAATCTGTTTTTTGACCTAGGTGCACAATACACCAAGTGCTAGCGACCATCAAATTTATAACTCAAAAATTTGGATTAAAATGTTGCATATAATAATTCTGGTGTTATTTCTACACCTCGCTATATAGTAAGTGTCAATTATTTTACTCTTTCTTATGCATAAAATAATTTGCTGTAATTTAAACAAGTTAATATTCTATGCAGCACAATCTGCCTTAGCGTCGGCACAACCGACACCGCAGCGTGATCCTTGGGACGCATCGCCGCACTCGAAAAAATCACATTTTTATTGATAACTATGAAAAATTATTCAAAGGTAAATATAAATTTAAGAACGACACAAAATCCTTCTCCAAATAGTTCAAAAATAAAAGCAAATAGTTGTTATTTTAATATTATTTTCTTTCATTTTGTCGAAATCGGCACATTCAACCCCGATCTCCTCTATATGTATTGTTGGGGTTGTCCATAAAGTACGTAACCAGTTTGGAGACTAAGGGAGTAAAAATCAGACAAGTGCGAGTTGCACTCGCTCTAAGATCGAGGGTTCCGTACACAAATATTCAAACAAAATTTTTTAAAAATTATTTTAACAATTCATTTAAAATTAAAAACAAATTAAAGAAAATGGTAATATACTATAATAATAAGATAAGAATAAATATTTTTATTATTTTATTTTATTAATAAATTTTTATATTTCTCTGTAATTATAATTATGTTCACCAATCAGGTTCGCTAAAATTTTCCTGTAATCTGCACTTAAAACTGAAGATCCCTGCTAAATTTCAGCTCACCAGGTTCTGAATTGTAGAAGTTAAGGGTGGGGACAGGGTCATTTTTTGCAATTTTTTCGAAAAAATTTAATTTCTTTCCCTTCTATTTCGCAAATATGTAGACCTATCAGGTTCGTTATAATTTTCCTGAAATCAGCACGTAAAACTGAAGATCCCTGCTGAATTTCAGCTAACCAGGTTCTGAATTGTAGAAGTTAAGGGTGGGGACAGGGTCATTTTTTGCAATTTTTTCGAAAAAATTTAATTTCTTTCCCTTCTATTTCGCAAATATGTAGACCTATCAGGTTCGTTATAATTTTCCTGAAATCAGCACGTAAAACTGAAGATCCCTGCTGAATTTCAGCTAACCAGGTTCTGAATTGTAGAAGTTAAGGGGGGGGACAGGGTCATTTTTTGCAATTTATTCGAAAAAATTTAATTTCTTTCCCTTCTATTTCGCAAATATGTAGGCCAATCGTTTTCGCTATATTTTTCCTGTAATCAGCACGTAAAACTGAAGATCCCTGCTGAATTTCAGCTAACCAGGTTCAGACTTGTAGAAGTTAAGGGGGGGCAGGGTCATTTTTTGAAAAAAATTTAATTTCTTTCCCTTCTATTTCGCAAATATGTAGACCTATCAGGTTCGCTATCATTTTCATGTAATCTGCACTTAAAACTAAAGATCCCTACCGAATTTCAGCCCACCCGTTTCAGATTTGTAGAAGTTAAAAGGGGGACAGGATCATTTTTTGCAATTTTTTCAAAAAAAATTTAATTTCTTTCCCTTCTATTTCGCAAATATGTAGGCCAATCGTTTTCGCTATATTTTTCCTGTAATCAGCACGTAAAACTGAAGATCCCTGCTGAATTTCAGCTAACCAGGTTCAGACTTGTAGAAGTTAAGGGGGGCAGGGCCATTTTTTGAAAAAAATTTAATTTCTTTCCCTTCTATTTCGCAAATATGTAGACCTATCAGGTTCGCTATCATTTTCATGTAATCTGCACTTAAAACTAAAGATCCCTACCGAATTTCAGCCCACCCGGTTCAGATTTGTAGAAGTTAAGGGGGGGAGACAAGGTCATTTTTTGCATTTTTTTCAAAAAAATTTAATTTCTTTCCCTTCTATTTCGCAAATATGTAGGTCAATCGTGTGCGCTATATTTTTCCTGTAATCTGCACTTAAAACTGAAGATCCCTGCTGAATTTCAGCTCACCAGGTTCAGATTTGTAGAAGTTAAGGGGGGTGACAGGGTCATTTTTTGCAATTTTTTCAAAAAAATTTAATTTCTTTCCCTTCTATTTCGCAAATATGTAGGTCAATCGTGTGCGCTATATTTTTCCTGTAATCTGCACTTAAAACTGAAGATCCCTGCTGAATTTCAGCTCACCAGGTTCAGATTTGTAGAAGTTAAGGGGGGTGACAGGGTCATTTTTTGCAATTTTTCCAAAAAAATTTAATTTCCTTCCCTTCCCTGTCGCAAATATGTAGGCCAATCGGGTTCGCTATATTTTTCCTGTAATCTGCACTTAAAACTGAAGATCCCTACCGAATTTCAGCTCACAAGGTTGAGATTTGTAGAAGTTAAGGGGGGGGGACAGGTCATTTTTTGCAATTTTTTCAAAAAAATTTAATTTCTTTCCCTTCTATTTCGCAAATATGTAGGTCAATCGTGTGCGCTATATTTTTCCTGTAATCAGCACGTAAAACTGAAGATCCCTGCTGAATTTCAGCTCACCAGGTTCAGATTTGTAGAAGTTAAGGGGGGGGCAGGGTCATTTTTTGCAATTTTTTCAAAAAAATTTAATTTCTTTCCCTTCTATTTCGCAAATATGTAGGTCAATCGTGTGCGCTATATTTTTCCTGTAATCTGCACTTAAAACTGAAAATCCCTGCTGAATTTCAGCTCACCAGGTTCAGATTTGTAGAAGTTAAGGGGGGTGACAGGGTCATTTTTTGCAATTTTTCCAAAAAAATTTAATTTCCTTCCCTTCCCTGTCGCAAATATGTAGGTCAATCGTGTGCGCTATAATTTTCCTGTAATCTGCACTTAAAAGTAAAGATCCCTACCGAATTTCAGCCCACCCGGTTCAGATTTGTAGAAGTTAAGGGGGGGGACAGGGTCATTTTTTGCAATTTTTTCAAAAAAATGTAATTTCTTTCCCTTCTATTTCGCAAATATGTAGGTCAATCGTGTGCGCTATATTTTTCCTGTAATCTGCACTTAAAACTGAAGATCCCTGCTGAATTTCAGCTCACCAGGTTCAGATTTGTAGAAGTTAAAGGGGGGGGGGACAGCCCATTTTGCGTGGCTGGGACGGACACACGAGTGATTTCATAAGGGTTTCGTTAGTACACCTACGGTGTACGGAACCCTAAAAAAGTGACAAAAACAGAGCTACACACATTAATTTAAAACAAAATATAACGTCATTTTTAATTTTGAAAAACTGCAAAATGTCCAAGGACAAATGTTTTTATTTTGTCAACAGCAATGTTGGATCCGCCATTTCAAATTTTTAACACTGACCTCATAAAAAACTTGTTAACATCTTATTTTGTATCTAGTAAAAATTGACTTACAATTCTTGACATCCTGCGTTTTTGTGATTGGGGTACAAAGATTTTGTGACATACATACATACATTAAAATTTTTAGGATTATTTCTGGAATCCTTGATGTCAATAACAACCAATCAATTTTCATGAGAAAATTCTACGAGAATTCAATTATTTTAATACAAAAATAAATAATTTAATGAATAACTAAATGTTTCTTAAAATTCACCGAAAAAAAATATTCTTGTTTTAAGAGGACAATTCCTCTTTTAAAATCCTCTTACATTTTATTCTTAAACTAGCTGCCGTTCCCGTCTTCGACGGGTTTTAGTTTCTACAAATACCTTTAATAGAGTGTCTACCAGTCTCAAAAAATAGGAAATAGTAGGGAATTTAATTTGACTGGAGAAATAATAATTAGTTACCATTAACTATTTCATTATAAAAATATTACTATTTTAAAACAGTGATTGAATTTTTATCATCAAATAATTAGTTTTTTATAAATTAAAATACAGAAAACAATGTTTGTCAATTATTTGTAGAAATTTAATTATAGTATTATAAGTTAATCCAAAATTTCCACCAGTTTTGGAGTTATAGTAAAGTCAAATTCGAACGAATTGTATCATAATTGTTAAAATCTGAAATAAGATCTACATTGCAAACTGAATTCACAATTTTTCCCAATTGAATTAAATTCCTGCATATTTCCCGTTTTTCCAGTTAGTACAACCCTGGTTAAAAGTTCATTTGTAAGATAATGAAAAAGGCCTATTCTGCGGTTTTTAAAGATGACATTTATTATTTTAATCCCGACTAGTTTCAAGCCATAATATATGGCTCCTTATCAGGGGATGAATATCACAGGCACACAAAAAAAGAAAAGTGTCTTGATCTGGGATCGAGACATATATATTCCGATGTATTTCGATGCGCTGAATCCGAATCCGTCATTTGAATTTGGCTAATGGTTCCTGGTTTCGCCCTAACCTCAAAAAATACCTCAAAATCGCTAAAATGGTCGCTTTTGAATGATCAAACTTGAATCTAAGCGCATATTAGTAAGTTTCTAAGGTTCGTTTTAGGGTTTCGTGGCCAAGGGCCAAAACCCTTATAGCGAGACTTCGGTGTCCGTCCGTAGTTTTTAAGTCTTAAGTCTTATGTCTTAAGTCTTATGTCTTATGTTTTATGTCTTAAGGCCTTACGTCTTACGTAATGGTTTCCATAGCAACCGTTGCTATGGTAACGGTTGTCATAACAACCATCGCCATGGCAACCGTTGCTATGGTAATTGATAAATTATTATTTATTTATCATTTTACGCCACGAAACCCTATGATGTAGGCGCATTGCGCCTGCTTCTCCGACTGATTTTTTCAATAAACTATTCTATAAGCTTTTCAATTGAAAATTCATATGAAACATTAAATCTATCGAGCCTAACCTCAAAATTATAACTAAGCTTCCAAACAAACAAATTATATCATACACTGGGCGAAAAAATTTTTGTAAGCTCATGAAATTTACTATTTAGGTCTTTCTGTGATTACTGATTACGGACCCAATGTCAAGTTTCCAAAATCCAAAATGGCGGATCCAATATGGCGGACATAATTATAAAAATTTGTTCGGATTTGCTTGAAAATCGTTACTCTGGGGGTTTTCTGATGACGAATCTGACATTAAATTTTTAATTGTTCACCCTTAAATATTTCTAGTAATTAATTTCAAGTCGATATATTTATTGTGTGTATTTAATCTTTAAATGTATGCTATTGCTACTTCATGGTTCAGAATCTCTCCTTGTTAGCATTTTTCGACTGTATCTGTAACCAGGGCACCTCCACGTGGTGACGGTGGGCAACGGATCCATACTCGCTGAGTCCCTGGGTTAACGGCGTTCATGCCGTCATGGCAGATACAGGAAGAAAATGTTTTACGATGCAGGGATTAGGAACCGCAGTATCGGCGTCTGGTCCAGGGTGGGAAAGCGGGCCCTCCGACGTCGTCATCTGGCAACCGTAGCTCTTCATTGATGGGTAACTTGGTTGATAAAGAGTCCAATGCTACAAGAAAAGTGACTTCTCGACTACATAATTGTAACAAAAGTCCCGATTCCTTTGCGGAAAAAAAGATAAAGAAGTAGAAGATCTGTACGAAAATTGTTTCGGTCGTAAATTATTGCACCAAGAAACAAATTGGGTTCCTCATATTGTTTGTAACTCCTGTAGACTTATGTTGTATCGCTCAAAAATTTCGAAAGATGAAAAATATCTAAAGTTCTCTACACCCACGATATGTAAGAAACCACGAAATTTAAAAGACTGCTGTTTTTGTATTAATTACATCAAAGGAATTACCTCAAAAAATAAGAGTTCCATTACAAATATAAATGTGTCAACAGTAATCAGACCTACTGAAATTGATCGAAAAGCGGGAAAACTTGATGTTACTTTTAAAAAATATGTCAAAAAAGTAGAAGTCAACAATGAAACAGAAGAATTTAGTAGTGACAGTGATGAAAATGACAATGATGATCAGGAAAATGAGTTCACCGCGTATTACATTAAAAAAAGCCAATATTAGTATCGCAACCGGAGCTAAATGATTTCATTAGAGATCTAGGTTTACCAAAAGATGGTGCAGAATTTGCTGCTTCATTTATGAAGAAAAGAAACTTATTGCATCCGAATACGAAAGTGTTATTTTATAGAGATAGAGATAAAGAGTTCCAAAAATATTTTACGAAAGATGAAGAGACATCTTTGGTGTATTGTACTGACATAATAGGTTTGATGGACAATTTAAAAGAAAATGTGTATAGAGATGAAGACTGGAGACTTTTTATTGATTCCTCCAAACGTAGTATAAAAGCCGTTTTACTACACAATACAAATGTCTACGCTCCTGTTCCAATAGCTCATTCTACACAAATCAAAGAAGAATAGAATAATATAAAAATGCTTCTAGAGAAAGTAAATTGCCAAAAACAAAAATGGTTAATTTGTGGTGATTTTAAAATTATAACAATATTACTGGGTCAACAATCGGGTTTCACGAGAGAGCCATGTTTCTTGTGTCTATGGAATAGCAGAGATCGTGCTAATCATTACAAGAAAAAAAATTGGCCTTCAAGAGATTCGTTTAAACCAGGGTCTCAAAACGTCATTCATCAAAGTTTGGTAGACCCCAAAAAAATTATATTTCCACTTCTTCACATTAAGCTTGATGGGATTAAGCAATACGTGAAAGCGTTAGATAAGGACGGTCCATGCTTTAAGTACATTGCGAAAAAATTTCCAACTGTTTCTGATGCTAAATTAAAACAAGGGGTATTTGATGGACCACAGATTCGAGCATTATTTAGAGACACGAATTTCGTTTCTCAAATAACCGACACTGAAAGGGCAGCTCGGGAAAGTTACGAAGAAGTTTCAACAAATGTTCTAGGAAACAATAAGAGTCCCGAATCTAAACAAATTGTAGCCCAAATGCTTAAAAACTTTCAAAAATTAGGATGCTTAATGAGTTTAAAACTACACATCCTCGATTCGCATCTGAATACGTTTCCCGAAGTTGGCGGACATTACAGCGAGGAACAAAGAGAGCGATTTCATCAAGATATTAAATTGATGGAAGAACGATATCAGGGAAGATGGGATGAGGTAATGATGACTGACTTTTGTTGGATGTTGAAGAGAGAAACGAGTAGAAAAGGAAAAAAACGTAAGCGAAACCCTTTACATCGGACATTTGAAGAAAAAAGAACACGGTATAGTAGCAAGACAATGGACTGAAGAGATGTTCCCAAAAACCGCAAGTAATAAATCTAAAAAAAATCGTTAAAATAATAAAGACTGCCATATTGGATCCGCCATTTTGGATTTTGGAAACTTGACATTGGGTCCGTAATTAGTAATCACAGAAAGACCTGAATATTAAATTTTCTGAGCTTACAAAATTTTTATTGCGCTGTATATGATATAATTTGTTTATTTGGAAGCTTAGATGCATTTTTGAGGTTATATTCGATAGATTTAATTTATTATATGAATTTTCAATTGAAAAGCTTATAGAATAGTTTATTAAAAAAAGGACTTTAGAAACTTACTAATATGCGCTTAGATTCAAGTTTGATCATTCAAAAGCGACCATTTTAGCGATTTTAAAGTATTTTTTAAGGTTAGGGCGAAACCAGGACCCATTGGCCAAATTCTGATGGCGGATTCGGATTCAGCGCATCGAAATACATCGGAATACATGTCTCGACCCCAGATCAAGACACTTTTCTTTTTTTGTGTGGCTGTGTATTTCACAAATACATAATCCAAAAACAAGACAGCACACAAAAGATTTCAAAAAGGATTAAATTTTTAAATTATCTGAAATAAAAATTTAAAAACTTATTTTAGAATTAAAAATTGAAATATGTATTTTAAGTAAGACAACAAGTATCTTTCTAAAATGTGAATGCATTGAAACATTTTGAGGTTATGTTCACTGGAGAATAATAAAAAAATAATTAAATCTTACAAATTATAGATTAAATATCTAATTTTAATTTTAAAGAAAATTTGAATTAAAAAAATCATAAGTAGCATAGAATAATTTTAAAATTAACTATAGTAAACACTATTTATTTTGAATCGTAAACAAAATATTTTTTAGATAAGTTACAGTCAAGAAAATATAAATTATGATTTCAATTTACAATTCACACTTTATTTATGATAATAAACTCACCACGACGATATGTAATATTAAGAAAACCAACAAAAACAAAAGTATAGATTTTAAAAAACAAGGAAAAGTTACATGAAATGCGCGGCAATGTATCTATAGATATTGTTTCGTGCACAATTATAAATTAATCGCGCAAACGCAAAGGCTGCTCGTTGATTCGACAAGTTCAGAATTTGGTTAAATCCTTGAAAAGAACCAGGAAATTTCAAAAGAAATAAATACAGAAATTCCGTGAATAAAAAGGAATGGAATATTTGCTTTTATTTTTCTTTTATTTGTGCCAAAACAACATATTTAAATGGCGGAAAAATAAAAAATTTTTATAATAATTGTAACTGTCAATATTTTTTCTTCTTATAACACAGACACACATATACATACACATATACATATGCAAATCTTATAGTATTTTTACCCGCTGAAAACGAATCTGAAGTCAGAATTGCTCCATCACCCTCAGTTTTTTTTAAATCGAGAAAACTACCTTTAACATTAAATTTTAAAGTAAAAAAAAAATTGAATCACAGATTTCTCTTTAAAACAAAACAATAAATTTATCTACTTCTGCTACAACAACTCAAAAACAATGTCAACATTGCTTAAACACCCTTTGTTATTTATTAAATTGAAAAAACTACCCCTGAAATGTAAAAATTCAAAATTATAATATAAAAACCCACATTTTTTCAAAACAACAAATTAAATTTATGTACTTCTCTTTCAACATTTCAAAAGCAATAAATATCAAAATTACTTTATTATCCACTGTGTTTTTATATTAAAAAAAATACCCCTAATTTGTAAAAGTACAAAATGTATAATAAAAAAAATGAAGAACCACATTGTTTTTCAAAATAGAACTATAAATTTATGTACTTTTCTTTCAACAACTCAAAAGCAATGTCAAAATTGCTTCATCACCCTTTGTTTTTTATTAAATCGAAAAAACTGACCCTAAAATGTAAATATTCAAAATTATAATATTAAAAGTAAAAACCCACATTGGTTTTAAAACAACAAAATAAATTTATGTATTTCTCTTTTCACATTTTAAAAGCAATATCAAAATTACTTTTCATAAAAAACAAAATGTATAATAAAAAAATGAAAAACTACAACAAATTGGTTTTAATTTAAATTTAAGTACATAAATTTTATGTTCTGTTTTGAAAAAAATGTGGTTTTTCATTTTTCTTACTTTAAACGTTTACTTTGTAAATTTAAGGGTTGGTTTTTCAATTTAAAAAAGAACAGAGGGTGATGAAGCAATTTTGACATTGCTTTTGAGTTGTTGAAAGAGAAGTACATAAATTTATTGTTCTACTTAGAAAAACAATGTGGTTTTTTATTTTTTTGCATTAAAATCTTCCCAGGGGGAAATTTCCAACCGGCGCGGATCCTAGCCAGTACTGACGCCGGTGTAACTGTACTGGCTCGGAACTGCCTGCCAACCGGATGTGAACGGGCATTCTACCGAATAGTGACTAGGCCAGGGGCGCGCTGGCAACCGGCTCGGAACTGGCATTCCTACCGGCCGGGAGAAGCCGTTCCGTGTATAATTCAACCGGCTGGGACCTGGCACTCTACCGACTGCGGATTTTCAATTTAATAGCTGGCATTCTACTGCCTGACAACCTGATCGGATCCAAATGATAATTTTAACAAATATCAATTAAAAAAATAATAATTAATTGCAAAATATAAAAATACTGATGACAAGTCATTGACAGTTCTCTTTACACATTTTTTTATTTTTTTATACACTTAAACGCAACTTTTTATTACTTAGACATTTGAAAAATCCTAACGCTTGCGGGTACGAACCTACGCCTAACCGAATATTTCCGCACCGAAATCTCGCACGCTAACCACTATGCTACGCTCGCATGGGACTCTCAAATCTTAAATACTCTCAAGTTTCACGAGCTGAAATAAAACTTGTAGAATTACTACGTGTCAATGCTACAGCTATATTTTTATTATTATATAATATATTAAATAATTCTTTCTCAATATAATAATATTAAACATAATAATATTAATAATTTTAATTAATATCTTAATAGTAATAAAGTTATTATTGAGATATTATTAATTAACGTGAATATTAATATTAATAATTTATTATTAATTCTCAATAATATTAATACTAATTAATAATATATAATATTAATTAATAATATCTCAATAATAATATAAATTTATTTATAATAATTATAAAGTAAAAGTGTAAGACAAATTTTTTTAATTGTTTAATTTAAAAAAAAGTCTCAATAAATAATTACTTAATATATTGATTAAATTTATTTATTAATTAATCATTATTTTCTAAAATAATTCAATTAATTATTGTAATAGTTATTTAGTTATGACACATTTATTAAAAATAAATTTATAATGTGATTTATGATGTGACAATAAATGACAAGATCCGCAGTCGGATCCGGCCCAGCACCGAGCCAGTACGGACTTAACATATCCGTCATTCTTCCGACGCCGCAGAAGAATAAGATCCGCTGGCGGAAGAAATCCAGTACCGAGCCCGTACTGACGATAGTGGGAAGACGGTTCCGACGGTCGGAGCATAATCTGTACCGCGCCGGTTGCGTTTTCAGATCCGAATCGGTACAGACCGTCGGTACTTACGGTCTGTACGGGCGCGGATCCCAGCCGGTTGTAAACTCCGACATTCGTCCGACTTTTCCGCCTGGGTTATTTTGAGGATTTAAGGGTAGGCTTTTAAAAAAAACAGAGGGGGATGGAGTAATTTTGACATTGCTTATAAGTTGTTGAAAGAGAAGTACATAAATTTATAGTTCTATTATGAAAAACAATGTGGTTTTTCATTTTTTTTATTATACATTTTGAACTTTTACATATTAGGGGTAGATTGTTTAATATAAAAACACAGTGGATGATAAAGAAATTTTGATATTGCTTTTGAAATGTTGAAAGAGAAGTACATAAATTTATTTTGTTGTTTTGAAAAAATGTGGGTTTTTATATTATAATTTTGAATTTTTACATTTTAGGGGCAGTTTTTCAATTTAATAAAAAACAAAGGGTGTGTAAGCAATGTTGACATTGTTTTTAAGTTGTTGTAGCAGAAGTAGATAAATTTATTGTTTTGTTTTAAAGAGAAATCTGTGATTCAATTTTTTTTTACTTTAAAATTTAATGTCAAAGGTAGTTTTCTCGATTTAAAAAAAACTGAGGGTGATGGAGCAATTCTGACTTCAGATTCGTTTTCAGCGGGCAAAAATACTATAAGATACATATCTTGTATAAGATACATATCTGGTTTAAAAAAGACAACCTTTTTTGTGTGCCTGTGTAAGTTATTAAGATATAAGATTTATTTAAAAAAATTATGATAAAAAAATTCTTACACTAATGTTTTGAAAGTATTTTCAAATCATTTTTGAATGCTTTATATAAAAAAATAAAAGTGGAGTTTTTCAAAAATCGAAAATAAATTTTTATTTTTATAATATTAACAAAGTATAGAATAAATTTTCTTCTGAAATTTTTTTATATTTTCAAATAATTTTTGAATGCTTTGTATAAAAAAATAAAAGTGGAGTTTTTCAAGAATCGAATATAAATTTTTATTTCTGTAATATTAACAAAGTATAGAATAAATTTTCTTCTGAAATTTTTTTAGTTGAAAGTGGCTTCTTATTGACAGTTTAAAAAATAGTTGACCTAAATATCTTTTACCAAAAAGAAATTCATGCCGTTTCAATGAAAAAAAGCTAAAAAATTTCAATGTTGTATATCTTCTATGTTTATGAATATTTGTCCAAAAAAGTTTCACTATTTTTTTAGTGGTACACGGAAAAACTTTGTTCAAGAGTTATTTAGAAACTTATTCAAGAACTCAGGATATGGAAATAAAACAAGAAATGCTACATATTAAACTTTTCTAAAAGAAGTTCTAAATTTTTTCCATATTCTGAGTTCTTGAATAAATTTAGTAATAACTCTTGAAAAAAGTTTTTCCTTGTATCCAAGAGAACAATAAAGCACAGTTTTATTCAAATTCCATACTAGATGGAAATTTCTATGATCACTTACCATGGAATTGTTACTCGACTAGGTTTTCGAATTAAGAGTGTTCGGCGGTCTCTAAAATTTATAGGTTATGTGCGACTTACAGTTGTCGCCCAATAAAAACGACACTGCCTGTTTGAAATCACGTGAAATTATTTAATGCATGCAGAAACGCGGTTTCAGGATTGGAATTACAACGGTAATGTAATGGAACGGTCACAGCTCGGCTGCCTGCCTGCAGGTCGTCATGGCAATACATAAGAGTAAGAGAGTCAGACAATTTAAATTATTCGTCTCCTCTCTCTTACTCTCGTGGCGGCTGCCTGCGCAGGCAGGCAGGCAGCCGAGGTGTGGCCATGCCATAATGCCAGGCGGCAAGACATGTGTTACATCAATTTTGCCAGTATAGGGCAGAAGCAAGCAGGGAGCGTAAAGGCTCAGCTGTCGAAATGATTCGCATTACATTGTTGTGGTAATTCCAATGCTGCAACTGTTTTTCTGTATAGATTAACAAAATCTTTTCAATTCAGACAACTGAAAACATTTGTGTCAAATGTACGTTGTCATATTTTGTAAAAAGTGCCTGTAAACAGAGGGAAATTTGTTAGAAAATGAATGTTTACCAATTTTGCGTTGGGTGATAACTGTTAGTCGCATATTATCGAAAAATTTAAGAGACCATCGAACACCGTTAAATCGGCTAATTCGAAAATCGAAATTAGACTTTCGAATAGCTTTGTAATGTGCTATATTGTGTATGATGTAAATTCACTGACTTTACTGCTTTTACTGACGTGTGGCTAACATGTGCTTGTAAATTTGATGCAAGTATTATATAATTACTTTTTTAAAGATATTAATTTAATTTTGAAAATTCGTTTTTATCAAGTTGATCATAAACAACTATACATTTCTCTCGAGATCAAAAAATTGTGTTGTAAATTTCAAAAATTTCTGTAAATAATTATATATTTTACGTTATTTTATTTACGTGTATGTACATTGTTCTATTGTCGTAATATTCGTCGTCTATAATATTACAAGATAATGTTTCAATTATATATATATATAATATAAACTATTTTTTATTTAATGTCCGGGAATACTCGTGTGTATTCGAATTCCATGCATGTCTTTAATTTCCTCTTTCAATGCCTGAAACAATAAAATAGAATTGAATTAAAAAACAATTATAAATTATTAATTTCATTATTTTTATAAATAGTGAAAAAGAAACATTTTTGAATAAATGTTTAATATTAATTACGAAAGAAAATTTCGGCTTTATCTATATTTTAAATTGTGACCAACAATTGTCAATTAAAGGGGTCAATCAAATAACTCGATCTTCGCTCGGCTGAAACGCTAAGAAACCAGTCAGCCGGATCAAAAGTGAAAAAAATAAAAACTCAAAATTTTGGTATTTAAATAACTGCATCTTCTAGATAATAAAAAATACAACTTTGCTATACATACTCATTTGGGTCTGCTCAAACAGAAAAAGGCATAGATTTTAAAAATTATTTTTTGATTAATTGTTTTTTATTGATGCATTACAAGTCAGAAATATTACGATTTGCAAAGGGTTCGACAATTTTCGTGAAACTTCGTGGGATTATAGTAACTATATAAGAGTATTTCTTTCCCCAAATTCAAAAAATTCAAAATTGTTAAAGATATGCGATTTTTAATTTTAATATTAATTTTATAAAATTTTGAATTTTACTTCTACTTCTTTTTCTATGAACATTGTTTATAACATTTTGAAATATTGTAAAATAATTTTGAACAAGGTTTTTTTTCATTATATATTTTTCCTGCAAAAAGAAGTAAGAATTGATGAAAATAAAATTTTCGTTACCACTTTGGCACATAATTTTCAAGTTGTTTATAATATTGTTAATTAACATTATATAACAATACTTTTTGTTGAAGCAACATTATTTTATCAAAATGAAGCATAAAGGTTAAAAAAAGTAATTTTAGCATTTTTTAAAATTATTTTTCCATATTGAATATTTTGGGGGCCATTCTTGAGGCGCCATTTTGAAATTTGAAAAAATTAATTTACGGTATCATGTCTATTTGATAGTCCCAATATTTTGGACGCAATATTTTCATGTCCCGGATTTTTTCCTAACCGATTTCTATTAAATAATCTGATTTTAAAGAAAAAAACACTTAAAAAACGGAATTTTTTTTGTTTAAACATTTATAACTTTTTACTATAAATTTGAAATTGAAATATATTTTCAGATTCTCAAAGAGGACACTCAAACCATTAAAAAAACCTATCTCCCGATTTTTTTGAAAATTGTAGCTCGTAGTACAGAAAGCTCGAACTTGTGTTAAGAAATACGGACATTTGGGACTAAATGGGTAAATGAATTTAAAAAAAGTTTTTTGAAAATCTTTGTTTTATTCTTAAACATGTTAAATATTTTTTGTAATAGTTATAAAATTTTAAAAATTTAACAAAATCTTTTTTAACCCAGTTTAGATGGCCTGGCCCAAAAACTTATAAAAAATAAACAAATATCACAACAGTTAACAATATATTCGTACATTTATAAATTGATTAAATTAATAAACGAGAAGTACACTGTCAACATTGTCTCAATATTGTGAATATTTCTTCCAGCTTGTTACAATATTTAAGTATTCAGATAAAGATATAAGTTAATTAAAAATTGTTTAACTTGATTAAAAAAGTATGAAAATGGTTTATTTTCTAAACTAACAATTTATAAAATGAAGAAGCGACATAAATAAGAAATGTTGTATGTATTTGTGTGTGTATCAAGATGTTTACAAACTGGAAAATAGCAGGGAATTTAATTTGACCTGTTATAAGCGAGGAATTTTATGACAAACAGGGAATTTTCTTACCAAATTAGGAAAGTTTTTATTAAATAAATTAGTTTTTAAAAAATTGCTTCCTACTTTAATTTTTATTGATATAATATTTATGTAAACAGACCCAAGTCGAAGTTTAACCCCTACTTTTAGCTTACAATAGATATTTAATTTAGGTTTCAGCAGTCGTATTGTAAGGTTTAATTGTAATTAATTAATTAATACATTAAATTATCTACTAATATTCAGTTATTTTTTAATAATTGTTAAGGCATAAAGTCACCCACCATTTCATTCATAATTAATTATTTTTAACTAATTCAGATTTAGAGTGTTATGTTTTATAGCATCTATATATACACTACTAATAATTGTTAAATCAAAATGTTAATTTAAAAATAATATTAGTGAAATTTAAGTGCTGTATTTTCGAACAAAATTTTTTTGAATATTATATCTTTATTAAGAATATGTACTCATATTAATATAATAATTATAATAAATTAAACATTACGGTCATTTTGGGTAAATGTAAACAAGGGGTAAATGTAAACAGTAGATGTTTCAGCAAAATTTACAAATTTGAAAATAAGTACGACGTAAATATTATTACCTAAATTAACCTACACGATGTTCTGAGTACTACTAATATTTTATTTTGACAATTGGCAATGCCATAGTGTAAGTTATCTTTTAATGCAAAAAAGATTGAAAATCAAAGTCTTACTGTTTCAGTATTTTGTCCCGCATTTGCACAAAAATAAATTAAAAAATCAAACTAAAATTTGTAATTCTTCCTTATTAATGCCTTAACAAAAATTGACTTTGATTTTTGATTTTCGTCAATTTAGTTAATAAATAAATAAGTGTTTACATTTACCCTGAGAATTAGAAAACACAAGGCAAATGTGAACAGAACAGGGTAAATGTGAACTTCTATTTCACAATTTAATTACTTTGGCAATGTGAAATTACATATAAAAGGAAATTTGGTCTTCTTTCATACCTCCTTCGTGTTAGTTGCAGGTATAGACCTGCATAGTATTGCATAGTTTATGTTTGACTGCCATATTGGATCCACTATTTTGAAATTTAAAAATTCGATTTTAGATCCTTATTCAGCAACCTTAAAAACTTTTTCTTACAAAGTTAAATGAAAATCATTAAATGAGAAGAAGCTATCAATTTTCCGAATCAAATAATTAAGTATACTATTAAGTTAAATGAAAATCTATTAAAATTTGTTCAAGTTTTTCAAGATTTTACATTATTAATTTTGTAATGGTTGATTGTTTATTTTATATGATACATTATCAGTCAACTGGTTGATTTACTATGCATCTACGAAGAATTTTTTTCAGTTGTTCAATCCCTTAAAACATGTATATACATGAAATAACTTGTTTCTTAAACCTCGCTTAACTACAGTGATTTACCCCGAATTTTAGGCAAATTTTAAAATCTCGGGCTAAATGTAAACAGTTAGATTTAGACGATTTAGGTGCATCAATATTTTTTTGTACCCCATAAAGTTTTTCTAGGGAAGTAAAGTAACAAGTTCATGCAAAAGAAATCCGTACGTTTTACCTTTTAACAAAAAACTAATGTTTTTGGTGAAAAATAGATATTCCGTTTACATTTACCCCAAACGACCCTATATATGATATATGAACTTAAAAAAGTATGTTCATAATGTAATTTTTTTGTAACCATTTGTAGATTTACTAATGAATGTAATTAAGTAAATTTAAATTTGATGACAAAAGATAAAGATAAACTAACAAAAAATAAACTGCTGCTCAAATTGATCACTCTCTAAATCTGAATTAGTAGAATTCTACTAAGAATTAGTAAAATTTTACTAATTTTTAGTAGTTTTCATGAACGACTTTTCACCTTTTTAATTAGTAGAATATTACTAATTTTTAGTAAAATTCTACTAATTTTTTAGTAGAATTCTACTAATTGAAAGTCACTTTTTCACTAAATGAATTAATGAAACTGTTTTATCGACTATTAATAAAACAGTTCTACTAATTGTTAATAGAATTCTACTTATCAATTAGTAACGTTTTACTAACAATTAGTAAAATTTTACTAATTGTTAGTAGAATTATTACTAAATCATTTAGTGGACGACTTTTCACCATTTCATTAGTAACTTTCTACTAATTCAGATTTAGAGAGCAAGTCATAAAAAATCATGTTTTTATGAACAACTTAATTATTTGCAAAATTTAAACTAACCTTAGTTTTTAGGTGCTTTACATAAGAAAAATAATAAAAAAATAATAACTATATAGTATACTTCTTATGAAATTCAATGCAATTCGAGGGGTAGAACATATACATCATTCAAATTGTTTATAAAATTATTAGTAAAAATATGGAATTTTTAAATCTACAATTATGAAAATATTTTCATTTGAAAGAGTCAACTACTATGTGTAGTCAGTGTAAATTTCATTAATTTATTGTAAACGCATTTTAAGTTATTAATTATTTTTAAAAATGATGTAGTATTCTGTTATAATGCAAACAAAAAATTTCAAATTTAAAAAATTGGACAAGTGCGAGTTGAACTCGCAATGGCGGGTTCCGTACACAAATATTAAAACAATACTTGCAACATTGATCGGTAAATGGTAAAATTAAAATAAACAATTAAAAAAATATATTAAAATCATTTCATAAAAAAATAATTAAAAAAAATTAAAGTATTGTATATCTAATATTGTAAACAATAATAAGTAGAGGAACAAAATTCGCACAATTAGTTCCTCTACTTATTATTGTTACAATATTAGATATACAATACTTTAATTTTTTTTAATTATTTTTTTTATGAAATGATTTTAATATATTTTTTAATTGTTTATTTTAATTTTACCATTTACAGATGATTTTTTATTAAAGAAATTTTTTTAAATTTTTTTTTAGATTTTTCAATATTTTTTTTGCGATCAGAATGGCTGTTTTCGGCACTCGCCCCGAGTTAACTCCGGGTTAATGGTGATTGGTTAGGCCAACAGAATGTTTTTCACGATTGGATAATACTTAACTCGGGGTTAACCCTGGGTGAGTGCCGAAAACAGCCAATGTGTAAAAATATACTAATAAACCTATTTTAAGTTAATTAGATCAAATAATGTAGAAATTAGAAAAAAAAAATTTTTACTTAAAAAAAAATTTTTTTTAAATTTTTTTTATTAGATTTTTTAATATATTTTTGTGATCAGACTGTAAAAATATACTAATAAACCCATTTTCAGTTAATTAGATCCAATAATGTAAAAATTAAAAAAAAAAAAAATTTTCAAAAATTTTTTTTAACACAGTAGAACTGGTCGGGCCCAAAAACTTAAAAAAAAGTTTTTTTAAAAAAATGTTATAAAGAAAAGTTGTTTGTATTTTCCTAATCTAAAATAATATAAAGTTAAAAATTCTGAAATTTGAAAAAATTGAGTTTTCAAAATTTTGAAACTACCGTAGTTTTTGTAGTTTTCAACGAAAATGGCTGGTTAACGAACTTAACCTTCATTTTTACACCAACTTTAAGTGTGTTAAATTTAAAAACGATCAGATAAGATTTTCAAAAAATTATTATTATTATTGTGTCAACATTTTAGTCTACAGACAGACAGACATACAGACAGACGGACGGACTCGCCGGACCATGTTTTTCGGGTTCAGGGGACCTCAAAACGTAAAGATTTCAAAAAATTAGCAAAAGTCAATTTTCGACCAAAACTAATACTTTCTCATGTTATGAGAATGTAATAAAGTTAAAAATTTGTTATAATTTAAAAATCGTCTGTATTTGAGGGGCTGGATGCTATAAGGAGATACGCGTGGATTCTGACGAATTATGGCACGGTCACACCTCGGCTGCCTGCCTGCCTGCCTGCAGGTCGTCATGGCAATACATAAGAGTAAGAGAGTCAGACAATTTAAATTATTCGTCTCCTCTCTCCCACTCTCGTGGCGGCTGCCTGCGCAGGCAGGCAGGCAGCTGAGGTGTGACTGTGCCATTACTATTGTCCAGTGGGTCGATTTTTAAAAGTTTTTCAAATTGCAGTTTTAATCATTGTTTCTTGTAGAGAATAAAATTCTACATCTTTTTTCTTCTATAAACATTTTTCTATCTTTTTTACTTTTAAAGTTAATGAAAAAAAACTGCATTTTTAAAAATTGTAGAATTTTAATGTTTTGCTTCCTCGTGAGGAAGCTTTGTAGTCGTTTAATTTACAAAATTTTTAAAAATCCTTTTGACAAATTTTCTCCTATATGGGACTATGTTATATAAGACCCTGAACAATTGTCCGGATGTATGTGTGTGTGTGTGTGGATCCCGATTTTTGTGAACACGATAACTCGAAGAGGTTTTAACGAATTTGGCTAAAATTTACCAGGTATATTTATCATAAAAATATCTCGAACTGGATTGATAGACTTTAAAAAATTCTCAGAAAAAAATTTTTTTTGACTTTTTTCTAAAAAAAAAATTTTTTCAAAAATTTTTTTTTAAGTTGGTTATTGAAGTTAATATATAATAAAATCTTATTCTTTGCATCAAGACGAATCGATTGGTATATAAAAAGAATAAATTGTAAAAGAATTTATAGAGGTAATCACAATTAAATCCGAAAAATTCCATTCCCGGACATTTTTCCGAAAGTAATTTTCCGAAAGTCATATTTTCCGAACAATAAATTTTCCGAAAGATTAATTTCCGAATCCAAATTTCCGAAACCAATTTTCCGCATATATATTTTTCTCAGACAAAACTATAACATTGGGCAACTTCACATTTGTTTATTCTTTTTTTTATCACATTTGACAACTGTTTGCTTGTATATCTTACATTTTTAAAATTTATAGTTTTTCTTTTAAATAAAATGACTTCTCACCCTAAAATTGTTGGGAACAAATTATTTATTGACGGGTATATTTATTACAAAACAAAGCCATATAAAAATCGTGTTTATTGGGAGTGTAAAAAACTGAAATTGAAAGAATGTACAGCACGAGCGATAACAAGCCAGAGTGGAGAGGAAATCATTGTGATAAAAGGACCTGAACAATTTTCTCACGAGCATTCTCCGAACCGCGAAGAAAATGAAGCCGAAATTGTTAAATATAACTTAAAAAGGATTGCTGAGGATAACCCTGAACAACCACCTGCACAAATACTTCGTCGAGAATTATCTTCTGTATCATCTGCAATTTTAAGTCAGTTGCCTGAACGTGACAATCTGAAAAAAGCAATGCGTCGACAACGTAAACGAAATTTGCCGCCTAACCCTTTATCTTTAAATGATCTGGAACAAATTCCTGACAGATATCGTCGGACTTCTTCAGGTATGCTTCTGATAGACTTCTGAAGTTTTAGAATAATAAATCGTAGACAAATTTCGCAGGTGACAAATTTCTCATGTATGACTCGCTTGATAACAATGATCTCGAAGACGGACGGGTACTTGTATTCGCAACGCGGAGAAATTTAGAGCTTCTCGCTGCTAGTTCTGCATGGTTTTTAGATGGGACCTTTAAGGTTTGTTCCTTATGAAAAGTAACAAAATGGTGTTTTTTTATTATTTTTTTTATTTATTTTTATTATTATTGTTAATAATAATTTAATCATCATGAAGTTAAAAATACTTAACTGAACTTTTCAGGTATGCCCACAGATATTTACTCAAGTATTTACTATTTTGGGAGTAATAGAAAAAAATAGACATCTTCCTGGAGAAGAAATGCATGTTATACCAATTCCGTTCGTTTATGCTTTGCTATCATCTAAATCTCAACAACAATATGAACTTGTACTTCGTGCTGTCCAATCCGCATCAATAAGCTATAATATACAATGTGTTCCTCAAAGAATTATGATGGATTTTGAATTAGCAATTATTAACTTTTGTAATACTGTATTTCCCAATGTGCCCATGGCAACTTGCTTTTTTCATCTTGGGCAATCTGTTTATCGCAAAGTACAAAACGAAGGGTTGCAAGATATGTATAATAGTGCAGAAGATAGAGGAATTAAATTTGGCACGTACATGATTTTAGCTCTTGCCTTCATTCCACCAGATGACGTTAAGGACACTTTTGAACTCGTTGCTGATGAAGTACCTGAACAATTATTGCCCGTTACTGATTACTTCGAGGAGTATTATGTTATTGGACGTCGTGCGAGAGGTCGTCGCAGAGCTGTGCAACCACGGTATCCCATTGCATTATGGAATCAATATCAAGCCACATTAATTGTTTCGGAATACGAAGATTATAAAAATAACAATAACGTTTTAAGCTACTTGAAAGCGATTGCTCATAATATTCTACTTTAACAATAAAATTCGGAATTCGGAATTATTAACTTTCGGAAAAATCAATTCGGAAATTTGGATTCGGAAATTAATCTTTCGGAAAATTTATTGTTCGGAAAACATGACTTTCGGAAAATTAGTTTCGGAAAAATGTCCGGGAATCAAAAAATTCGCATTTTTCTCAAAAAATGAGTTCTTTCCGCAAAATTATGTTGCTGTATAAGAAAATCTTACTCACTTATTTCTAAAATTTTATTCTTTGCATCAAGACGGATCGATTGGTATATATAAAGTATATATTGTATTTAAATTTATAAAATTAAAACCAATTACAGACACAAAATTTGCATTTTTAATAAAAATTCATTTTTTCTTAAGAATCATGTTGCTGTACAATAAAATGTTATTATTTATTGAAAAATAAATCTAAAATCTTATTCCTTGCATCAAGACGAATCGATTGGTGTATGTAAAATATATATTCCATTGAAAATTATAGAATTAATTACAATGAAAGATGAAAAATTCATTTTTTTATTAAAAATTTTATTTTGTTCTTTTAGGATTAAAACAAATTTTATAAATATTTTTTTGATTTTATAAATATTAGATCGTATTAGAAATTACTTAAAAATTAAATATACTTAATATACTTAATTCTAATTATAATAAATATAACAAATTTTTAAAATTAATTTTTAATTAGATTTGAAGACAACAACATGGAAAATATGTCAATACGTGACAAAAAGTTAGTGCTTCCTTCACGAGGAAGCAAATTTTTTGGCTGATCGTATAGAGGAAGCAAAATGTTCATGTAATGAACATCTGGATTTACAACTTGTTTTAACTTCAACTCGTGATATTTTGGTTAATTTTTATTATTTTTTGATAAAACAAAAACGAAATTAAACCTCAGAATGTTCCGAAACTAAATAAAGCATAGAAAAAACAGTTTTTTAAAACAAAAAATAATAATTTTTTTTTCAAAACAATGTAAAAAATATAGTTTTACACTTTCCAGCGCTTCGTTTATCTAAAAAATTTTAAGACCTGACAAACTTCCAGTGAGAAAGTTGTTCATTAATAAGTAAAGAAGTTTTCTGAAAAATTTTATTAACATTAGATAAAAACTTTAAAAGTTAGTAACATTTAAAGATCCGAGCGCATCCTAACCTTAAAGTTCCCATGTTTCGCACCGCAACTGAGTCATCGTGGTCGTCATCTCTATTTACACGTTTTCATAACACAATGTCTCTATATTTATATTAACCATTAAAATAAGTTAAAATTAAATAACAAATTTATTTATTAACAATTAAATTATTATTTGATTGAAACAGAAAAGTTTTTACTATTTTTTCTTTTTTCATTTTTTTCGTTTGTTCTTGACAAAATGTCAATGCACAGTTTTTAAATGTTTTGACTCAAACAATTGAGAGCATGCTTTTATTTAAAAAATTACTAATTTTACTATTAGAATACTTTTTTTAAAAAAAGTGAAGGAAAATATTTGGTATTTAGTGAAGTGAATTGTGATTGTTAAATAATATTTGGTACAAATACAAATAATACAAATAATATTAAAATAAATTTATTAAAGAATTGTGTTTTTAATTGTTAATAAATAAATTTTTTATTTAATTTTAACTTATTTTAATGGTTAATATAGACATTGTGTTATGAAAACGTGTAAATAGAGATGACGACCACGATGACTCAGTTGCGGTGCGAAACATGGGAACTTTAAGGTTAGGATGCGCTCGGATATTTAAATGCTACTAACTTTTAAAGTTTTTATCTAATGTTGATAAAATTTTCCAGAAAACTTCTTTACTTATTAATGAACAACTTTCTCACTGGAAGTTAGTCAGGTCTTAAAATTTTTCAGATAAACGAAGCGCTGGAAAGTGTAAAACTATATTTTTTACATTGTTTTAAAAAAAAATTATTATTATTTTTTGTTTTAAAAAACTGTTTTTTTCTATGCTTTATTTAGTTTCGGAACATTCTGATGTTTAATTTCGTTTTTGTTTTATCAAAAAATAATAAAAATTAACCAAAATATCACGAGTTGAAGTTAAAAAACATTAAAATTCTACGATTTTTAAAAATGCAGTTTTTTCTCATTAACTTTAAAAGTAAAAAAGATAGAAAAATGTTTATAGAAGAAAAAAGATGTAGAATTTTATTCTCTACAAGAAATAATGATTAAAATTAGAAATTTGAAAAACTTTTAAAAATCGACCCACTGGATAATAGTTATTCGTCAGAATCCACGCGTATCCCCTTATAGCATCCAGCCCCTCAATTGGATAAAAGGCAAAATTCGAAATTGCTTAAATTTGATAAAACCCACATAGCACAATAATTTTCTGCAAATTTGCCAGGTAAGTTTTCGAATTTGGTTTTGATAACTTGCCGCAAAGCAGAAAATTATTGTGCTATGTGGGAAGGCAAAATTGGTTACATTGGATAAGAACAAAGTTGGAAATTGGTTAAATTGGATAAAAAAAATTGGAATTTGGTTATATATTGGATAAAAGTTAAATTGGAATTTGGTTAAACATTGAATACACTGTAAAAAGAAGGCATCTTATTTTAAGATACTTTGGTAGTCACTTTTAAGTTTTTTCAAAAAGTTATCTAAAGCATCTTAAAATGCATTAGTTTCTAAGATAGAAGATGGAAAAATAAGATGTTTTAATCGTTTTAAAAGTGGTTATAATGCATTTTAAGATACTTGTCTTTGCAGTGTAAAAGGCAAAATTGGTTATATATTGAATAAAAGGCACAATTGGAATTTGGATATATATTGGATAAAAATATTGGATGTAAGTAAGTTTTATAAAATAAAAGAATAATGTAAAACAACGGAGGAATTGTCAATTTGACTACTCATGATTGAAGTATTGTTGTCACTGAAGGCGCAACAGGGTTGCCACAAAACATCGATTTTAAAATTCCATGACTTTTCCAGGTTTTCCAGACCATTTTTTATAAAATTCCAGAACAAAAAATAAAATTGTTTTGATATGTTTTTAGCTAATTACGACAAAGAATATAATATCCTTCAAGTAAATTGATAATAAAATAGGTTATTAATTTTTAATTTTTTCAATAACAAAAATTTTAGTTAAAAATTGTGAGATTATTTAAGATACGAAGAAAGGTGAGTAGCAAATCTCTTTAAATTTAAAAATTTAGTTTATTTCAGAATTTTTCACAATTAAACAAGTATTTTAAACATTTTATAAAACTGAAGTTATCTACGTTTATTCAATAAAAATTTTTTCTTTCGATAATTATTTATTTTAATGTTAGAACCCCTTTAAAAAATTTTAAAAGATCGAAGTCGGGGAAATCAGTAATTTTGATTTTTACACGGATTTTCAAAAACCATATATTCAACAAAATTATTATTTCCTCAGCTGATAAGCAATTTTTTCTTTTAGTAATTATTTATTTTAATGTTAAAAGCCTTTAAAAAAATTGTAAGAGGATCTAAGGCAAGGAAATCAGTGATTTTTAATTATTTTTGTCGTGGATTTTCCAAATATCCCGAAACTTCAACTAAATTATTATTTCCTTGCTTCAGAAGTCATTTTTTCTATTGCTAATTGTTTATTTTTTAATATGGATGCACTTGCAATTTTTTAATGGGCTTTTTACATTAAAAAACAATTTGCAAAAGAAAAAATTTTCATTGTATAAAAGTTGGTAACTTCAGTTTCATAACATTTTTGGGTTTCTAAAATGTATTAATTTAAAAATTTTTTAAGAGGAAGATATTGACTAAAAGAAACCAAAATTTAAAAATGCCATATTCATTTCAATTGTAAGCACTAAATTTAAAATCCAAAAGTTGTATAATGTCAACTTGAAATTTTTACAACTCAAATACAAAAAATTGAGTTTTTAGTATCAGGCTTTATAAAATTCCCTGACAAATCCAGGTTTTCCATGACTAAAAAAAAATTCCATGGCAATTCCAGGTTTCCCAGATCTGTGGCAACCCAGTGCAATGCTAAATAATGATCATAAGTAGGAGTTTCAAAAGCTATTGGAAAAACAATCAAATTTTTCTTATAATATGCAAAATACTTTCTGTTTACAAACACTTGATTTGATAGTTCCAATCGAGAAAAGTAGACAGCACATTCAAATAGTTTTTAGTGGATCTCATAAGTCTGATTATTGGATTTGTACTTATTATCATGGAAAAAACCTTTTCATTTTTGATAGACTTAATAAAAAATGTTTAAATCATGATCAAAGAAACTATTTAATTAAATTATATCCTTTTGAACCACCAGTAGTTTCCACATCTATTGATCAACAACCAGAATACAGTCTTTCTTGTGGAGTATATGCAATAGCATTCGCAACATCGTTGTTTTTCAATATTATGCCCCACTCTGTCAATTACTATTATTGTAATATGAGAAATCATTTAATGCTAATGTTCAAAAGCAATAGTTTAAGTAAGTTTCCCTCTGCACAACATTCTAATAGTAGATCTTGCATAGTTGTGTATGACTGGAATTAACTTTTTAATGAAAATTAAATATTAGTGAATATAATTAGTTATAATAAGTGAATAGTAAATTAATAATAGAATTACATTAACATACTTTTTGTAAATTTTTTTCAATCATTATTTATTTAAATAATTAAATTGAGTTGTGTTTAGTTTTAATAAAGTTAATTTTTTATGTTTATTAAAAAGTTTATAAAAATTTGTTATAAATTTATAAATCATCTATAATTGGATAAAAGGCAAAATTGGAAATTGGTTATATTGGATAAAAAAGCTAGAAATTGGTTATATTGGATAAAAGGCAAAATTGGAAATTGGTTATATTGGATTAAACTCAAATTTGTAAATTGGTTATATTAGATAAAAAGCAAAATTGGAAATTGGTTATATTGGATAAAAGGAAAAATTGGAAATTGTTAATATTGGATAAAAAAGCTGGAAATTGGTTATATTGGATAAAAGGCAAAATTGGAAATTGGTTATATTGGATAAAAAGCAAAATTGAAAATTATAGGATAAAAAGAAAGCTGGAAATTGGTTAAATTGGATTAAAGGAAAAATAGTAAATTGGTTATATATTGGATAAGAGACAAAATTGGAAATTAGTTTGGATGAAAGACAAAATTGGACATTGATTATATTGGATACAAGGAAAAATTTAAAAGTTTTGAATAAGGAGATAATTGTAAATTGGTTTTTATTTTCTGTAAGTGGCAAAATTTGGTAATAACATTGAATAAAAGGAAATTATAAAATTTATAATTAAATGTATAAAACTTGATCTTAAAATTCTAATGTAATATTACTATTTTTAAATTTTTATATAATTCCTTGATATAAGTAAATTTTATAAAATAAAAGAACAATGTCTAACAAAGGAGAAACTGTTAATTTGACTACTCATGATTTAAGTATTATTGTCACTGAAGGAGCAATGCTAAATAATGATCTTATGTATGAATTTCAAAATCTATTAGGAAGACAATCAAATTTTTTTTATAATATGCAAAATACTTTCTGTTTACAAACACTTGATTTGATAGTTCCAATCGAGAAAAGTAGACAGCACATTCAAATAGTTTTTAGTGGATCTCATAAGTCTGATTATTGGATTTGTACTTATTATCATGGAATAAGCCTTTACATTTTTGATAGCCTTAATAAAAAATATTTAAATCATGATCAAAGAGATTATTTAATTAGATTATATCCCTTTGAACCACCAGTAGTTTTCACAACTGTTGATCAACAACCAGAATACAGTCTTTCTTGTGGAGTATATGCAATAGCATTCGCAACATCGTTGTTTTTCAATATTATGCCCCACTCTGTCAATTACTATTATTGTAATATGAGAAATCATTTAATGCTAATGTTCGAAAACAATAGTTTATGTAAATTTCCCTCTGTACAACTTTCTAATAGTAGATCTTGCATAGTTGCTTATGACTGGAATTGCCTTTTAAATAAAAATGATATTCAACTTCTGTATGGAAAATCAAATTTTTCTAAAAACTCTATTAAGAAAGAAATTTCTTTCCCAAGCATAATAAATGAAATAAATGAAGGAAATATTGCATCAACAACACTTAAACAAAGTAGGGCTGAAATTCAAAAAAGTTATGGTGAGAGGCAAAAATTAAAACGTAAAATTAATAATGCAAATTATTCAGAGAAGGCACACACTTCCATTTCTTTTCCGAGAGAAATAAATAAAATAAATGAAGGAAATATTACATCAACAACACTTAAATAAAGTAGGGCAGAAATTCAAAAAAGTTATCGTGAGAGGCAAAAATTAAAACGTAAAATTGATAATGCAAATTATTCAGAAAAGGCACACACTTCCATTTCTTTTCCGAGAGAACTAAATAAAATAAATGAAGGAAATACTGCATCAACAACACTTAAACAAAGTAGGGCTGAAATTCAAAAAAGTTATCTTGAGAGGCAAAAATTAAAACGTAAAATTGATAATGCAAATTATTCAGAAAAGGCACACACTTCCATTTCTTTTCCGAGAGAAATAAATAAAATAAATAAAGGAAATATTGCATCAACAACACTTAAACAAAGTAGGGCTGAAATTCAAAAAAATTATCGTGAGAGGCAAAAATTAAAACGTACAATTGATAACGTAAATTATTTAGGTGAAAAGTACACTTCAACTAAGAAAAAACTTCAAGTCGAATCCAAAATTGAATATACTGAAAACCTTAAATTAAAAAATGAAAATAGTGATACAAGTTCTTTGTTAAAAACAAAGAATACTCGATTAAAGCATCAAATTAAAAATGAGTTAAATCTTGAAAATTATCTATGTCCGATGAATAATTATTGCACACATTGTCAAGCTAAACATTTTAAAGATGAAAAAGTTGCTGGTAAAACAGATAGTTTTAATGACTGCTGTAGTCATGGAGGTGTTGTATTAACTTCAATACAATATCCAGATGAATTAAGGCTTTTGTTAGAAGGGTTTCATAAAAAATCAGGTCACTTTAAAAAGAATATAAGACTATATAATAATTCTTTTTCTGTTGCATCTTTAAATGCTAATGTAATTAATTTTAATGTCAGAAAAAGAGGACCATTTTGTTATAAAATTCAAGGTCAAATTTACTATCAAATTAATAGTGCTTTATATCCGGATAAAGGTGAGGATCCATGTTTTGGTCAATTATTTATTTTTGACTCTGACGAATCAATCAGATACAGATTAAAAAGTAACGAAAATTTGGACGAATAACTTTAACAAAATATAGAAAACATTATGAGAACTTCAAACGCATACACAAAATCTTTTATGGTGATGTGAAAAGTAATTAAAATAGAAACTGAATTAGCAAGACAAAATAATGAAGATGTTCCAGAGTTACAACTATTGTTCACGTTGAAAAAAGGTTTTGATAAAAAAACATAATTTTCAAAGTTACAATGAAGTTGCTGCTATTTTCAATACAAACTCAGAAGGAGAAATACCAGAATCTTATGTAACAGTTTATAATAAGTCTACAAAGGAACTGAAATCAGTTAGTAATTTTGACCCGAATGTTGAACCATGGATCTATCCCATATTTTATCCACTTGGAAATAAAGGTTATAATATTAATATGCTTTGTAGTGATAGTGATTTTAGAAATAAAAAACATAATATTTCTAGGTCTGCCTATTGTAAATACAATATTGCTACAAGAGATAAGGAATTTAATCAATTTTTATATGGGGGAAGATTGTTTCAACAATGGGTAGTTGATAATTATGTAAAAATAGAAAAAGATAGATTGCAATTTTGTGCAAACAATCAAGCTCAATTGAGAAGTGAAACATATAAAAGATTAATTGATTATTTACAAAATAATGAGTTAGAAAATGATGTACATGTTGGAAAAATGCTTATATTGCCTTCCACTTTTATAGGATCACCTCGTAATATGATGCAACAATATCAGGATGCCATGGCTATTGTTGGTCGTCATAGTAGACCAAATTTATTTATTACAATGACATGTAATCCAAATTGGAAAGAGATACAAGAAAATTTATTACCTCATCAAACTGCTTCTGATACACCTGATATAGTAACTAGAGTTTTTGCATTGAAGGTGAAACAACTTTTAAATGTTATTGTTGACAACAAATTATTTGGAGAGGTTAAGTCTTATGTTTATGTTATTGAATTTCAAAAGCGAGGATTTCCACATATTTATTTGTTAGTTATATTAAAAGAAAATTCTAAAATATTAACAGTTGAAAGTGTTGATCGTTATATTTCTGCATAAATTCCTGATGAAAATATTATTCCTTCCTTGCATAACATAATAATGCAAAATAACATTCACGGACCTTGTGGAGATTGGTGTTTAATTGACCAAGAAGAAACTACATTTGAAGAAAACGGTTTTATTCGTTGTCGTAGAAGAAATAATAATAAAACGTATGAGCGACCAAATGGATTTGTTGTTGACAATTCTAATGTGGTTCCATATTGCCCTTCACTTTCGGAAATATTTAATTGTCATATAAATGTGGAAATAGTTTCAAGTATTAAATCTGTTAAATATTTATATAAATATATTTTCAAGGGTCATGATGCTGCATCCATTATTATTACAAATGCAAATGGTGAGGTTACTGTTAATCACAATTAAATTAATCATTATGAAGAAAATAGGTATGTAGGAACTGTTGAGGCTGTTTGGAGAATTTTAAGTAAACCTTTAGGGAAAAAGAGCCATAGTATAAATCGTTTACCCATACATTTACCAAATGAACAGAATGTTATTATTCGCGAAAGGAAAGATAATAACAATGTTTCTTTTGATTTACAGAAAAATACAAAATTGCTCGATTTTTTTAAACTTAATGAGCGTGATAGTACTGCTCGTCAGTATTATTATACACAAATACCAGAACATTATACGTGGATAAAAAAACTCTTGAATGGCAAAAAAGGAGTCGTAAAGAAAAAGTATTGGGAAGAATGTATTCAGTTAATCCACGCCAATTGGAATTATTTCACCTTAGATTATTGTTACTTACAGTAAAAGGAGTAACTTCTTTCCAAAGTTTAAGAACAGTTAATGGAGTTATTCATGAATCTTTTACATCTGCCTGTTTGGCATTAGGACTTATAGAAGATGATAGTGAGTGGATTAGGACAATGGAAGAAGCTACTTTATGGATGATGCCTCATTTACTTCGACAATTATTTGTAAGAATTCTAATTCATTGTCATCCTGTACATCCGGAAAAACTTTGGGAGAAATTTAAAGGTCAAATGTCAGAAGACTATTGAAAAATTGACAATATTGAAGCTAAAAAAATAGCTTATAGAAATATAAAATCAATGTTATTGAATGAAGGATATTGTTTAACTGATTTTCAGGGTTTATTAGACATAGATGAAAATTTTCCTGCGCAGGTTGATGATATAAATATTTTTGAACATATAAATAGGAGAGCAGAATTATACTAAATTAAATGTTAAACAAAAAAATATAATTGATTATATACTTGAAGTAATAAAAGATTCTTCTTCTAATAGTTCTAAATGCTTATATATTAATGGTTGTGGAGGATCTGGAAAAACTTTTTTATATACTACCTTATGGCATTTATTAAAAAGAAAAGGAATAAATGTTTGCAACATGGCATTTACAGGCATAGCTGCCACACTGCTTCCTAACGGGAAAACTGTACATAAAGTCTTAGGCTTACCTGTTCCATTGTACTATGATTCATCTTCAAATATTAAAGTTCAGTCAAAAGAAGGACAATTTTTAAAAAATATTGATGTTTTTATTTGGTATGAAGCACCAATGGCTCCAAAATATGCCTTAGAAATTATGGATAAGTTATTAAGAGATATAATGAAATCAAATGAAGTTTTTGGTGGAAAAATTGTAATTCTAGGAGGAGATTTTCGACAAATTTTACCGATGAAAGAACGAGGTACTAGATCAGAAATAATAAATTTATCAATAAAAAATAGTCATTTATGGCTACATTTCACAAAATACACATTAACAGAAAATATGAGAGCTTTACCAGAGGAAACAGAATTTGTAGAATTTCTACTTAAAGTTGGTAATGGCGAATTAAATGATATAGATGATAACATCGAATTACCAGAACATATTATTCAACAAGGAAATATAGATATTGCTGAAGAAATGTACAGTCATTTGATACAACAGAAAAAATTTAAAGATTTGTCAATGTGTGCAATTTTAGCACCAAGAAATGTTGACGTTGATGATATTAATAAGAGAGTGGTAAATCTCTTGGACAGTAAAGGTGAAAAAATATATAAAAGTATTGATTCTACTGAAAGTTGTGATAATGAAAAATTTTCTGAAGTTTTATTACCAGAATATTTAAATACTCTCTCTCCACCTTCTTTACCAGCACATGAATTACATTTAAGAATTAATTCTGTTGTAATGCTTATTAGAAATCTTAGTATTAATGAAGGATTATGTAACGGAACAAGGTTAATTGTTTTAGATTTATCACATAATGTTATTAAATGTAAAATATTAACCGGAGATAAGAGTGGAAATATTGTTTTTTACTTCGAGTAACTTTATATTGTGAAAATTTATATCCATTTACTTTTAAAAAACGACAATTTCCTATAAAATTGGCTTTCGCAATGACCATTAATAAATCTCAAGGTCAAACATTTAATAAAATATTCATTGATTTAAGACGAGATGTTTTTAATCATGGTCAGATGTATGTTGCATTATCAAGAGTAAAATCATTTGATTCCGTAAAAATATTTTTAGGAGATAATAGAAGTAATATGTATATAAAAAATTATGTTTATAATGAAATTTTTTAGCCACTTAAATTAAGTTTAGAATAGGAATTTTTTATTTATTAAAGTAAAACTTTTAAAGTTTGAACAAGAAAATGAGTGTCAAAAATATATAATGTAAATTTATTTCTTGATTTTTCACATATTTCATTAAAAGAATTAATTGATTTCTGTTTAAAATTTTTAAACTTTTAAAATGTGGTTAAAATTATACTAATTTGAAAATAACAATTATTATTATTATTATTATATATATTAATCTCCGTATTCTTTCATTCATTCTGTCCGCAAGAATTCCGTCCGCCCTCCTGCTGTGCTTTTGATGACAGAGAAGAGTTGGAGAGAGAAGTTTGTCAGAGTATATAAGAGAGAAAAACATGATACAGAGAAGGAGTGGGAAGTATCGTCTTTTCATTCAGTTTAGAGTAAAAGCGAGAGAGAGAGACGAACAGTTAAGAAAGTAACGCCTACTTTTTTTGGCTTGAGCATCATGGTTTTCTGTATTCTCAGTGACAGATATTAGAATAAATAAATGAAATGAATTCAATATAATTTTTTTTTAATTGAGATATGAAATATTATCAATCTATCCAAGTCAGGTTCGAATAAAAAACAATCTGTTTACGTTTCAACGACACAGTCGTCCTCTTCAGAAACAAAAAAATGTCACAAAATTTGTTCAATCAAATGAACGTGTACATTGCTGGACGAAGACAAGATTGATAATATTTCATCTCTCAATTAAACAATTTTAACCAAGTGATAAATTCAACATCATTATAAATTTTTTTTATTTCATAACCATATTTTTAAAGGAATATAATTTGATAATAACTGCAAAAATAGTTAATTATATATTTCTTGATTACAATTATAAACAAGTTTTTTAAATGTAAAAATATGTGTGCAAATTTCGAATATTCTATCCTTTCAATGAGAATTAATATGAAGGAATGATTTGATTCCAATTTCGAGTTTACGCAAAATTGAAGTATCTGCAAAACTCTAATTTATACATTTTTTCCTTTTTCTTACCTTATTTTTGATAAATAATTTACATTTTATTCCCAAAAAAGTGCATTTTTGAGTTTCATTTCCAAATTAAAAAATATATAATTACCAATATTTTTTATTTATTAATTTAATATTTTAAGTCGAGTGTATTTTTTACTTATTTTTTAAAATTACTATATTTTGAAATTACATTTTAAACTTTAACATAAATTGATTCCATGTAACTTCATTGTGTATAGATTTTTAGGTCTTAAAACAATAAACAATATTATTATATTTTCATGCTTATTTACTTATAATTGATTTTTATTTCTCGTGAAAAAGCTATGTAGTCCTTTAAATAATAATATTTTCTAAAATGTATTAAACAATTTGTGTATCTGTTTATAGATCTTGCTTTCGTGTGAACATGATACCTTCCATAGATTTTCTTGAATTCGGATAAAATTTTGAGGGCTTATTTATCACATTAATCTTTCAAAATGGACAAAAGGAATATAGAATATATCCCACACAAAAAATTTTACAGTTGTTTTTTTCAAAAACTTGTTCAAATAAAAAAATTTTTTTTAGCAAAATCTAAATTCATATATAATAAAATTGAAATTTTTATGTCAAGACGAATCGATAAGTATATACAAAGTATAAATATTTAAATATTTTTAAATAAGCTTAGGACCATTAAAAAGCGTTTATATTTGTTAACCCTCACGGGCTCGAGCCGGGTCCCTCGGACCCGGAGAAAAGTTTTTTTTTCTACTTCCGGTTAAGAAAATATTATTAGAAAGTCAACTTCACATTAGACTTAAGGACGTAAAAACACACATTTTTCACTTTTGTATAGAATTTTTAATTCATAAAATACTCTGGAAAATTCCCTTTTAAGTCGAACTTACGTAAAGATTCAAGCCGGGTCCGAGGGACCCGGGTTATAATTGCGTATAAAAAGTTAGTAATTTTTCTGCAATATTGCATTAATTTGTGATGTTTCAACATCACCTACTGTAATAAGTGTAAACATATCCCAAATAATTCCGGAAGTGACGTGGTGCGAAAAATATAGTGCGTGTTGTACGTTTTTTGGAAAATTCCATTCCTAAAAGTTAAAGAACAGAAAATCGGTCAGATTTTCTATAAAATCGGTACTCGGGGGTTTTTAGGGTCGCTGATTACAAATTTGATGTCAGAATTAAAAAATTCAATATGGTGGTCGATAAAATTTTTTTTTTGGTTTTACGTTTAAATAAAGATAATTATTATTAAGTAATTTAGCTAAAGATTTTTTTCAGATGTTTTATATTTCTACCATTATTTTATATTACTATTTTTTAAACTATTATATATATACATATAATGTTTATATAATTATTTATACATTATACGGTGATTTGTCTGAAAATATTTTTTTGTTCTTTATATTTTTTATTTTATTTTTTTATAATAAATAATGTTTTTAAAACTATTTTTTAAAATAATTTCTCTAAAATGATACAATTATATGTTAGATAAAAAATATTAACAATTTTGCTATCAAATTTTTTATTTCTATTGATTTTAAATACCGGGTCCCTCGGGCCCGGCTTGTGCGCGCAGGCGGAAAAACGAACTCGAGCCCGTTAGGGTTTATAATTTATTCAAATTTTTGTTAAACGTTAGAAATGAGGTTTCTATCAAAATATCTGAATAAAATGTTATCCAAATCACTTCTATAAGAACTTATTCTTTCCACAATTTTTTAATAATTAAATAAAAAAAATTCAGTTTTTATTAATTTTTTTTTTGTTTTCTATTCACCAAAAAATGGATAGTTTCTCACTTCTGACCGTGTTAAGTATATGTTTTATCCAAAATTATTAGAACTTTTCTTAAGGAAAAATCAAACAAACAGTCGGAACCAAATTTAGTCCGATTACGTATTATTGTAGGGGAGACCTTGGATAAACCGGACAAGTCAAACATTTCCGAAACCGTAAAAAATTTCAAACCGTGTAAATAACCTATATACGCACAATTTCTTGATGCAAATGCTGCATGAGGTTTTAGGGACGTATCATTTTTCTTGTAATAATAGTTGCCGTTAATATGTGAAAATGTCATTTTTTGAGGTAAAAGTAAAAAAAAATTTTCTCATTTTTTAGGGTTTTTATCGTTAAAATTAAAGTCCAAATATCACACAGCAATTTTTCTTTTAGCTCATGGTGTACTAAGTTTAGTAGAAAAAGAGTTTAATGAAAAACGTTAAGAAGAAAAAATATATTGCAGTTTAATTATTAGATGACGGTGTGGGGCTGAATCGGACATCGTGATAAAAAACAACCAAATCTTTGAATACTTTAATTTATTTTATATTAATTAACTATTTTATATTATATTCTTTGCATAGAACCACTTTAAAACTAAATAAATAAAGAATTTGTTTTAAAACTCGAATTTGCAAGCGAGTTGCTGCAAATAGACAAGTCTGAAAACTGTAATTCATTTTATATTATATTAATTACCGATTTTACATTTTATATTATATTCTTTGTATAGAACTACCTACATTTAAATAAGAGAAGAATTGATTTGACTTTTCTACAAAAAAACGAAAATTTGTGTCTTATTCTTTAATTAATTAGCCGTGTCTGATTTATCCCCATGGGGTGTCCGGTTTAGCCCCACCAATTTTCGGATTTTTGTTTTTGAGGTAGTCATCTTCGAAGCAACATATCTCCAAAGCTACTGTAGTTTTTCTACATCGAACAAGTGCGATTTGTAGGTGAAGGTACAAGCTTCAAAACGGTATATTACTCTTTAGCAAAAAAAATTTTTTTGTATGAGTTTTTTGGCCAAAGAACAAATCCGTCCAGTTTAGCCCCGGTCTCCCCTATTTTTAAAGAAAAAGCCCCATGAACACGTTCTATAATTATTCTATAACAAGAAAAGAATATAGGTCTTGAAAATTTGTTCCAATAAATAATACACAATCTTATTTTAACAATTATTATAAAGCATATTTTGTTATCAATATAAATAATATTTTATGCGAAAAGTAATTTTATATTTATTTAATAATTCTTTAAATAATTTTATGTGGTTTGGTAAAGTAATAATTAGTTGTAACTGTTTTTATGCAACAACAAAAATCTCTATTCTAGATCTGTGTTTCGAAACGCCTATGAATCTTTCATTTCTGACTGGATTTAGAAGCAAGAGATTTTTACTTGTCCAAATGTAAAGAAACTTCACGCGCGCCAAGGCGCACGTAGACAGCTAGTTTTACTTTAAAATGGGTTAAATGTAATATCTAAGGTTATATATGCTTCCATATCTCAGAACCAGCAAAAGCTAGAGATTTAAATTTGTTTCAATTATAGGTTTCCTGGGTGACCGAAAATAAGAGTATTTTTATCCCGATTCGTAAATCTCTTAATAATTTTTTGCATTTGTAGTTCCATAAAAAACATTCTTTTTGCTTAATTCTTAAACAGTGTAGTTAAAATAATGATTTCGTGACCCAAATATGCTAAATTTTTTTTAATACTTGATATAATCATATTTTTTTGGGTCGCTGAATCCAAATATTTATTACTATCTCAATTTTTTCTTCAAAAATTGTTGTGTGACTATCAAACTATTAAAATAATGTTACAGAGCACATAAAAATACATTTGTTTGACCAAGGTTTAGTAATTTTCAACTTATTTATGAAAAGTAATTCTTTTATTTAAATAATTATTATTTTTATGACGAAGAAGCAATGTGTTCATGAAATGAGCAAAAATGTAAAATTCATATAATATTTGTTATCAATAAATTATTTAAAAAATCTTTTAATATTGTCTATCATTAAATCTCTTTGAATATCCAAATTATGTAAAATAAATTATATGAGTTTGAAAAGAGATCTATAAAGCTACAAATTTGACCAAAAAAAATTTAAATTGACTAAAAATAAAAATTTTACAGCAAATTTTAAAAATGATGTAAAATTAACGTTTTGAAACTTGAACTCGCAGAATATTAAGAATATTAATATAATGTTACTAAATTTTACACATTTATTTTAAAGTTTAACTGTAATAATGAGTATTTTTTATATCAAAATTTCAGTTTGTTGCACTTTTCTCCAAACTTTTAAAAGAAGACAATTTCCTATAAAATTGGCTTTTGCAATGACTATTAACAAATCTCAAGGGCAAACATTTAACAGAATATTTATTGATTTAAAAAGAGATGTATTTAATCACGGTACGTTGCATTATCGAGAGTACGTTCATTTGAATCCGTAAAAATATATTTAGGAGATAATAGAAGTAATAAGTATATAAATAATTATGTTTATAGTGAAATTTTTGAATAATTAAGGAGCCGGATATAACACCTGCCGCTACGCGCCGCCGTAAAGGACCATACCAGTCAGTGAGTAGTGAGCGCTTCTGGGCCTCTCACTGCCACCTGACTGGTATTATTTCTTGTAATAGCGCGTAGCGGCAGTTGATACATCCGGCCCTTCAATTTTAATCAAGTTTAATTTGCTATATTTATGTTTATCGGAATTTTCAATGTGAAATATTTACAGTACCGGTCAAAATGTAAGTTCATATATTTTCAAAGGAAAGAAAAAAATTTTGTAACATTAAATTTATGAAAACTAAACTTTTTCCGGTATACATATGTAATATAAAAAAATATGTTTTAATTAAAAAAATTATTTTTCTTTTAAAAAGATTCAACAAACAAATGGATTATATACAAATGTTTAAAAAAGCTGAGAATAATATTTATTAGCATAAATTTATTATCATGCAAATAGAATATGTGAATTTTTGGACTGCTAATCGAAATCACGAAGAGTTATTAGTGAAGAAAATGACCACCATCATTATTTGTTAATTTGTATAACTGTTTGAAACTATCGCTGAATGTAACTAAATCCCTTTCTCATTATAGCCTTTTTTTTAATTAATTCTATTATCTGTTTTCTATTTGCTTAAAGTAATAAAAATCTTCTAAAATATTAAGATTTCCTCTTTTCTCAGTTTTTCTTAAGGGGGGTAAGGTTTTAAAATTTTTTATTGCATTTTCTTAGAATTTTTTTAATGATTGTATAATATCTCCAGAATATTGTGTTAAAATTTCAAGTTAATTATAGGAAAATTAACGGAGTTATGAGTATTTTAGTCGCGTAAGTACAGGCTTCAGGATTAATGTTTTTTATTAAAAGATCTACCCACTTTAAACGCCCTAAAAAAGGTTATTTTTGTACATTTTTTCAGGTTTAAATAATAGATATTGGCGTATGAAGTTTTACACGATTTTTGCTTTTTGCAAAACTGACAAAATGGTGGTCATTTTTCGAAAAACATGTATAAAAATTTGATTTTTATTCCATATGCACAAAAATGGCGCTTTTAGATAGCTGACAACATGGAGTAAAGTCACTCATTTTTTCGACCATATGAAAATGGCGACCATTTTCTCCCATGTGCAAACGTAGCCGCTGTTCCCATGCGTTATTTTTGCCCAAGGGAGAAAACGGCTGCCATTTTCATATAAGTCGAACAAGTAAATGACTTTTACTCCCTGTCGTCTGCTATCTGAAATCGACACTTTTGTGCATTAGGAATAAAAAATATCGTAAGTAACACGAGAATAAAGGCAGCCAATTTGTTTACGATGACTTTATTTATTAACCCTCCTGCGCATACGTTTTCACCCACAAAGTCGCTTGCAAATGCACACATTTTTCAGAAGGTAGGATTTGCACGCCGATTGGTATCTAGGGGTTTTCGGGGTCGCTGATTACAAATCCGGGGTCAGAATTCCAAAATTCAAAATGGCGGACCAAATATGGCGGACAATTTTGACAATTGAAAAAAAATTCTAATCGTTCCGTCTATCGCTATCTAGGGGTTTTCGGAGTCGCTGATTACGAATCCGGGGTCAGAATTTCAAAATTCAAAATGGCGGACCCAATATGGCGGACAATTTTTACAATTCAAAAAAAAAATTCTAATCGTTCCGTCTATCGCTATCTAGGGGTTTTCAGGGTCGCTGATTACGAATCCGGGGTCAGAATTTTAAAATTCAAAATGGTGGACCCAATATGGCGGACAATTTTCACAATTTAAATAAAATTCTAATCGTTCCGTCTTTCTCTATCTAGGGGTTTTCAAGGTCGCTGATTACACAGGCCTGCAAATTGTAGCTTAGTTCTGTTACAGGAAAAGTGGAAGGTGATTCTTATAGCTTTTTTGACGTAGAATACGAATCCGACCTCCAAAATAGCCCATCACGTCAGAATTTCTTGTAAAACTGCTTTAAATGGCCAAAAATGGCTATTTTTGGCCATTTTTTAGAATTTTTTTTGGTTAACCAAAATTTTTTTTCAATTTGCAAAATTGTGTCGTATTGTACCATGTATAAGCTTCAAACCCCATATTTTAAAATTTCTTTACGATTTTTTTTGAAATAGTTATATAGATGTGAAATTTTTTTATTTAGGCAAATGTGGGTATAAGATAAATTCAAAATGTCATTTTGATTGCATTCACTAATAGTTTTATAAATTGACCGTTATTTCTTAAACCAACTAGTAAGGGTGAGATATAGCAGTAGTCTTAATTTTTGAAAACAAAAAAAATTGAATTAAATATGTAACTTTTTAACATTTAAAAAGTTGACTAAAATTTTTATTATCCCCTCTACTCTTATATCCAATTTTGTAAAAAATTTTAGATCCTTTTTCCCTATTTCGATCCCACATATATTATGGACGTCCCCTTTATTACTACTTTGTTTTTTATAATTATACTTATATCAGCCTTCCTAGTTTTAAAAACCTACACTTGCCTAAATAATAAACAATTTTCAAATCTACATAACTTTTTTTAAAAAATTTCTAAAGACATTTTGAAAAATGAGTTTTAAAGCTAAGCCATAGTACTATACGATACAATTTTGAAAAATGAAAAAAAAATTTTTTGACTAACGAAAAAAATTCCGAAAAATGACCAAAAATAGCCATTTTTGGACATTTACGGCAGTATTACAAGAAATCCTGACGTGATGGGATATTTTGGAGGTTGGATTCATATTTTACGTCAAAAAAAGCTATAAGAATCAGTTTCCATTTTTTTTGTACCAAAACTAAGCCTAAATTTTCAGGCCTGTGTTACAAATCCGGGGTCAGATTTTCAAAATTCAAAATGGCGGACCCAATATGGCGGACAATTTTTACAATTTAAAAAAATTCTAATCGTTCCGTCTATCGCTATCTAGGGGTTTTTGAGGTCGCTGATTACGAATATAAAGTCCAAAATTCCAAAATGGCGGACTCAATATGGCGGAAAATGGAACAACCATAAGAAAAAACATTTTGTGAATTAAATTAAAGATAATAAAATTAATCAAAATATATCGTTGGCCATCTGTAGGTTAAAAAATTTTAAAATATAGTAAGTACACTACATTGAAAATAAATTATATCATTCAAATAACCGATTACTTATCTATTATCAAAAAAATATTTACTTGAGGCAAATTATTTTTAATTAATTTAATTAGGTTGTATTTGCTTTAATTACTGAAATTAATAATTAAAATGCAACTTAATTGACTTAAATTAAAATTATTCCATTGAACTAAACATTTATTTAATAGTCAATAAATAGTTATTTTAATCAAATAATTTTTTATAGATCTATAATAATAATAGAAATAATAATAATAATAATAATAATAATAATAATAATAATAATAATAATAATAATGGTAAAAATAATTATAATTATAAATTAAAATCAATTTTTAAAGTTACAATTGATCGTGACTGTAATATGTTAAAAAATCAAACTTTTTATTCATATTAACAGATTTCAAAGACGCCGAAAGCACCAATATACCTATTTCTTGTGAAAATCGAAAAATTATATCAAAATTCATACAAAATTTTTAATTATTAATTTATTTTCTTAATAAAGACTACAATAGGAATAAATTATTCAATTAGAATATGTTATTAAATTTGTTTTTTGACATATAGGATTGGCCATTTAGAATTTTTTAATTTAGACCCATGTTCGTAATCAGCGACCCCGAAAACTCCTAGATAGCGATAGAGGGTCGGATTAATTTTCTTTAATTATTATCCGCCACATTGGATTAGACATTTTCAATTTTGGAATTCTGACCTCGGATTCGTAATCTACGACCTCAAGAACCCCTAGAGAGATATAGACGGGACGATTAAAAAACTTTTTAAAAATTGCTGTTTGCCATATTGGGTCCGCCATTTTGGATTTTTTCAATTTTTGACTTTATATTCGTAATCATCGACCTCAAAAACCCCTAGATACCAATAGACGGGACGATTAGAAAACTTTTTCATAATTGTCAGCCGCCATATTGGGTTCGCCATTTTGAATTATGAAATTTTGACCTCGGATTCGTAATCAGCGACCTCAAAAACCCCTAGATAGCGATAGACGGGGAGATTAGAAAACTTTTTCAGAATTGTCATCCGCCATATTGGATCCGCCATTTTGAATTTTGTCATTTTGACTCCATGTTTGTAAGCAGCGACCTCTAAACCCTATGATAATAAGTTTTGGTAAAATTCTACAAAATTTTTTTTAAAGTCCGCTTTAAAAAAAATATAATTGTCCGCCATATTGGATTCGCCATTTTGAATTTTTGAATTTTGACGTTAAATTCGTAATCAGCGCACCCAGAAACCCTTTGATAGATAATTATTGGAAAATCCGATAAACAAACATTAATTTATAAAACAGAAATTTTTCACTTTGTTTAAACATTTTATATGCATTGTTTATTGTTAAATAAATAATATATATTGTGCTAAATAATTCAATTAGCTTCGTTTGTTCATTAAAAGCAATTTGCAACTTGACCGATGTCTTAATATTTATTTAAACAAAAGTTATTAACAAAAATGTTTGAACGAGTATACTCGTCCTCATGCATACGGTAACGGTTTAGTTTGGACGAGTATACTCGGCTTTATGCGCAGGAGGGTTAAAGTACTAAGAAATAAAAATTATGCAATTCAAGTGCAATTTAGGAATACAAAATTTAATCCTTTAAGCAGGGCTGCCAGTGACTCACTTTTCTCACTTTTACTCACTTTTTTTTACGTCACTCACTATTACTCACTTTAAAAAAAAAACTCACTTTTCTGACTATTTTTTGTAAAATACCTTATTTCTCAATTTAAAAAAAATAAATTTTATTTAAGGGCAAGTCCAAGTTGAAAAATGTAAACAAACAAAACAGTAAACAAACCAAACACTAAAATCGCAATTGTTTGGGAGCATTTATTACCATAAAAATTAACATTTTTACTCTTTCTATACAAAAATAGTAAATTAGGGTGTCAAAGTTTTCAATAAAACCACATTTTTGACTATAAGTAGAGAAAGGTAGATTATGCGACTGCATAATTTTTTAAAATCAAGTAGAAACATTATAATATTACATATGTTAATTCATGTTTTAAACCTTTAACAACATGTTCCTAGAGCGCACAATATTTCACAATTTTTACTGATTGCATAATTTTACTCTTTTTGCATAATGATCGCATAATAGGCTCAAAAATTCCAAAATAGTGTTTTTTTTAACTAAGCAATGTAAACAAATTTTAGTTTCTTTATTTTTTAAATAAAATAATAAATAGGTAAGTTTTTAAACAACGTTCTTAAATTTTAGTTTTAAAATTTAAGATTTATTATAAATTCTAAAAGAGATGTACTTAGATCTCTTAAAATAAAATAAGAGTAACAAATGTTACTAAAAATTTAGATAATATTTTTATAAGTTACTTTTAGCTTTTATTGTTGGTTGTGATTATTATACGATTCAATCATAGAATATCAGAAAAATATGAAATATAATATTTTCAGGAACGTTTTACGCTACATTTTCGCTTATAATAGAGTTGTCGAAAATGTAATTTAAATCATCAGGAAAGTTTGAAGCTAAATTTTTGGTAAAATTTGACTATAAACATTTATTGAAGTGCGAGAAAAATAAACATGACTGGGTGCTGTCCAGACAGGAATGGTTCCTGTCCAAAAAAAAACAATTGAGTTTGGCAGCTGTCAGTGCTGTTTAGACATGAACGATTAATGTCCAGACATTACTGATTCCTTTATAGACAAGAATAGTTCCTGCCCAGAAAGCAAAGAGTACTGTCTAATTACCAAAATTTTTTTGACAGGAACCACTCCTATCTAGACAGTACCCAGTCATGTTTATTTTTCTCAGTGTGGGACATTTAAGGGGACTTTCTGGTTTGGAATATTAGACAAAAAATACACTTTTTTAAACTTTTATTGTGAAAAAAGTATTACAGTTTTTCCCAAAATTCTTTTTGGACATTGTTACACATTACGTGGAAAGAATATTAAAAACTTTTTGAAGTAAATTTAGTTACGTATGGCAGATGTAGGTGTCGTCTTCCGAAAGGTACCTTTTTCGGGGAGTAACTTTCCGAATGACCAGTACCTCATAAATTAAAAATTCAAACTGGATTCTGTTCATAAGTATTTGTTCTAGGTAAAAAACCTAAAAAACGATTTTTAAATGTATTTTTTAATATTTTATAAACATTTTACTTAAAAAATCGCAAAACCGCTACGTTTTAGGGTCAATTTACCCCCGCATAAAAAAGGGGGTTTGACTGTGAAATCGGTTTGGTAGATTTCGAGAAAAGTTACTCCCCGTTTAAAGTTTTCATGTAATGTGTACCTCTACTACAGTCCGTTAAGAAACGGACATAAAAATTGCTATAACTTTTATATTTCGCATATTTTTTCATAATTGTTTTGGGAAAGTAATTTTATGATACTAAGGAACATTTCAAAGCAAAAAAAGAATAATCGATTTTTTTAAAATCCTAAACCAGAAAGTCCCCTTAAATCTTTGCACAATTTTCACTAAAGTTTGCAAGTAAATTTTTCAAAGTTTGCAAGTATGTAAATCTTTTATAAATTTTTAGGAAAGTTTTGGTGCTGTGTAGAAATACTCATAGTCAAATATGGTTTCATTGCAGACTTTGACACTCAATTTTGCGTTTTTTGTTAAGAAAGTTTAAAAAAAATAAAAATTAATGGTAAAAGTATTAAATATCTGTACCTATTATTTATTAAATTGAGAAGAAAATTGATATTACAGATTAATTATTAATTTAAATCTTCAAAAATATGCCAAAATTAACCTCACTTTTACTCACTATTTTACTTGTAAATTCACTATTTACTCACTTTTTTCAATCAAAAACTCACTTTTTTCACTACTTTTAACCTCTAAGTACGCTGGCAGCCCTGTTTAAGATAAAATTCTTTTGATAAATATGTGTTCATCTTTAGAATAATGTTAGAAACTTTTTCAATGTTAAAATATTTTCACATTGAATAGCAGAAAGAAAGAGGGCGCGCGTAGCGCGCAAGTAAATGTGACTAGTAAGAAATTAAATAAATGAAGAATATATTGCATCAAAGACACTTAAACAAAGTCAGGTTGGAATTCAAAAAAATTATGGTGAGAGGCGTAAATTATTTAGGTAAAGAACACACTTTAACTAATGAAAAACGTGAAGTCGAATCTAAATTAAAATACACTGAAAACCTTAACTTAAAATGTAGAAATTGTGATACAAGTAGTTTGTCAAATGTAAAGAATACTCGGGATCAAAGAAATTATTGTGAAGGTCTATTAAAGCATCAAATTCAAAATGAGTTAAATGTTGAAAATTATCTAGGTCCGATGAATTATTACTGCACACATTGTCAAGCTAAACATTTTAAAGATGAAAAGTTGCTAATAAACAAGTTACTTTTAATGACTGCTGTAGTAATAGAGGTGTTGTGTTAAATTCAATACAACATCCAGATGAATTAAGACTTTTGTTAGAAGGGTTTCATAAAAAATCTGGTTATTTCAAAAAGAATATAAGGTTGTCTAATAATAATTATTTTTCTTTTGCCTCTTTAAATGCTAATGTAATTAATATTAATGGCAGAAGAAAACGACCATTCTAAATAAACCTTTAGGGAAAAAGAGTCATAGCGTTAATCGCTTACCCCTATATTTGTCAAATGAACAGAATGTTATTTACTGTCAATATCTAATTTTACATAAATAAAGTTACTTATAATATAATTAGTACATTTTTTAATATTTTAAAAACAAGAAATACAGGGCTCGAACCAGTGAAAGTATTTAAAAATACGGACTTTACGGACAAAAAATGAAAAATTACGGACCATTTACGGACCAATTACTGACAAAAATATATAAGAAAACATTTTAATTAAAACTATAAATTAGATTTTTTCAAAACTAAAAAAAACATGAAGATATCGATAACTCCGAGTCTTCATGTTTTATAATAATTAAAGATAGAGTGATAAAATCATTATCAATTTAATTATTATTTTCAAGAATTTTTAACTAAAATTCTTCTTAAAATTGACTATTTTTAATAATTTTCGAAAAAGTTCTTTAACAAATTTCAAATCTATTTCTTTACAATATTCGTTTTTTCAATTATTTGTAAAGTCTTCAATTAAATATATATTAGAAAATAAAAACTTCAAATAATATAAAAAAAATTCCTAATTAAAATTTCTCAAAAAAATTATTTCCACAGAATTGTTACTTAGTTAAAAATATGAAAAATTCAAATTTTTAAAGATTTGAATCTGAAACCTTTTCAAAATTTAATTATTTCTAAAATTTTACGCTCTAATACCTACTTTTAATATTTAATTATAATCTAAAATTTTAACTGAAATCCATTTTTAAATCAATTTTTATGAGAAAATTCTGCGAGAATTTCATTATTTAAATACAAAAAAACAATTTATTGAATAATTACATGTTTTTAAAAATTGAATTCTTTTAAAGAATTGTATCAACCAATTTTCAAATAATTTGAATTCTTTTGCAAAATTTTATTAAAATAGATATTAAAAATAATTAAATTAGGGACAACTTTTGAAAATAATTGAAATTTTGCCAAGAAATTTATTAAATTTTTTCAAAATAATTCAATTTTAGAGAAGAATTTTATTATTTATAAAGATAATTGTTAATTTACGCAAAGAATTGCATTAAAAATTTTGAATGCAATAATTTTATTCTTTAAAGAAATTTAATCAAAAATTTATTAAAAATAATATTTAAATTCTAATAAATAAATTGTAGCAAAGGTTATTAAAATAATTAAATTTCTTTGATAAATTTTAATAAAATTTTTTAAGAATAATTACATTTTTCCAGGAATTCGATTAAAATTGTATTAAAAATAATTGAAATTCTGCAATTACCTTTATTATTCATCAAAATAATTGAACTCCTAATAAGCATTTTATTATTTGCCAAAAAAATTAAATACCTGTAAAAATTTTATTATTTATGAAAATAATTGAATATTGCGAAGAAATTTATAAAAAAATTTGTAAATAATTGAATTCTTTTGGAAAATTTTATTAGAATAGTAGGGAAGAGTCACTACGGTCGGGACACCTTTACGGTTGGGTCACCTCAGGTTTCTCAGTTGTAACAAACTGGTGTCATTTACCATTGCATGTAAATACTTGTTAGTTATGGTAGAAAACTTTTCATGTCACTTTCATTAAGTTCCAATGAAGTACGCGATCAGTATAAACGTAAAACGTAAGTGTGTGGTGAATTTTTTAAGCAAAACTTTTACTTAGTGTCGATAAAATTAATTAAACAAAAGGGAAGATGCAAACAGTTAAGTAAGATGATGAAATTTATTTATTAGAGAGTCCTTTAATACTTTGGTATGTTATTTGGTTTTTTATATCGTGCGTTTATGTCTGTGTGCTAAAAAAATAAAAACGACGTGAAACTTACGGTCGGGTCACTTTATATCGTGCATGTTGAGACACATAATTTTACAATTATGGTGTGTTCTGACATCGGAAATTCATTTGTTTAAGGTAGAGATGTGTGAAGAACGTCATTTTACAGTGAAAAAAATATATTCATGTTCGAAAAACGTTCGTAAAACATTTTAAAAAGTCTCATTTCACATCTCCTTCGATAACGTATTGTAAACGTTTCGTGTACTAAGAACATTTTTAGATTAATTTTTATATGAATTTTATATTTCCTTTTGCCATTTTCAAGTGTATTTCAGCATTCTTGTGTAATTTACGGGCAAATTTTAGAAATATTCCTTCATATCACATTGATTTTCTACGGTGAACCGACCGTAAAGATCTGTTCCGACCGTGACGACATTTTTTTTAAAATGTTTATAACTTTTCCAATTTTTGTCCAAACATTTTCTTATGTACAGAAGAAACATTCCACTTTAAAAGATCTTTCCAACCATATGTCTGAAGACGTGAAATTTGGCCTAGAACGGAAGTTATGGGCACAAGTCAAAAAGTGTCCCGACCGTAGTGACTCTCCCCTATAGAAACCTATTAAAAATCATTGAATTGAGGAAAATTTTTGAAAATAATTGGAATTTTTCTAAGTATTTTATTAAAATTTTTGAAAATAATTGATATTTCAAAGAAGAATTTATTTATTTCTAAAGATACTTGAAATTTTGACGAGAATTTTTAAAAAATTTTGAACATAATGGAATTTTTGCGAAGAATTTTATTACTGTTGAAAATAATTGAATTCATTCAATCATTTGTGATTTCTCTAAAATTATCTAAATTATATCGTATAATTTACGTACTTTACGGATCTTTTTCAACCGAATTACGGACTTTACGGACATTTTTTCAAAAAAAAACGGACTTTTACGGACTTCAAGTAAAGTTACGGACTTTTACGGGATTTACGGACCTAGTTCGAGCCCAGGAATTATATTTGATATTTTTATTTATACGATTTTCTTATCATAATGTGTAACAAATTTTGTAATATCTGCTATGAGTTAAAATTTCAAACGTTTTAATAACAACCTTAGGTGGCTAAAGGTCGAAAAGTCTATTAGCGGAAAAAAGTGAAGCCTTATTCGAGAAGAAAAAGATAGTAACGGCATTTCTTTCGATTTAAATAAAAATACAAAACTTCTTGATTATTTTAAACTTAACCAACGAGATAGTAATGCTTAAAAGTATTATTATTCCGAAATACCAGAGCATTATACATGGATAACAAAATCTCTTGAATGGAAACAAAGAATTCGTAAAGAAAAAGTATCCACACTAATTGGAGTTATATCACCTTACATTATTGTTGCTTACAGTAAATGGAGCAACTTCTTTTGAAAGTTTGAGAACAGTTAATGGACTTGTAGAAGATGATAGTGAGTGGATTAGGACAATGGAAGAAGCAGTATTATGGATATGATGCCTCATTAACTTCACAATTATTCACAAGAATTTTTATTCATTGTCATCCTGTACATCCGGATAAACTATGGGAACAATTTAAGGGTCAAATGTCACAAGATTTAAAAAAAATTAACGACATTGAAGCTGAACAAACAGCTTATAGAAATAATAAGACAATGTTATTTAATGAGAGATATAATTTAACTGACTTTCAGAGGTATTAGATATAAAAGATGAAATTTTAACTAAACAAGTTAATGATATAAATATTGTAGAACATATTAACATAGGAGAACAGAATTATGCTAAATTAAACGTAATACAAAAACTTGTAGTTGATTATATACTTGATGCCTTAAAGCATTCTTTTTTTTATGGTAATGAGTGCTTATATGTTAATAGTTGTGGAGGATCTGTAACAAACATTTTTATATATTACACTATGGCATTTGTTAAGAAGTAAAGGAACAAATGTTTGAGACATGTCATTTATAGGTATAGCTCTGCTTCCTAATGGAAAAACTGTTTATAAAGTTTTAGGCTTACCCGTTTCATTATACAGTGATTCATCTTCAAACATTAAGGCGGTGTCAAAGTCGATGCGAATTTCCCATTGAAGCTCAATGCAAAAATCCAATCGACTATGGGATCCCCTTAAAGTTCATTCTAAAGAAGGCCTCTTTTTGAAAAATATAGATGTTTTTATTTGTAATGAAGCACCAATGGCTCCATAATGTGCTTTAGAAATTATGAATTATCTATTAAGAGATGTAATGAATTTCAACGAACCTTTTTGTGGTAAAATTGTAATTCTAGGCGGAGATTATCGACAAACTGTACTAATTAAACAACGGGTTACTAGATGAGAAATAGTAAATTTATTAATAAAAAGTAGTAAACTATGGAAATATTTCAAAAAATACACATTAACAGATAATATAAAAGCTTTATCACAAGAAACGGAATTTGTAGATTTTTTACGTAAATTTGTCAATGGTAAATTAAATTAGGCAGATAATAATGTTATATTACGAGAACATATTATTCAAAAACCGCTGCCAAGTTATATACATTTTTGTTATAATTTTAGTGCTCATTTCATTCCTTTTCGTGAATCTCGTTGTGTTCATTTCATAAACACTTTGCTTCCTCATAGAGATGCTAATAATAAAAAACTGGACAAGTGCGAGTTGCACTTGCACTGAATTGACGGGTTCCGTACAAAAATGTAAAAATAATACTTGTGACATTGTAACAATATTATAAGCAATAAGCGCAGAGAAACCAATTTTTTAAATTTGTTCCAAAATTGGTTTCTGTTCGCTTATTGCTTATAATATAAAATATGTAATACTTCCTTTTTTGTTAATTTATTTTTAACCTAGTGTCGAAAAAAAGTATTATTTATTTATTTAACTTTTGAAAGTTCCTAGGGCTAGTTAGCCCTCCAAGGAACAGTACATAATATACAGATTTAAATGATATATTGTATCATAAAAGGAGAAAAGGAAAAATATATATAATGGTAATATTAGAATACTGAGTATTAAAAATAAAAATAAATTAATCTTATTATATAATATGCTTTTCGCTTACTATATTGTTACTTTGGTTCAAGTTATTAGCTGTGACTGGATATAATGTAAATATAATCTTATGTAAACTATATTTAAAGAATAACAAAATAACGAAAAGAGAAAAAGAAAAAAATATAGATATATTAATTAATTTACCAATAAGTTATTTCAAATAAGTTATTGTTACATTTAAATAGTAATTCAAAAAATAGTCTCTTAAAAGAAAATTGTTGTGATACATCTCTAATCGAAGACGACAGTTTATTCCATAACCTCACACCTCTAATCGTAAAAGAACTTTGCATTTTACATGTACGGTCATTAGGTATCCTTAAAACTGATTTTCTTTCTCGGAGCCTGTTAAGATTAAATTCACCCGAGTCCCTAAACTCAAATAAATCATAAATATAAGGGGGGCACTTATTATTTAATATTGAATAAAGCAAATTTCCTATAAAACATTGTCTTCTAGTTGCAACGTTCAATAATCCCGATTTTACTCTAAATTGTGTAATGTGTTCCGACTTAGGAATATCATATATAAATCGAATACATGCGTTTAATGCTCTTTGCAACTTATTATTTAACTTATCACTAATATAATCATAAACGGGACAACAGGAATCGAAAAAAGTAAGTATAAGAGATTTAACTAATAGCAAACGTGTAGATGCTAGGAGAGAATCTTTGTTTCGATTTAACTGTTGCAAAACCATAAAAATTTTTCGCGAAATTTCGGAAACATGCTCTCTCCAGGACAATGTTCGATTTAATGTAATACCGAGATCTTTTACAAATTCCTTGTACACTATTGGAACTCCCCCAACCAAGAGCTGTGGTAAGGTTAACAATATATCAGTAGAAAGTTCATTGGTTGAGGAAATTATCATAGCTTGTGTCTTATTCAAATTTAGAACAAGTCCATTGTCACTCGCCCACTTGACAATATAATCAATATCTTTTTGGATCATTTGAATTAAATCTGTAAGCGATGATAGTGGACTTGAAAGATAAAACTTAAAATCGTCTGCATATTTATGGTATTTACAGTAAAGCAGTTGATTTTTAAGATCTGCTATAAATAAGTTAAAAATCAACGATGAGAGTTACGCGCCCTTGGGAACACCACATTTAAGTTTATCTTATTCTGAAAAATCACCATTTCTATTATAAACTCTCTGAAATCCAAAATAAACTTTGCCAAATTTGTATGCTTAATTGTTTAAGAGTAAAGAATTATCGATATAAGCATTGTAGGGGAGACCGCGTAATGGATCACTTTTCACTTTTTGTTGCTTAACTTCGTCATTCTTGCTTTAATAAAAATTTCATCATGTGGAACACTTAACCTAACATCTCAGCTTTCAATTTAAAAAAAAGTACGCCCTAATATCACTTATAATTTTTTTCTAGAACAATGTTTTTGGAGAAATGCAAGGTGAGAAATTTCGCCACAGGCCGGAGCGTAATGGATCAGCAATGAAATTATAATTTAGATCATCAAATATTATTATGGTATTGACAATTTTGGTTTCTATTGTATATTTATCATAAAGGTTATCATTTTATTAATATTTTAAATATAATAGGTTTTTCTTAATAAAATATGGAAGCCGATACGCCCCGGCCAAAGTGATCCATTACGCCCCAAAGGTTTTTGTTGAAAATTTTGTTATTTGTTATCAATACCGTAAGTATTAAACAAAAATTGTGAATTGTTCTTTAAGAACAAATGCTTAAAGCTCAAAACCTGATAAACAAACATTTTTTACAATTTATTTTGAAAAAGATATAACAAAAAAACAAAGATTTCAAAAATTTACTTTCGAACGTCAAAATCACTTTTTCTACCATATATTTTTAACAATAATGAATGAATAACAATGAAACTTGGTACAAACTTACAGTATACCAGGTACATTATTTTGATCAAAAACCAAAATTACTCTGATTTACCACTTTTGAATAAACTGAAGTGGTCCATTACGCCCCGGTCTCCCCTACTGAAAAACACAAAGATTTAACCTCCTCCCCCTCAGAAAATATTGGACTACGTAAAAAAATATTTTCACGAAAAATTACTATCTGGGTGATTCTCCCGAAATACTCCTTTTTGTGAGTTACAAACAGAAAAGAAAAAAATTATTATTTATGGATAAATGCAGTCGATTATATTGAGTTTACAAAAATCTACCACCTCTTTAGCATGATCATGCTAACTTTTAGCTTTTAAAGTATATATTTTAAATTAAAATTTACAAAAAAATTAAGAGGTTAAAATTTGGCGCCAGCGTTTTTTATTATAAATATATTTTTCTATTTACAAAAAATTATTTAATAATTATAACTTATTAATATTATCTATAAATTTGATCGATTTTGAAATGCTTACAGTTATCAAAAATCTCTTTTAACATTAGTCAAAAATTATTTTTCATACATTTTAGGTTCACTTTTCACTGGCAGTTTGTAAACAATCGACAAACATATCAATTTTTAATTTTTATTCAAAAAAGTGAGAGGAATGACGGGTGAGAGGAATGACATTTTCAGCTGAGAATACCCTATCATGTTTATAAAGGATAACTTTATGTGATGTTAATTTAAATATTGATCACAATAATTAATCAATATCTCTACCGACAGCAAAAATATTGGATAATATTCAACGAGTGAGAGGAATGACGCGGTAATACATGACAAATTTCATTCTCTAAATTAAAAAAAAAACTACACGACATATTTTATTCATATCTTAGAAAATTATTCTTAAATATCATAACTTTTAAAAAAAATTGATAAAGTACCTATTTTCATGTTTTAAATAATTGTTTTACGTATTGAAAAAATGAAAAGCACTTTGATGACGGGTTAGAAAATCGATTTTGAGGTGGTAAAATATTTTTAAAATGTATTAAACAATAAAATTTTACAACTTTTTTTTGCAGAACATTTAGAAAAAGTGATAAAATAGAGAAATATGACTTAGTATTTTCCCAAATGATTATAATTATTTAAAAAATCTTGACTACATGCAAAATGAGGTTTTTTGGAGAATCACCCATCTATTAGTACTACAAAAGCCCCAAGTTTTGCTACGATTCGAGAAAAATTTTTCTGCATCTTGATCACTTGACATGAAATCGCTCATATTTTAAATATTGTTATTAACCCTTGTTTTCATACCCGGGTACCCACGAATGCACATTTTTTCATTTTATACTGACGTAAATATTAAAATTTCGCCTTTGCAGGTCGTTACGTACGTTATTTACGTACGTATTTACTACGTTATTTATGTTAAATAAAAGCAATTTCTTAACCACTTCACTCGCAGGGCGTTCCAAATGGCGTTCCACGCGCCAAGGCCACTGGCAAAAACATATACGTATAATATTACCATTCATAATGATTAATAATAGTTATTTATATACTTTATATTTATATATATTATCAATAGTTATATTATTATATTATAATATTGTATGTAAATATCTTTTTTCAATAAAAATACAAGTTTTATTGTGTAAAAATTGAAAGAAAGTGGAACGCCATTTGATGAAAAATATTAAAAATAGCCAATTTGAACGTTCGGAAAAACGTTGAAAATCACAAAAACTTAAACTTTTATTGTGATAATCTTATTCTCTGATGTCTAAACTATAGAAATATTTCTTTACAACAGTTAAATGTCGTGTACACTCTTTAAAAACAGAGTTTTTTTAGGAACGCCATTTCGGTGTTTTTGCCAGTCTGGGCCTCGGCGCGTAGAACGCCATTTGGAACGCCCTGCCAGTGAAGTGGTTAAAAACAAATTTTTTGTTCGTTACAAATAAATAAAAAATTAGTTTAAACTATACACTTAGGGAAAAAATGCACAGATACTGAAATGTAAAAGTTCAGCATCTGTACTCTAATTGAACGCAGCAGCAGTGCCACTATGTGATAAGTGTCGTGCTAAAATGTGAAACGTATTTTGACTTTTGAGTTTAACGTGCAGGGCCCACCTATACAGGTATACCAACACGCCTACGGCCATAACAGAGCCAAGATACTGCCTGGCCAGCAGCGACAAGTACTCTCGTTTACCAACCCACTCGAGTTGTAATAACCCAAGCAGGACCCTTGGATAGGGGTCGCGACCTTTCTCATCGCTAGAGTACTATGCAGGTACCCGCCCGAGTTGAGATCTGCAACTCACTCAGCGAAGCACGGAAAAAGGCTTCTCGCTCAGCATCATGAGCTTTCAACCACTGACAAGAGGGGATTGGAAAAACGCTTCCGAAAGCATTGAATTTCTTGTATAATTTTTAAGATAGACTATGCCCGGAATGCAAGAAGACGGGAGCCAATAAATTGGAGAAACAGTTAGTTGTGCAAGTACTGGCAATGATAGCTCCGATTAAGAAATCAGAGTTAGCATTCACAGGCCTTGCACACTACCAGCGGGGACCACTTGGAGGTTCTGTTTCCAGACCGAAGTCTCACCCAGGAGAAGGGATTGTGGGGAGGGGGTGGGGGAGAGTGTCTCTTTTAGTCGCCTCTTACGACACGCGGTGACATACGGATTAACTATTCTCCAGCCGGTTAAACACAGTTTAACTACTGTTTAGAAGTACAGTATCTGTCGGTCGCTATGAAACAGATCCTGTACTAATTAGTTCGTACCGCCGCCGCGCTTCTTGAGCATAGTATCTGAATCATGAATGACACCAACCAGGGAATAAGACTAAGGAGACTGCACTAATGCTATAAAAGTGAAACCATTTGTCGCATTGAAACTATATGTAAGAACGAAGATTATAGTTTTCGCGCATGCGCACATGTAATATATTTGTCTCTGTCTTTCTCACTAACCCAGACGACTGAGAAAATCTTAACAATCTACAAGTTGAGAAGGTTATGTTTAATGTTTGTGATTGTTGTGCGTTTCAGGAATATTATTAATAATAACTATTTATAAATTGAAAAAAAAAATTTAATAAATATATATGTGTATAAAAAAATATATATTAAAGAGTGTATATTTTTCAGTGGTAAGTATTATTATATAATAATATAATTAAATATTTATATATGTTTAGAATAAATTTTTTTGGTTTATTGAAGAATATCAATAATAATGTAATAATTAATGAAATATGTGAAATGATTTTTTGAAATGTAATTTAAATAAATAATCTTAAATTAAATGTACTGATTTTTTTATTTTGTCTTGTTACTTAATTCAATAACAATAATAAAATATCTCAAAAAAATAACAATATTAGTCAGCATAATAAAATTTCTTTTTAAAATATATTCTTTACTTTTAACAGTCTTTTTCACTAAATTTTATAACACTTATATAATTTTGTTTTAACGTTTCTTTGTATTATTTGTTTTTCGTTTAGGTTTTGTTGCGATTTTTGGTTTCTGTGGCACATAATTCTCAGATACAACCATTATTTTTAATGCGATTTGTTCCTACATATAAAATTCTGCCCCAACAAAATATTTTATTTTAAGAAACATGTGCCAAAACACAACCATAACCTTTTGATATGTTTTTGTTTTCTCACGTGCTTAAGGGCAATTCCATGTGAGATTTTAGTCGACCTTTTAGAATCGGCCAAAATAATTTTTTTTCTATTTTGTATTGAAAAAAACATACGTATTTTTTTATTTTTTTTAGGCCAAATTTTTGAGTTATGAATTTTCAAAATTTTGGGTTATCAAAAATAGATCTATTTCCAAATATAAATAACTCGAAAACTATTGGATGTAGAAAATTTTTTCCAAGAGATGAAATTTGTTTTTTCTTCTACTTTTGAATTATGTTATCAAAAAACATTATTAATTTTTTATAAACAAATTAACTTTTTTTAAATTTGGGTCGGATTTTTTTTTAATTTTTTTATACTTACTGGAAACATACAGAAGATTTTGCACATAGTTTCGGAGTGGGCCTGAGACGTTTAAGGAGTGTAAATAAATTTTTAATTTCCGCTTGCAAGCTTTACGCGCGCGTTCTACTCAAACCACTTATCAAATAAAATAAGAATTGTTTTAAGAATCACTTTTTAATTTTGTTTAACATTTGTCGACTATAATACGTATTACTTAAAATATTTTAAATAATAAAACTTAATACTGTTCAGTATTTAATACTATTAATGCTTAGATTAATTACAATTTTCTGTTTGTTGCTCGTTGAGGTTGAGTTGAACGTTGTGATTGTGTTGGATGTTTCGGTTGCATTGCTTGTTTTGATTCTACTTTACAGATACTAATTCGAAATTAGTAGAAAATGAAAATTTCTTAACTCTTAAGTTACAGTTTTTTTCCGGTTCGACATTGTGAAGTTTTTGAGTTCCTGTAATAGTTTTACAATTTCTGAATCTGAATTTCACGTTTTACTAATTTCGAATTAGTATCTGTAAAGTAGAATCAAAACAAGCAATGCAACCGAAACATCCAACACAATCACAACGTTCAACTCAACCTCAACGAGCAACAAACAGAAAATTGTAATTAATCTAAGCATTAATAGTATTAAATACTGAACAGTATTAAGTTTTATTATTTAAAATATTTTAAGTAATACGTATTATAGTCGACAAATGTTAAACAAAATTAAAAAGTGATTCTTAAAACAATTCTTATTTTATTTGATAAGTGGTTTGAGTAGAACGCGCGCGTAAAGCTTGCAAGCGGAAATTAATAATAAATTAAAAAAGTAAATTAATATAAAATTTCATAAATACTCACTTTAATTTATAAAGCTTTAGTTTTTTTTGCTCTGATAAACTCTAAAACGTAAACCTATCAAATGAATTGATTGCTTGCAAATGTCAAAATACAAAATATAATTATTGAAACATTTTTTTCATAAAATACCATTTTATAATAATAAAATATGTTAATGTTTCAGGATAAAAAGCAACTACTTACAACAGTATATTTAATTGATTTCTATTTAAATTTGCATATTTATGCGCAAAGTGCACAAATCGGTACACGTGCACAAATCGGGACATTTACCTTATAAGTTTTGTCATTCTGCGAGTATAATTCCCCTACAGAAAAAGGTTTCATTTTTTAGAGACTTCACACAGTCAGTTCTGCCTCCTTAGTCTTACTCCCTGACACCAACTGAATAAAATTAAGAACGGGAACTGACACGCATTTTACACGGCCGGTGTCTGTCACAGTACGAATTCTGTGCTTTTTTTCTCTCAGTGTAGATGTGCAGTGTAAGCACCTTGGGTGGCTGAGACAAATAGTTCAATAGTACATTAAGCAGCTACCTAACGTTAAAGTCATTAAGGTTATATAGAATTAATAATCATTTATGCTAATACTTCCAAACTTCTTTATATTAAGGGGAGGCACTACCCCTAACTTTGACCCTTATAAATTTAAATTATTAATATAGGTTATATTTTTTGCTGCACCATTTTCAACCCTGAAATATACAGGATGGTCAAAAATTTGAAATTTTAATTTTTGAAGAGATTAGAATTTTTATGTTTGAACTAATTTCCTACTTTGCGTATTTTTGCAAATTAAAATTTTACAACTTTTGACATTTTTCTAAAGTCCTATACCAATAATCTTCTTGATAATATTTACTAGGTTAAATTTTTACCATTTGTCAATTACTTACAATTTTTAATATTATTTAACGCAAATTTTTTTCTAAACTTATTTTATAGTTTTAAATTTTAGCAGTACATGTTTTGTAAGATGATATAATTTTAAAAATAATAAGACCTTTTACAAGTCATTAAGACAATGTTTTATTTAGAAATTTCTAAGAATTGTCATTTTCAATGTTTTACAAAAATTTGAATAATTTATAAATTTGATGTCCTGCTTATATGAAGTAAAAAATGATAGGTTAATGTTTATAAGTAATTCTTATTTCATAGAAAGAGACCTTTAAAATAAGCTTAAGATCGTTTAAAAACGTTTATTATTTTAGAAGTTATTTAAATTTTTGTAAAACATTAAAAATGACAATTCTTATAAATTTCTCAATAAATTACTGTACACATGTTTTATAAAGAAACTTTTGACGATTTTATCACCATACAAAAGTTGAACCAAAAAAAATTAGTTTTTATAAATTTTATTTTAAAAATCTTACTTCATTTCCTTAAAAATAGCTAGACTGACAATGTTAGCCGGTTATATAACAATTTAATTAATAACATAAGTCATTTTAAATCAAATATACTGTCCCTTATTATTATTATTATTATTAACTAGCTGTCGTACCCGTCTTCGACGGGTTTTAGTTTTTTCAAATACATTTAATAGTGTGTCTACCAGTCTCCAAAAATAAGAAATAGTGGGGAATTTAATTCCACAGGAAAAAATAATTAGCTACCATCAACTATTTCATTAGAAAAATATTACTATTTTAAATCAGTGATTGACTTTTTATCATCAAAGAATTTATTTTTAATTAATTAAAATGCAGAAAACAATGTTTGTCAATTATTTGTAGAAATTTAATTATAGTATTATAAGTTAATCCAAAATTTCTACTAATTTTCGACTAACTAATTCGAGTAAAATGTCGAATTCGAACTAATTGTATCACAATTGCTAAAATCTAAAATAAGACCTATATTGAATAAGCTGAATTCACAGTTTTTCCCGATTAAATTAAATTCCTGCATATTTCCCATTTTTCCCAGTTGGTAGAACCGTTGTTAAAAGTATTAGTAAAAATAAAAACCCATCAAAGAGTATTTTCATATAATATGTGAATTTTTGTAGCCATTTAAAGTTTTATTTATCGTTAAGACTTATCAAGAAAATTTACATTTGATAAAAAATACACCTTAAAAAAAATTTGACAAAGCTGGGAAAAACCGGATAGTTTATAAAACAGAAATAATATTAGACACCCTGTTTAACTTTCGCCTTTACAATGCTCAAAAAATCTCTAAAAGTTAAATCTAGAATTAAAATAGCAAAACATTTTAGTATCGAAGTTTTTTTCCCAGTAGTATAATCCAAGTATCGTATCACAGGTATTTTTGAATTTCTGCAGTATTTATTTTATCATAAAAAATCTTCATTTTTAATAATTGAAAAATAATTTTAATGCTATAAATTAATATTTTTTAATATCATTTATCATTCTTATTAATAAAATCAGATGTCTGTGTGTACATTGCTTCAAACTTCAAAATTTTAACATAAATAGTTGTTATTGACATCAATAATTCCAGAAATAATCTTAAAAATTTTAATGTATGTATGTATGTAAAAAAATTAGATGAATAAATAATTCTGAATTGTATTATTTTGAAGTTAAAATCTTAATCAAAGATCCCAAACATACTAGGGTAGAGCGGGGCTAGTTGAGCATAGGGGTAAGTTGAGGAACCGAAATATCTCAGGCTCTATAAATTATCCACTAAATTTTTTCAATGCCAGAAAGAAGCAGGCACTTGCGCAGTTATGTTCCCTCCTGCGCCTGCTTCTTTCTGGCATTGAAAAAATTAGCGGCCAATTTATAGAGCCTGAAATATTTCGGTTGCTCAACTTACCCCTATGCTCAACTAGCCCCGCTCTACCCTACTGACTTAAGTTTAATAGTAATTAGTATCAGTTATATTTTTCTCATTTTTTGACATTAAAACCATTTTTAAACAGATATTTTAAAAGCTTTCCATTAAAAAATGTGTAATTTTCCATTTTTTGAAAATATTTTTATATTTATATCTTAGTTATAGAATAGTATTTCTTGCAAAATTATACTAAAGTGTGACTAAATGACGTGTAAAACTCACTTATAGAGCGTTTAACAGCAATATATTAAAAAATGTAAAATTTAAAAAATTTCGATATTTTGAAAACATTTTTATACTAACATTTAAGTTAAAGGACACAATTTTTTAAAAAATTATGCTAAAATTTGACCAAATAACATGTAACAATTAATTATAGATAATTTAAAAGCAATTACTTAAAAAATATAAAATTTGAAAAATTTCGATTTTTTAAATTTTTTGAAAACATTTTTATACTTACATATTGGTTATAAGGCATTATTTTTGGCAAAATTATTTGAAAAATGACTAAATAACATGTTATACTCAATTATAGAAAGTTTAAAAGTATTTTTTAAAAAAATGTAAAAAAGAACATCGGTGATAACCTTGACGTACTGGGAGAAGCGGATGCTTATCCTCTCCCGGTCCCGGCTGCTGTTTTGGATGGCATGGGTGTGCTAGGGATGGATGCATATCCTTTGCCGGACATTACTGTCATTCTTGACGGCGTAGGTACACTGGGGTGGGATGCCCATCCGCTGCCAGAATCGAGTGTCATTTTGGATATGTTCGGTAGACCTTGTCGTGGTAACGGGGCTTTCCACTAAAGAACAACCAACAGGGTGGTTCCCTGATTTTAAAACCAAAAAAAAATATATGATGATGAATCATAAAATAAATGAATTACCCCAAGGAGGAACCCCGAAAGGGGGCAATACTCCCGACGGTGTCTCTTCGAACACCGCCGCAGGCCCCTCGGATTTTGGGGGGGGGCCAAAACAAGAATCAGCTGACAAGCTATGAGGCAAATGTTTCAGACCAGTTCCTGGCTATTCCGGGAATTTTTAAAAGTTTGCGCCAAGGATTCAAGCGCCAAAAGAACGTCAGTCGTGACATCCAGGATGGTGTGACGGTTTTGGAAAGTGCGTTCGATATAATCTGTAAGAATTTACGTTTTATCCCCGAGCCTTTCAAAGACCAAGAGCCACATCTAACTGTGGAAGCCCAGGGAAGGTGCAAGCCCAGATGCGAGTCCGCAACGGGCGACTCAAGGCGGGAAGAGAATCAAGCGAAAGGATGCTCCACAGCTTGGTTCTGAGTCGCTAGTTGGAACGAAAGAGGTGCCCTCAAATAGTCCTGGCAAGTCGTATGCTGAGACCGTCTCGAAGGACGGAGCGGACAATGTGGACGGCTTCAAAGTTGTTAAGAAGAAAAAGAAACGGGCTCCAAAAGAGAAGCCCTCAGGTGAGAAAAAAGAGTTTCCGAAGCCCCCTTTGAAGCTAAGGAGCACGGAAGCCGTTAAAATCACGGCAAGAGACCCAAGTTTGTATGAGGGTATCTTGCCGCTGATAAAAGCGAAGGTAAACCCAGAAGATACGGGTACCGTGATCCGGAAAATCAGGAGAACTTTAAAAAAGGAGGTTCTCGTGATAGTGAAAAAGGGTGGAGATACCTTGAAGTTTGCGGAAGCCCTGTCTTCGTCCCTGCATGGCAAGGCTGAGGTCACACCTCTAGTGAATAGAAGGTCTCCAGATATTAAGGATTTGGATGAAGCCACCACAGAGGATGAGGTGACTTCAGCACTGAGAGAAAAGCTGGGTAAACCCGACCTGACGATGGAGTGTCGACTTATGCCGCGCTATAGAGCAACTAAGGTGGCTCTGGTACGTCTGACAGAGGCAGAAAGTAACACTTTGCTTAAGTTTGGTAAAATAAAAATCGGCTGGATAAATGCTCCAATTCGCGAGCATGTTGAAGTAGCTAGGTGCCAAAAGTGCCTAGGTTACGGACACAGAACCCTATCCTGCAAAGGCTTCGACAGAAATAAAAACTGTCGGAGATGCGGCGGAGAGGGACACCTCGCGAAGAGCTGTAACGTTAAGCAGAAGTGCCTTACTTGCTTGGACCTGGGGAAGACAGAAACGGATCATGAGTCCGGAAAGAGAGCCTGTCCAGTTTACAGGGAAGAACTGCAAACGATTAAAAGGGCAAATCCTTAAAATTTTTGCAGGTCAACCTGCATACAAGTAAGGGTGCACAGCTGCTCCTAATGCAAACAGCAAGGGAAAATGAGGTCGATATCCTGTTCTGCAGTGAGCAGTATCGCCGCCATAAAGCTGTGCAACCCAGAATTGCGGGTCGACAAGTTTCTAGAGACGAGCAGTGAGTTCGTGTGGATAGAGATAGCTAATATACGTATATATAGCTGCTACTTCTCACCAAACGACCCACTGACAAACTTCGAAGCCAATATCGAAGACCTAGAAGCGAGCCTCACAGAATCCAGGCTGAATGTCATCATCACTGGCGATTTTAACGCAAAGTCGCCAGAGTGGGGTGAGACGAGAGAAGAATTCGTATTGGAGAAATGATCTCCAGAAACGACTTATTGTCTGTAAAAACCGAGGCAATACATGGACTATTTAGCCGCATAAGCATCTGGCGGGTCTCTGAGGAATATACTGCAAGTGACCACCAGTACATTGAGTTCTCAGTCTCGATGGGAGACACACGAGGAGGAAAACGACAGGATGTTCCTAGTCGCAAAATCTCCTCGTGTAATATGAAGAGACTCGACAAGGAAAAGTTCGGCCGGTCCCTAAGAGAAGTCCTTTTAATTGAGAACTTGGGCTGGGTAAAGAGGCCTAGCAGTCTGGATGGGGAGGTTCGAGCGGTGAGGAACATGATAGTCACCGCTTGCAATGCGTCTATGCCACGCAAAGGCGCCATCCCCATAAGAAAATCCTTGCACTGGTGGTCAGAGGAGCTAGCCTCCTTGAGAAAGAAATGTCTCAAAGCAAGAAGGACATATACCCGATCTAAGGGAGATACCTTACTGAAAGAGGCTTTCAAGGAGGCGAAAAAGAACCTCAAGAAAGAGATCCGCAAGTCGCGACGCCGTAGCTGGAAAGACTTAAACGAGGATGTCAATAAGGACCCATGGGGTCTGGCTTTTAAAATCGTTATTAAGAAATTAGGGACGAGGCAAAAGACCCCCGGCCTAGACAGTCCCGATTGGGTCAAAGAGATAATACAAGCTCTCTTTCCTCCTGCGGAGCCATGGCTTAGGATGGACTGGAATGGCTGTGAAGTCGGTGAGGATGAACTCTTCACTCTTACAGATTTACGAAATGCAGGTAAAAGATTGAAAACAGGCAAGGCGCCTGGAATCGATGGGATAAGTAACGAGAGTCTAAAACTGGTAATCGAAATTTCACCACAGATTCTGCTTCGATGCTTCAATCTTTGGCTTGAGAGAGAAGAATTCTTCCGCGACTGGAAGCGACAGAAGATAGTCCTCCTAAGGAAAGGTGAAAAACCTCTAGATAAAGTCTCGTCGTACAGGCACATATGCCTGCTGGATACGATGGGTAAACTTCTAGAGGATATGGTTCTGCAGAGAATGCAAAGCCACTTGACCGGAGAGAATCGTCTATCCGATAACCAATTTGGTTTCCGTAAAGGCAAATCTACAGTTGATGCCATCCAGGCAGTAGTAGACATAGCCAAAGCAGGAAAAAACAAATTGGGACCAGATAAAAAAAAACTTCTGCGCGTTGGTAGCAATTGACATACGCAACGACGGGCGAGCTACGAAAAGTTGCTGCCGAAATTAAATTAACATATTTTATTAATGAAAAATGATAGAAACTTGGTTCTTGGATCATTTGAAAGCCAATTAAATTCTGCGTCGTTTGATATATAAATGAAAATTATTTGATATTTTTGAGAGATTTCATCACCTAAAAGATTTTGAAAAAAAATTAATTAATTTGTCTATTTTTGTGCACCATGTTTGTGTGGCTGCACATTCTAGAAAAATTTAGAGAAAAATTTTAAACTCTAGCAACTTAATCTTTAAAGTCTCAGCTTTTATTTGAGCCTTGAAAATTGAAAATCCGTTCAGTAGTTTTTAAAATATCTAAAAAAATATCCTAGCCTGTTGTTTTATAATTTAGGCGGTGATACACACTTATTGCACTCTCGCTGCTCACCTGGTTCGTTGCGGCAGGGCCGAATAAGCGGCATATAGAGTGGGGGTCATATTTAGAGCCCTTATTAAGTTTTTTGTAATTTTAGATTTAATATTCATTAAAAATTTAATAATTGTTGAAGTTAATTATTATATACATAAATAAGTTATCATTTTACAAACTTTCATGATCAAATAGTCGTTTATTTCTACGTACAAATTTTCACTTTTCTAACTTTTTTTCCCAAATTAAACGACTCTTTGATCATGAAAGTTTGTAAAATGACAACTTATTTATGTATATAATAATTAACTTTAACAATTATTAAATTTTTATAATGAATATTAAATCTAAAATTTTAAAAAACTTAATAAGGGCTCTAAATATGACCCCCACTCTATATGCCGCTTATTCGGCCCTGCCGCAACAAACCAGGTGAGCAGCGAGAGTGCAATAAGTGTGTATCACCGCCTAAATTATAAAACAACATGCTAGGATATTTTTTTAGATATTTCAAAAACTACTGAACGGATTTTCAATTTTCAAGGCTCAAATAAAAGCTGAGACTTTAAAGATTAAGTTGCTAGAGTTTAAAATTTTTCTCTAAATTTTTCTAGAATGTGCAGCCACACAAACATGGTGCACAAAAATAGACAAATTAATTAATTTTTTTTCAAAATCTTTCAGGTGATAAAATCTCTCAAAAATATCAAATAATTTTCATTCATATATCAAACGACGCAGAATTTAATTGGCTTTCAAACGATCCAAACGATCGTTCGTACCGACAATTTCTGCCGGTAGTGTAAATCTCATCGAGTAGATGAAAAAGAAGAACATACCGCCCTACTTGTTGCGGATAATGGATAATTATCTTAGCGACAGGTGGGTTATATATGAGGGAGATATCTGCACTCTCAAGGAAGAGATGCAGCGTGGGGCTCCTCAAGGCTCGAGGGTGGGTCCATTTATATGGAATGTATCTTACGATGACTTCCTGCGGATGGATCTGCCTGAAGGTGCGGTGATCATCGGCTTTGCGGACGACGCGTTGTTCGTGTGCACTGCCGAAAGTGAGGAGGCTTTTGGGACATTGGTGAACGAATGTCTGAGGCTAGCAAAAGATTGGCTGGATACCAGAGGTCTTCAAATGGCCCTGGAAAAGACCGAAGCTATGCTGGTCACAGACAGACGTGGTTATGAGCTCCCACGAATCGTGATAGACGGATTCGAGGTCAAGTAAAGTAAGCAAATTGAATATCTTGGTGTGGAGTTGGATGGAAGGTTAAACTTCCACCACCACATGGCTACGGCGTCAAATAAGGCGATCGAGTGTGCGGCTAATCTTTCACGGCTAATGCCAAATGTTGGCGGACACCGTGAACAAAAAAGAAGACTAGTGGCGAGTGTCGCCCATGCTAAAATGCTTTATTCGGCACCAGCGTAAGCCCCATCCCTGAGGAGTAAAAGATGTGTTACCATCTGTGAAAAGTTACTGTCAGCGCAGAGATCGATAACTACACGTATCATCTCTGTATATAAGACGGTATCTACGAGTGCTGTGCAGGTCCTTGTAAGTGTCCCGCCAGCAGATCTTTTGGCGAGGGAAAGGGAAGAAATGTTTCTCTTTTCTAAAGAAAGAAGTTCCCTGGATGAGGAAATAAGACCAAGCAAGGGCCTGATACGCAAATAAGCGAGGCACAGGCTCATAGAAAGATGGCAAGAAAGATGGGATGGTGAGGAAAAAGGTCGATGGACTTATCGCCTTATCCCGGCACTCGACACCTGGATAAATAGGAAACACGGTCAGGTTTCCTATTATTTGACGCAAGCGTTTACAGGCCACGGGTGTTTTAACGCGTACCTGTATCGCTTTAAATTACGCGAAAATGAGGTGTGTGCGTCTGTCAGTTCCTTGTGGACAACGCAGAGCACACCCTCTTTTCATGCAAGAAGTGGGACTTGGAGAGGCGGGCCATGTTCGAAGGTGTAAACAGTCAAGTTACACCGGAGAACATGGTATCGCTGATGACCCAGTCAGAAGGAAATTGGCGGCAAGTCGAGAACTTCATAATCTCGGTCATGTCGAGGAAGGATCTCGACGGCCGCCAAAAAGCGTAATTTAAACAGCTTTTAATATGTTTGTTCGTTTTTTATTAATTTATTTTGTGATTTATTTGTCCTTTTACAATTTTAATTTATTTTGTGATTTTTCTTTGTCCTTATACACTTTTAATTTATTTTGTGTTTTATTTGTCCGTATACACTTCTAATTTATTTTGTGTTTTATTTGTCATTATACAATTTTTACTTTTTGACATTTTATATCTGTTAATTTTATATGTTTCTGTTTTAGGCCCGTATATTATTTTATCTATTGACATTTTAAACTATTTTAACATTTGTTTTTTATTTTTGTTGTGCTGTTAATTCCGCTTTTCTATTGAAATAGTTTTAAATTTTTTAACTATTGACGCAGGACAACCGCAGGTAAAGAAAAAAGTCGCAGCAGCGACAGAGTTGGAGCGCCACCCTTGAAGGCTAAAGTCGTACGACAGTTCCGAGGGAGGGTAAAGGGCTCCAAAAGAAGGGTTACGGGTTTTAGTGGGTCGGGCTGGCAGTAGGTCGCCAGTTTATTAAATTTACAGTACCGGCCAGAATTGTCAGTCCACTTACAAAATTCGTATTAAAAACATGCCTCTCGTTTTTGGATAATATTTCAGTTAAAAATAAGTCTAGAAAAATTTAAAAATAACCATTGGAAAGCTTATAAAATTTCGCGTGAAATGAGCTAAAGTTCAAAACTATTCGTTAAATAGAAACTGAGTTAGAGTGTGAGAAATATCGTCTAATTTTCTGATTTTTGAAAATTCTGTTATCCAACTTCAAGTTCAGGATTGCTCTAAACGAGGTTAGAAAAAAAATTCAAATTCACATATAATAAAGCTTGAGATCTCCTTTTTAAAAGTAAACTAAGTAGCTTAAAAAATATTACGTGGTTTAAAAGATATTGGAGATTTTAAAAAGGTCTGCACGATTGACAAGCAAACCATCATTCAAGCAAAACAGTCACATCGCGCCTCATAGCCAGGGCCGAATAGGACGCTTTATCAAAAACGGGCCCCATTATTATAATTAATTATGAATTATTATTAATTATATTTAATTTTTAATTTACTAAAATTCTAGTTAACTAATTTATTTTTAATTTAGAGAAATTTATTAATTTATAATATTGATAATTTATAATTTTGAAAAATTATTTAATGTTAATTAAATTAAATTTAAAATAATAATTCCTAATAAAAAAAACTATAAAATGTGTTCAAATTACAGTTTTATTTAAAGAATCTCATTTAATTAATAATTAATAATTAATAATTAATAATTAATAATTAATAATTAATAATTAATAATTAATAATTAATAATTAATAATTAATAATTAATAATTAATAATTAATAATTAATAATTAATAATTAATAATTAATAATTAATAATTAATAATTAATAATTAATAATTAATAATTAATAATTAATAATTAATAATTAATAATTAATAATTAATAATTAATAATTAATAATTAATAATTAATAATTAATAATTAATAATTAATAATTAATAATTAATAATTAATAATTAATAATTAATAATTAATAATTAATAATTAATATTATTATTATTTTGATAAAGCGTCCTATTCGGCCCTGGCTATGAGGCGCGATGTGACTGTTTTGCTTGAATGATGGTTTGCTTGTCAATCGTGCAGACCTTTTTAAAATCTCCAATATCTTTTAAACCACGTAATATTTTTTAAGCTACTTAGTTTACTTTTAAAGAGGAGATCTCAAGCTTTATTATATGTGAATTTGAATTTTTTTTCTAACCTCGTTTAGAGCAATCCTGAACTTGAAGTTGGATAACAGAATTTTCAAAAATCAGAAAATTAGACGATATTTCTCACACTCTAACTCAGTTTCTATTTAACGAATAGTTTTGAACTTTAGCTCATTTCACGCGAAATTTTATAAGCTTTCCAATGGTTATTTTTAAATTTTTCTAGACTTATTTTTAACTGAAATATTATCCAAAAACGAGAGGCATGTTTTTAATACGAATTTTGTAAGTGGACTGACAATTCTGGCCGGTACTGTACTATTTTATATATATATATATATATATATATATATATATATATAAAATAGTAAATATATATATATATTTTTATATTTTCTTTTATTATCATACCAACCCCATATAACCTTGGAGTATCCAAGGTATCTGTAAGCAGATTTCCCAAAAATCTCTAAGCAAAAAAAAATATGAAAATTTTTGATTTTTTGAAGAAATTGAACATCTTCAGTTCCAATTAATATTTTTTAAATCTGTAAATTTATAAACCTTCCTTGGCCCAAGGTCTAACATTCTGCCAAATTTAGTTCAAATCGGTAAACGCGTTTTTGTGTTGTTAGGGAACAAAGCTTTTGTGACAGACATACATACATACACACATACATACATTAAAATTTTTACGACTATTTCTGGAATCCTTTATGTCAATAACAACTATTTATGCTAAAAGGTTTAAGTTTTAGGCAATGTACAGACAGACGTCTGATTTTATTAATAAGGGACTGAATCCATTTCAAATCAGGCAGGTCGACTAACTTCAAGTTATAGATTTAGCTGTCGCTAAAATATGTTATTGTACATGAAAAATAAAGAGACACGTATTATTTTATTTTTCAAAAAAGTTAAATTTAATGAAGTTATGCACATTTGAACTTTGAGTGGTAAAACTCGAATGAATGTGAAAAAAAATTGTTTTGCTTGGCATTTTTTTTCTTTTGAGTATAATTTAATTTTCTTTCTTGGGTTTTGTAGATGGGCTTGTCCTCTTCAAAATCCAGTTTGAAATTTAAAAAAATATTTAAAATTATAAAAAAAGGGAATGATTTTCTGAAAATAAATAAGATGAATTTTCTCAAAAACACCACCTTTTTTCTATCCAAATTTTTACTGCAAATTCTTAAAATAATTATGAACATTTCCTATGAATTTCAAGCGGGCTAAACCATTCTGGCAATCAGGAGAATTTTTTTTTGAAATATTTATTTTCGCAAATCTTTAAATTGTTAACGTTCACACCAACAATGTTATAGCGATTCATTTGTTTTTAAAAATGCAAGTTAACAATTTGAAGATTTGCGAAAATAAATATTTCAAAAAAAAATTCTCCCTATTGCCAGAATGGTTTAGCCCGCTTGAAATTCACAGGAAATGTTTATAATTATTTTAAGAATTTGCAGTAAAAATTTGGATAGAAAAAAAGGTGGTGGTTTTGAGAGAATTGCTCTTATTTATTTTCAGAAAATCATCCCCTATTTTTATAATTTTAAATATTTTTTCAAATTTCAAACTGTATTTTGAAGAGGACAAGCCCATCTACAAAACTCAAGAAAGAAAATTAAATTATACTCAAAAGAAAAAAAATGCCAAGCAAAACAATTTTTTTTCACATTCATTCGAGTTTTACCACTCAAAGTTCAAATGTGCATAGCTTCTTTAAATTTAACTTTTTTGAAAAATAACATAATACGTGTCTCTTTATTTTTCACATACAATAACATATTTTAGCGACAGCTAAATCTATAACTTGAAGTTAGTCGACCTGCCTGATTTGAAATGGATTCAGTCGATATAAATAGTCTTTTATTTAAAAATTTTCATTATTTATTTAAAATTATTAATTAAACACTAGCGTCGTTATCCTCGCTCGGTCGGAAGACATTTTGCTTGTTTATTTCCACTTATATAAATTTATTTAATAGTATCTCTATTGATAATGTATATATTAAATAAATTTTAATTTACATATGTGTGATGAACGCCGTACTTGATTTTAAATTTGTAAATTTAGCTAAAACATCTACAGTTTACATTTTCCTCAAATGACCCTATATTTGTTTTTAAATATTTGTTATTCACCATTTATATTTGTTCATAAATTAAGATTGAATTATTTTAAATATTGCACGGAGAGAAATTCTGTTTTAATATTTCGTATTATTATATTAGTTTTTAGGAAAACCGATTGCAATTTAGGGAAATCGTGCACTTTTATGAATTAATATTACCATTTTTAAGAAAGTTTATAATCAAATTATTACTTTGTATTATTCTGAAGTAACAGAAATTAGAATAGTCAGTAAGAAATTTCAATATTATAAGTAAGAAAGTCTACAATAGTAAAAAGTATTACTAGAGAAATATACTAAATACTATCGAAGTATTGCATAAATTGTAAATTTAGTAACGAATAGTGTTATCGATTGTAATATTCATATTTAAATTAATTTTTGTTAGAAAATTCTACAAAAATTCAATTATTTAAATACAGAAATAAATAATTTTTTGAACAATTGAATGTTTCTTAAAGTTGTTGAACTCTCGAAGAATTATTTTGACGAATTTTAATAAAATTTTTAAGAATATTTTAATTTTTAGAGAAATTTTAATGAAAATTATATAAAAAATAATTAAATCTTTGTAAAAAATGATTGAATTCTTATTAAATTTTTATTAGTTATGAAAACAATTAAATATTTGCGTAGAGTTGTTAAACAAAATTTTTTAATCATTGAATTCTTTGTGAAATTTTATTAAAGTACTGGATATTGAAAATTCTTTATTTGAAAACAGTTTTTGAAAATAATTGAATTTTGGAGAAAAATGTTTTTTAATTTTTTGACTGTAACTAAATTTCTGCGAAGGAATTTATCTATTACTTTGAAAAATAATATTAAATTCTTAAGACGAATTTTAATAATATATTTCTTTTTAAATAATTGGATTCTTTTGTGAAATTTTATTACAAAGTTAAAAAAAATATCATTAGAAAACTCATTTCCTGACCTTTAACACTATATAAAATTGAAATTAAAAAAAAATTTTTTTAATGAGTAAATAATGTTATTGCAAAACAAAATTTTTCGTTTTTTTTGTTTTTTTCAAAGTGATACAGTTTCATTGGAAATCATCGCATTTTAATGACAAATATATTATTGGAAAGGTAGTTTTATCACCTTTAAAACCCACTTTTTAAAATTTTTTTACGATAATTTTTAAAAAAAATATGATCTTTTGTTTAAAAAATTAGCCATTTTTTCAATTGTTGATAACTCAAAAACGGTTACTTCAGGAAAAAATTTTTGAGAACATGAATTGTTCCTTTTTGTGTATAGAATTGAAAAAAAATTATTAAAAATTTTTTTTTGAAAAAATTTTTTTTTAAAACATTTTTTTTAAAAAAATTTTTAATTATTTTTATTTTATAGTTGTTATTGTTTAATCCGTTTACAAACAATGAAATTCATAAACAGTTTATCAAAACTTATTTGAATGATTGCTGATTTAAAATTATAGAAAAAATTGAATAAATAAGAAGAAATATATTTGCTTATGATAAAAAGTGTAAAAAACGAGTTTCTACAATAACAACTATAAAATAAAAATATTAAAAAAATTTTTTTTCAAAAAATGTTTTAAAAAAATTTTTTTCAATTCTATACACAAAAAGGAACAATTCATGTTCTCAAAA